>JAFIRS010001005.1:0-469248 GCA_018342105.1 Gonioctena quinquepunctata
GAACATCTCGGAATTTTCTCTTTGTTTGTTTGTGGTATCCAGTGTTTAAATTTTCATCAATAATTTTTTCTTTATTCTTCATTTATTTTGTTTTTTAAAAAAAATACGTAACTATAATTTCTAATAATATTTTTAAAACTTTTTTTTTTTTTTGCCCCCCCCAACCCATTTTCGCAACGTGATGGGTTTTCGAATAGTTCAGTAAGGTAACCCAAAATTTAAAAAAAAAATGGGGGTTCCTTTTAAAAAAAAACGGTGATTGTCATTACTCCGGGAAAAGGTCCCCTGTATTTAATTATTATTTAAAAAACTATAATTCAAAAAAAAATAAATTGTTGGGGAATTTTCAATAATATTGTTTATCTAGCTAAAAATATTTTTATGCGTTATTTCTGGACGTGATAAAAAAAATTTATTGTAGTTGTTTAACGAAACCATCAGCGCCCCTTTTCGATATATTAAAGTTTTACAATTGGTAACCATGTAATAAAAGATTGATTGGGAACTCAAGTATTCTGAAAAAGTTGTACTTTGCTCCAAGTATATTTTGATTAAACATTTCCCCAAAAACAAAGTTCATAATTTATAACAGGACGTATTGTCATGGTTTTAGATGTACAAAATTTAAATATACGTCTGAAGTGAATGAAATTTAATTTTGAAGATTCCGTTAAATACCAAATGAAGTGATAAAGGTTTGAAAAAAAAAGGTTAGTTAGTAACCTAACGTTACTTTTCCATTTTTTGGGGGGTTTTTTCGTTATGGTTAAAAACACCTCTCTCTCTTTTCCCCATCGTAGCTAGAGAAACCATTTTCACTACTCGTATTGAACACACCTACATTTCAGTGATTTTCAACGGCGGATTGATTCGATTGGGCACCCAAAAGTAAATGTGGAATTTGTAATCAACAATCATTAATCTGTACCCATTAACCCCCGTTCTCGAGGGTTTAGGACAGCGTTTTCCTTATTTTTTTCTTATCACGAATGTCTAACAATTCGGTGCTAGTGAAAAATCCAGGCAAATAAAGACCGGGGGGAAAAATAAGTTGAACAGAACTAGAAATTTATCATATTTAGTGAAGGGCATTTTCAAATCTGAAATTTTCAAGGGGTTTTTTTATTTTTTTTTTTAATTCATCCATTTTTCTTTTTTACCAAAAAAGGAAATAGATCCATAGACGTAGTAAAATTTAAAAATACCATCAGTTCATATCTGTTCAATACCTGTTCAGTGCTCCCAGCAACGTAAAAAAAATCAATTTATCAAACTATAATAATATTATAGTTTCGATAAAAAAATAAGGTATATCCTTGTACTGAAAATACCATCAGTTCATATCTGTTCAATACCTGTTCAGTGCTCCCAGCAATATGAATTTAAAAAAACGAAGTGAGCAAATTAATCTGTTAAAATCCCTTGCTTTGCATGAAGTGGTGGAATATAACAAGTAAAAGTGCTTAATGGTAATGACACGTGAAAAAAAAAATTTCCTTAAAAAAAAAGAACATCAGAAGTTTCAATTATCATGACAAAAATAGAAGAAAACTGAAAAAAAATAATTATAGACCTATTCAATACAAAAATGAACATGGCAGTATCTAACGAAGATATCGAGGTTTGTCAAAAATAAGTGCGACAAACTTCAGGGGGATTCTACATGAAATAATAATGATAGTTTGCTATATAACTTTTGTCTGCAAATGCTTCGTTTTCCAAATTACGGGGTGTTAAAGTTTTTCTTAAAAACTGACTATTTATTTATTGCTCTGAAACCGGTCGAGATATTGAATGAAATTTGGTTCGCTTTGAGAAGTAAATATTGCGCATTTTTTGACATGCAATTAAAAATTTTATGTATTTTATTTTTTTGAAGAAAAAAATTGTACGCCACTGGAATATTCCAAACAAAAAATCATTTTTGAATTTTTTGTTCAATTTGTGACAAAAAATTTCTTCTGCCATTTTTTCGTATGGGGCGCCGTTTTTATGCAAAAAAATAAAACATCTTAACGCGTATTAGTCATTAATTTAATAAGATATTAGTAGCTCAATCAAGTGTTGATTCGATAATTGAATTCATTGTCTAGAAACTAATTCAAGATGTACAGTCTTCGTAGCTAAACAATCTAAAATACTGACATAACATTTAGGGAGTCTACTACCATGAATTTTTCGATCTCTGATTTGGAATAGACCAGCATTATCAAGACCAGTAACTGCAAAAGAATTGAAAAAGATATATTCAACCTGGAATATTGTGAGTTTGTGAATTGTTGTCTCCTCAGTCGCATCATTACCATCATTGTTTGGTGCATTTTTCCAAGTAGTACAACTATCTATTTGATTCGAATCAATTTCTGAACTTGGGTCCTTATTTGAATTATTGTCGTGGAAGGATAACGGAGTATATATATCGAAATCGGGAGGACTATCCGTTGGCGGAGAGGAAGATACCTGGAATTTGATCAAGTAGTTGAATACATTTATAAACTAGGTTTGAATAAACTAACCTCTGTATGAGGAAAGAATCACCAAATCTTAAAAAATTAAAAGATATGAAAAGTGCAAAAGTAACAATGAAATATTTGTTATACATAACTCAAATTATAAATACTTTTTGATGAATGGAAGGTATAATAGACTAATTATTTGTACTTTTTTTTATTGCTTTATTTAACGTCGGCCTATTCCTGCGACCAGTGCTAAGCACCGACGCCGGTGAGCACACTTTCCCCAACCGGAAATTTCACCGAATCCTCTGTTGTTTCAGAGGTAGGGTTCTTCAACGAGTTCAACATCTATGAACTCGGGACCGCCATCTCAATGTCCCCTCCGAAGGACGCAAAATAAATATTGCTATGACTTACTTGTGACAGTTTTATTCTGAATATTGTTCTGACAGTTATGATTCAAGTGATTAGATGGTTCTAGTAACCTGGCGCCAAGATCAACGAACTCGCACCTTTAGGTGTTTTTCATGGGGCTATCTTGAGCAATGGGTTAACAAAACAACTCTGAGAGATATCCAAGAGCTAAAAAATAGAATAAAGTAAAATATCAAAATTATAAACGAAAATGTCATATGCGGAATGACTTGTGAGTTGGGCAGGAAAATATATTTAACGAATGGACAAATAAGACTAATTGAATGTTCAAACTTTTCTTGTTTTTTTTAATACAGTAGTTGCATATACTAGCTGGAATGTATTTTTTTCTATTTTATATTCTATTCTTCCTTCGTATCGCTTCATCTAGCCCAGGTGAATTTCGAAATCGAAGTGTTTCTAATATTTTTTTTATTCCATGCAAAAAAATCGAAACACCCGGAAAAACAATTTTATTGAATGGCGCCAGGTTAGGTTAGGTTATATATAGCAGGTACCTCAGGTTTGACAGCAATATCTCATTTAGTCATAGCCAATATTATATCGTTGAACTCGCAATGAAGACGTATATCCAAATTTATTAAAAACATACAAGGTAGGTACTACGCACCAAATCACAGAGCTGGTAGCACTTTCCGAGTCACCAGGTATATTCAGAAAATTTTTTCCAATCAATTTAAATTTGATTGCACAAAACATATTTTATGTGCCACTTTAGGGTAAAATTCACATCAGCTACTTTGTAAGGGTAGTTTACGCTTTCGATTTTCCGAAAAACTGCTGACCGAGGAAACAAATATTAGAAAATATACCTTATAATGAACAACTCAATCTTTTGATTAATATACTTCGAAAGTATATAAAAAAACATGACTCCTCGTGTTACATATGTTCAGTTCACCATTATCATATTTGAACGGTACTCTTGCAATATACTGTATGCACTTTATTTCTCTCATGTTCTTAACTAACAATGCAAATAAAATTAAAATATTTTGTTTATTCATGGCGATAGGATAGAAAAGGGTCAAAATCAGATTCCTCTTATTAACAATGATATGAGGTGATTTTTCAAAAATCTTTACTGACCGGGTGGTGAAGCTATTTTATTGAAATGGTAGAATGGAAAATGATTGCACATAACATATTTTTGCGCAATCATAGGAAAAATACAAATCACCCCCTCATAAGGGTAGTTCAAACTTACGATTTTTCGAAGAACTTGTTGACTTGCTTACCGGAGGTATCCAGTAGATAATTCAATGATTGCACGAAACATATTATTTGTGAAATCATAGAAAAAGACTGACAATTGTCTGATTGAGTTGATTTTTCGATATATATATATATATATATATATATATATATATATATATATATAATATTGTTATGTTATGTTATGCCAGTTATGAGTTTTAAAAAAAAAAAAACCCACAAAAAGAATAATTACTAAATAGTTATAGTTTCAAGAGATTGTTTTGACATAATTTTGGAAGTTTTATTTCCTTTGTAATAATATGGATAGATAAAAATGTCAAAATACTATAACACAATCAATTTCATACACTGTTATGATGATTATAACCCATAATTGGTAAAAAGACAACAAAAAGTCTAGATTTACAAAATGTTCATGAATAAAAAGTTATCAACACATTTATAAATTTGAAACATACAGTATATGAAATTGTACCTAACTAAAAGTAGCCAATGGTAGAACAGCAAACTTCTTGATGAGATTAGCCAATCAGGGAATATATGGTCATATGGAAAATTGGAAATTGTGAGAGAATAACAACGGGGTGGTGTCATGAGCAATTATTATTGAAATATGTAAATAGTAATAAGAATGGAAAAATAGTTGTATATATAAATTATAAATGTGACAATTTGGTGCGCGAATTCAAAAATTCAAATGAAAAAAGAGGAAGGAACATTCGTATCTAGGTGACAACAAACAAAGCCAAAAGGGAGATCGAAAAAAATTTAGAAAGGAATGCCACGCATCATTTTTTTGAGAAGAAAAAAATGAAATAATTCCAACATTAGAAGAACAAAATCAATATTACCTTAATTATACAACATATCCACGTATCCAAAGCTGATTTCCGCATCTGTATGGTTCCTGATTTATGGTATTGGAGTTCCTGATAGAGCTTGGAGTGAGAAGGGATCCAGTTTCAGGGCATATCTTGAACACCGACATTTCCAGCCAGGTATAAAAACTTTAATAGTGCACATCCGGTCCATGAACAATATCACAAATAACGTATCTCACTTCTGAAGAACTTTATTTCATTTTATTTTGAACTATAAAAGAAAACTTCACTCTCAAGGAAAAAGTGAGGTTGCGTCTATCCATCCATGATTTGATTTTTATGATTATCCGTGAATATTTGTAGATTCACATTAGTATAATTTATTTCTCGTAGGCCAGGTGAAATTAAGTCTTCCTGAATAAAGGAAATAATTGCTTTTTGATACTTTGTTGTTTGTTTTCTACAATGATCAACAATCATTCCTACGACCATTGAATAAATTGGGTTTTGACATATCAAGTGGTGGCTAAACTGCCTTGAACCGGCTATCTGAGATAAGAGGTGTACCAACTGTCTAGCTGTGGTAAGAAAAATGATAACAATTGGCAGCAACGTGACGAGAGAACAGTGACGTAGCTAGCAATTATTATTACATCATTGCAATATTATACAGGGTGAAAATACTTATCTATATCATATCAATCTGGCTCATAAGAATAGCAAAAACTATTAGCAATCTTATTATATATAAAATAATTTTTTTGCAAATATCTATACATAACAATTTGGCGCCCAACGTGGGGCAAAAATGTATTTGTAATTTGTAGTAATAATGATAATAAAATTGAAATTAAAAATAGCAATTTGGCGCCGCAACGTAAGGGCAAGTAAAGGCAATATATCATTTCAAGGCAAGTAAGGGAAATATATTATTTCTTAATATTTATCGCAACGTAGTGGCAACGTAGGGGCAATATATCATTTCATAATATTTATCACAGCGGAAAAGGCAAAGTAAGGGAAATATATTATTTCTTAAAATGTATCGCAACGTAGTGGCAAAGTAAGGGCAATATATCATTTCAAGGCAGAGTAAGGACAAGTAAAGGCAATCTATAATTTCTTAATATTTATCGTAACACTGTGCGAACATTAGCAATTGGCATTTCAACGAGTAAGGCTGAATATTTGAAGATAAAAAAAAAGTGAGAGTACACAAATGAATTTGACAGAGAGTCAGTTTCAGAAAATGATGAAGGTTATAGTAAAAGAAATAAAAGAAAATGCAGCAGGTATGGAAAAAAGATTGAAAAATGATATGAATGATATGAAAGAAAATTCAGCAAGTATGAGAAATGATATGAAAGAGCAAATAGAAAGAATGAATGATGGAATGAGAGAAAGTATGGGAAGAATGGAGGAAAGAATGGAAGAAAAAATGGGAAATATGAGGAATGAAATGAAAGAAAGTTTGTCAAATGAAATAAAAGAGTTGAAAGAAAACACAGCGAGTATGGAAGAAAGATTGAGAGAAAATGTGAAAGAAAATATAAAGAATATAAAAAAAATATGGAAAGTATAGAAAACAAAATACAAACTAAATCTCAACAAAGTAAAAGGAATTGTTGGAAGCTCATGAACAATTAGAAACAAAAATAGGACAGCAAAATGAGGAATTTTATGTGGCAATAACACAAGAAGTTTCCAATATAAATAATCATGTAGAAAGGCAGGATGAGAAAATAAAAGATATGGAATTAGATATCAATAGTAAACAAGAAAGAGCTAAAAATGAAATAATTACTCTTGATAAAAAAATAATAAATGTAGAGAGTGAAATAACAAAAAAGTAGAAGAAAAGATAAAATTGTTAGAATTGAGAAGAACAGACAATAATTTAGAGAGTAGAATCATTAATAATTGTTATGGAATACAAAAAACAGATGATAGCAATAATTCATCAGAAAAAGTAGACAAACAATTACAAAATATCATAAAAAGGAAAAAATAGGAAAGTAATAAAAAATTTTGAAAAAAAGAAATGAAAAAATAAAGAAGTATATTATAAGAAATATGATGATGATGATGATAAAGGTATATAGATAAATAATATGAAGGTATATTGATGATTAAAATGAAGGTATATTAATGAATTATAAATGAATATAATATGTTGATTATGTGTGAATAATGAAAAAGCGAAAGAGTATGTACACAAAATGAAAGTGAATAAAATGAGAGATTCAAATTAATAAAATATCCAATCCAATATGAATATGAAGAACAACTGAAGGAAAAGATAGGAAAAATGATAAAAAAGTACAATTGGAAAGAGTACCAGTAATTGTGAAATCGAATGAATATAAAAAAATAAAAAAAATATATATATCAGTATAAAGATGGTCATATAATATAAAATGTCATATATGATAATATCTTGAAAAGTTTTCTCTCTTGATCCGAAAAGAAGTCCAAGTCAAGTTTCTCGGGAACAAAAGAACGTAAAACTAGTATTTGTAAATAACAGTTATCGTTAAAAAATTTGTTTTTATTGAAATCCAGCAAAGTAGTTTTCTGAAAAGTAGGAAAATAGTATTAGTCAAAGTAAAGTTAATGAATATAAATAAAGAAATTGATATTCAAAATTTTCTTACTACTAGAAAATTATTGAATATTAATTTAGGAATGTTGTTATATTATGTTATGCCAGTTATAAGTTTTAAAAGAAAAAAAAACCCACAGAAAAGAATAATTACTAAATAGTTATTAGTTTCAAGAGATTGTTCTGACATAATTTTGGAAGTTCTATTTCCTTTGTAGAGCCTATGAATATAATATGATATAGATAAAAAATGTCAAAACTTATAACACAATCAATTTCATACACTGTCATAATGATTATAACCATAATTGGTAGAAAGACAACAAAAGTCTAGATTTACAAAATTTTCATGAATAAAAGTGATCAACACATTTATAAATTTGAAACATACAGTATATGAAATTGTACCTAACTAAAAGTAGCCAATGGTAGAACAGCAAACTTCTTGATGAGATTAGCCAATCATATGGTCATATGGAAAATTGTAAATTGTGAGAGAATAACAACGGGGTGGTGTCATAAGCAATTATAATTGAAATATGTAAATAGTAATAAGAATGGAAAAATAGTTGTATATATAAATTAAATAAGATGAACCCGAACAGTGAAATGTCACAATTTGGTGCGCGAATTCAAAAATTCAAATGAAAAAAGAGGAAGGAAAATTCGTATCTAGGTGACAACAAACAAAGCCAAAAGGGAGATCGAAAAAAATTCAGAAAGGAATGCCACGCATCATTTTTTGGAGAAGAAAAAAATGAAATAATTCCAACATTAGAAGAACAAAATCAATATTACCCTAATTATACAACATATCCACGTATCCAAAGCTGATTTCCGCATCTGTATGGTTCCTGATTTATGGTATTGGAGTTTCTGATAGAGCTTGGAGTGAGAAGGGATCCAGTTTCAGGGCATATCTTGAACACCAACATTTCCAGCCAGGTATAAAAGCTTTAATAGTGCACATCCGGTCCATGAACAATATCACAAATAACGTTTCTCACTTCTGAAGAACTTTATTTCACTTTATTTTGAACTATAAAAGAAAACTTCACTCTCAAGGTAAAAGTGAGGTTGTGTCTATCCATCCATGATTTAATTTTTATGATTATCCGTGGATATTTGTAGATTCACATTAGTATAAGTTATTTCTCGTAGGCCAGGTAAAATTAAGTCTTCCCGAATAAAGGAAATGATTGCTTTTTGATACTTTGTTGTTTGTTTTCTACAATGATCAACAATAATTCCTACGACCATTGAATAAATTGAGTTTTGACATATCAAGTAGTGGCTAAATTGCCTTGAACCGGCTATCTGAGATAAGAGGTGTACCAACTGTGCTAGCTGTGATGAGAAAAATGATAACAATTGGCAGCAACGTGACAAGAGAACAGTGACGTATTATTACATCATTGCAATATTATACAAGTTGAAAATACTTATATCATCATATCATATCAATCTGGCTCATAAGAATAGCAACAACTATCAGCAATCTTATTATATATAAAACAATTTTTTTGCAAATATCTATACATAACAATTTGGCGCCCAACGTGGGGCAAAAATATATTTGTAATTTGTAGTAATAATAATAATAAAATTGAAATTAACAAAGCATAGCAATATATATATATATATATATATATATATATATATATATAAATCCCCGGTCAGCAGAGTTATTAAAAGAATCACAATTACAAACTATCCCTAAATGGGGGTTAATTGAATTTTCCAATATGGTGGCATGAAAGCATCCCTTATTAGATGTTAATTTTGCATTATGATCTTGATAATCACATTACAAGTTATTATATTAAAGTAGCTCATTACATAACAATAAGTGGAATGTTTCGATTACACTCTGTATCAACTAATATAGGTGTGAAATACTGAAATTTCAGTAAATTATATCGATGCCTAGAAATCTCTTTATATATGTGCCTAGTCCTTTACAGGTTTCAAGTCTGAAAATGAGTTGGCAAAATTCACTTATTGCTCCCCCCACCAAAAAAATTTCCTTTCGGGTTCGTCCCAATCTATTCTGCCGTTTTTGCGAGATTGAGTAACAAACATTCACATTCATATTTTAATATTAGTAGGATGAATCTTTTTTTTTTCGTCAATACTTGCATTATAAAATTTGAGGCAAAGGGTACTGTATAAACTATAAAATAGGTCATTCCTATATTTTGAATTCATTTTGGAATCAAATTCTTACCGTAACATTATTCGACGTCGGGACAATCTCTTGGTACTCATGCATTTTTCCGTTTACTTGTTCTCTCCCTCTCTGTTTTTCGACCCATAATTTCATTCAACTGTATCACTCACAACACCAAGATTAACACTTCAGAACTCTAACTCTATTCGCCAGACTCAAATGAAAAATAGTTTGTGATTTATGGGATGCCTCTGTACTCGGATCCAAATTCAACTAATAGCGTATATTAATCTGAGACACTCCAAGACATACGACGACGGTCATGTAGATCGCGTAGATCAGGCCGTAAACAAAGACAGCGATTAATATTGTTCTCGAAACTAGGTCGGGTAGTAATGATGACAATGTGCGCTGTTTTATTTGTATCGAAGAACGTTTGAATTCTACAAACTCATGAAGGTGGCAGCCAAAGAGAGTAAACGTTATCTGAGTATGAGATTTATTCCCCATAAGACAATAGACACTAATAGAAAGAGATGAAAGATCATTTGCGAGTATATGGACATGTCATGGCCACTATTCTCTCTGGACAGTGGTGGACTAGTGGATTCCGCACTCTGGAATCTGAGAGTTACAGGCTCTTGATTGTTTATTGGACCACTCCGTATGTAACGTGAGCCACCTGTACTCATGTCCATGTACGACACTATGACACGTTAATGCTACAAGATTATGATTGGTTAGAGCTCATTAGTACCTCCTATTCAGATAACGTTTACTCTCTTTGGGTGGCAGCATGAATAGGATGAAGATTTTCCAATCTTGGAAAACGCGCCATTCAAAAACAAACGATTTCATGAAAATTGTTATTTTTTGGCTAATTAGGTGGTATATATGGATACCGGAAAGTGATATCATTCCTCATAGAATAAATATTTCTAACCGTATCTAATATTGCATATTACTGTTGTTTTGTATATTACGATTGTTAATTATCTGATTTGTAATGTTCCATCGCTAATAACCATAGTGGTTGATGCGATTCAGAATAAAAAAACCCATATCAAAGAAGACAGTTCTGATTTAATTGTGAAAAAGTCACCATTCGCCTATAACTATTTCGTGGTGTCCAGTCATCAGGACGCCTATGTGTTTATATATGAAGTCCATTGCTCCGGTTCGAGTTTCATTTTGGAAACTATAGATATCACCATTATTAATTTGTTGTATTTCATATAGGTATTCGTTTTCTGCCGTGTCTTACAGTAAATTCCTAAATCCACTAAAACATACGGTGGAGACTTGACTTCTCAACGTTTGTAATGGTTTAGATTTTGATATGAATGATGATATGATATGATGATCAACTCATCGAGAAATGGCGGAAGTTTACAAATATTCAAGGAGGTTTATCGAAATCTCTCATTTAAACTGAATTGTGTTCGATAATTTTGCTCTTTGCGAAAAGCAAATTCGTTGACATGTACTGAAACGTCGCCAAAACGTTTCTCAACCCATTAAGATATGATGCACCATTCTCATTATATTGTAAAAAATAATAAATCTCACTGAATTCGATTCAGCCTGCATCTAAAAAAAATCAACGATTGCCAAACAAATACCTACCAGCTTTCTAACAATTTTCCCAGGCTATTCTCGTGGTTTGCAATGCCTTGTATCTCCCACAATTTGAGACGCCAATTATACATTCCCGACACACAAGCAATCCTCAGCAAGCCGAGAAATATGAAACATTTGAAATTCTATGTCACTCACTGGTCGACGTCGCGACGTGACTCGAGAGGTTATGTCAATGACAATAAGGAAGGAATCATCTCGGCTGGCTGGGGAATTTGAGAGAATGTGACTCGGGAAATATGCGGTGTGGTTTTTCATCGCGATTGTACCAGGAAAGACAAATTTGATGTTTTGTAGTCCTGATATGGACTACTTTTTTTGTATAATCAAAAGTTCAAACTAACACTATTTTTATACTAAGAATATCTTCCTCGCATGCAGATAATTGAACATTTTGATTTTATGCAAGTGATAACAGTTGCTCTATGAAGGGATGATATCAAATATTGACGAATTCAGAGGAGCATTCAGTTATCAGTATGGTAATGCAAGTTATCATAGCACTGTGATTGATTAAACCAGAACAACAGCATCAAAGAATACTGATATTAAAAAATTGTTAAAAAAAAAATATATTTGATATCTTTATGGAATCACAATTGTTGGATTTAGAAATTGTGAATGTTCTATAAGCTGGATTCATTAATGATATATTCATTTTGTGGAAAAATCCACCACTTGTATACGCTTGCAGAAACATTTGGGCTATTCAGCTACAAAATCACTGACTATATGGAAAGAAGCTTCAATCAACCCCATACCTGCTAGTCTGAGAGCTGGCTACGCAAATTAAAAGAAGTCAGTCCCTGGGCTGAAAGCGGGGGTGGGCGGTCAAATATTCTTCCCGAGCGCCACCTGGCGCTCAGATAACTCCAAACAATTTTTAATTCATCAAGGCCTCGTAGCCCATTTGAATGAACACGCGCTTCCAAAATGCAAGAACCTGGGTTCGATCACGAGCTGGGTCACGCAATTTTTTATTTTTTATTACTCTCAAATCAACCCAAAATTCCAAGCCAAAATATATTCCTTCAGAATGTTCACCCTCACAACCTCTCATATATATTATATTTATACTTATCCACCGTTTTGTCAACCGTAATTATTCATAATTCATTGGAAATTTGAATAATACAAAAAAAAAGGTCAATACTGCATAAAGAAAATTTACCGCTTCATCGATAGTATATTTTGTATATACTTAGCCATCATTCTGCCCCTACAATTTTTATATAAAAACGAAATCGTCAGAAATACACATTGTCTTAAAATAAAATAAAAATCTCACAACTTCACCGACTTCTGGCTATAATTTTACGCAATTTCCACAGTCGGAATCTATAACTACACAAAATTTCAGAGCTGCACTCAAAGATTTTATTTTCATAAAAATTAACGCGTTTGACCAAATTCAAGTTCAAATTGAATATAAAATATATTTATTATCTACTCATTACGGTACATCTCGTAATTTATTATTTACAATGCATTTAATTTTGTATTTCATGGATAAAACGGGCAAATGCCCCTGTAAAGAGGCAGTAGGAGGTCGCCTCGCGATGTTTTGCGATATCCTATGTAAAAATATATTATTTCAAGTCAAATAAAGCTTTATACCCCTTCCAGCCATTCGCTAATAAGGAAGATCTGAAATTTGATCATTATAGAAAAATTTAAATTTACGGATAATACTTTTGTTGAACAAATTGGAGTTATTTCCTGGAAAAAGTACGCCGAAAAAACAGGTTCAGAGGGATTTTCAGCAGCCTTCAACAGCTGCGAAGCAAGTCATGCTCTGTGAAAATGCTGTTTTGTGTCTTGAGGGGTTGTGGGGGTAAATGTTCTGAAGTAGTATATAGAAGTTCTGTGGTTAAATAATAATAATATGATACAAATAATATTTATTTTCCATTAAACACACAAATAATATGTATTGGAATCGTCGAAGTACATACAATGCCACGCCAGCACAATTCACAGTGTAACCGTTGTTGATAAAACAACAGCAACAAAATACAACACAGTTACATTTACATATTACGAATCATGAAATTCTTGTAAATTATGAAAACAACTCTCAATCAAATAATTCTTCAGCAAGTTACTGAATTTTTTTCATATCTTTTAAGCATTTAGGGAGCTTATTGAAAATAGTAAGACCTACCACTGAGGGAAAATTTGAAGTTATTTTATATTGACGAAACGGAACATGGAAATCACGTTATTTTCAAGTGTTCACATTGTGAATACTTTTATTAGAGGGGAACCTATTCCTGCTTTCAAAAACATAGATTGACAGTTCAAAAATATACATACAGGATAGGGTTAAAATTCTGAATTTTTGAATTAAATCTCTACAAGAAAATGTGCTGGGAACTCCTGCTACTATACGGATATGTCTTCTCTGTACAATAAACATATCAGAAACTAGTGTAGAGTTACCCCATATACATATACCATATCTCAATCTTGACGCCACTTGTGCATGATATAATGATAATAATTGTTGTTCTCTTAATATGCTTCTGAGATTTCTGAAAAGGTTGCACAATTAATTCAGTTTGTTCATTATGAGTGTGCAGTATTTTTTCCAGTTCAGACATGCATCCATGGTTATCGCTAGAAATGTTGAGTCATCTGAGCTGTTGAGTGTTAGATCATTTATTTGAATTTGTACTTTTTCGCACTGTTTTTGGCGACTGTGGAACCTCACCAACTGAGTTTTATCAGTATTGAGGTACAATGAATTGGAACCGCACCAATTCCCAACTGACTTCAGAGTACTTTCACACTCATCAAACAGAAGATGATCCACATTACCACGCACCTCCAAGGATGTGTCATCAGCATACATCGTTATGAATGAATCTGTGATGAAGTTGTCGATTTCATTTATATAAAGCGGGAATAATATTGGACTAGCAATCCCTGTGGAACGCCCATCTCAACATCCACACATTGAGTGTAATAGAAAAAAAAATTGCGTGATCCAGTACGGGATCGAACCCAGGTCCTTGCACTTTGAAAGCGAGCGTTTATTCAAATGGGCTACGAGGCCTTGTTGAATCAAAAAGTGTTTGGAGTTTTCTGAGTGCCGGGCAGCGCTCTGGAAGCCTTTGAACGGCCGCCCCCGCTTGCAGCCTTGGGACTGACTTCTGCCTGCAGAGCTACACACTTGTCAGAAGGTGAGGAGAGTTTCTGTGTAAAAATTTCCCTCATACCTCATCATTTTTTATTTCCGTAGCCAGCTCTCCGTCCATGATGTATGGATTGAAAACGTTCAACTCACTGAACAAAAAATTAGATAATAATGGTATAGGGCAGTTGCATTCGATAGGAAAGATGCTCAGAACATTATTATTGATTTCGATTCTGATTATGACAGCTTATGAAAAAAAATTAAAAAAAAATCATCATTCAAATATATTTTTTTACTACTGCCTTACGATACTTTCCAATCAGAGTATTAGTAGTTTATGGTTGGACTAGTCAATGGTGCTGTTCATTTCAGATTGAATTTGAATTTTCAGGTTATTCCAGCTATTCGAAGTATAAAATATAACTGTATCATCAGCAAAGCTACCAGTGTTTCCAGAGGGGGGATACATTCAACGGTCAGGTAGCGAGCAGCTGCTATGTTCTGTCCTGTTCTATCACACGGACTTCGGACGCTCTACTTTCTCTCTCGCACCTATCGAATAGCTAAAATTATAAGACTTTATAGCTTGGCAATAATATTTTATGTACGATTTTTTGCAGACAAGCCTATAAGATTGGTTTTGTAATTGAATTATCTCACCTATGATATCAATTTCGATTGGTTAACAGATCGGTGTAGTTACCTATATTGACTTACCTGTTCACATCTGCTTGCCAGGTAGCCATGCACAGAAATAAGTAGGCAAGCCTACCTAGGCATATTCTGAGTGTTAAAAACTATCAGTTGAGATGAAACTCCTTCGGTTATCAAAAGAGTGATGGTGATGAAAGAAAATTGATTATTATTAATTCAATTAAAAATAGCTATGAACACTTTTCGATAGGCAAAATATCATAGGCATATTTGTTTATAAATTATATTTGATAAAAAATATGTCTCATCGAGTTATCAGATCGGTGAAGGTCGACCTCAATAAATATGATTACAAACGTATCCATAACAACAAATTCAAATTGTTATATGTATAGAAACAGGACAAGAAACGGACCCAAAATAAACATTCTCAAAAAATTTGTTTTATTTGATGTCTGCGTATAATGGTCGTACAAAAAGTATAAGCCTCTCGAACATCCAGGAGCTTAACAATCTCCTCCAATATTCCGCTCAGTCGCCAAAGATTGTCGTCGATCGGCGAACTGAAACTATCCATTCTGTTCTTGATACTAATACACTCTAACGAACGTTATATAATGTATAGGTTTCATACTAACACGTGATTGAACTTGGTGTTATACAGAGTGAGTCAACAGGATTCCCGGGTTCATTGCTCCTTAATGTATCACTATTTCGATTTCTTATATTTTTCTTTTGTTGAAGCGACCATCTAAGACCACCTTTCAAAATATTTTTCATTCATACAGGGTGATTCATTGATTTGTGGCTAACCAAAGTTGTTTTTTTTCCAATGAAACACCCGGTATATTTTCATATATTCCGATCGGCTGTTCCATTGGTTGCTCAACGATTTTTTCAATTTCAATTTGCGTTGCGGCCTGGCCGAGTTATTTGAAATAAATCTATATTGTAAACTTCTTTTCGAAAAATTACCTCTTTCACATTTCGAAATATTCAGTAAATATAATTGGAAAATCGTTGGTCTATATGATGATGTTCATTGAGAATATCAAGAATTTGGAATAAATTGTATAGGATGTTCGATACAACAACACAAACTTAGCCATTTTCAAACATCGGTATTTTGATTATTCAAATGGAACACCCTATATATTTTCCTTCAAATCAACTCCTTTTCAATAAATCTACACTTTTCATTGCCCATGTCATGTACCTAAAACAACTCGTTTCCGAGATATTCTACAACCAAAAGATGGATATTTTTCCACAGAAAATATTGACACCGTTCGCCTTTGGTATCATATTTGGAATTGAACTTTGCATAAAAATCATATTTATTCGAATATAACAGAAAATAAAAATAATTAATGCAGCAAATGTTCAATGTGCCTGCCATTTTCACCAATACACACTTTCAATCTGTTTCGGAAATTAGTATCCACATGTGCCAGCATGTCCTCTGAAATTTCCCTGAAAGCAGTACGAATTCTTGCCTTCATATTTTCAAGAGTTGTAGGCGGAGGTTGAGAAACAACCCATTCAATGTATCCCCATAGAAAAAAATCAATTTTTGTGAGGTCCGGTGACCTTGGAGGCCACTGAACTGGCCCTCCTCTACCTATCTATTTTTCACGGAATTCATTATCAATGTATTCCCGCACATCAGTGTGGTGATGTGCAGGCGCGCCATCTTGTTGTAGCAACATTCTCTGCATTATTGCCAATGGAATATAATCTGAAAAATTTGATAACTCCCTTCGCAGAAATCTTAGTTATTTTCTTCCATTGAGATGACCGTTGAAAAAAAACGCCCAATTACACGCCGTCCAATGATACCTCCCCAAACATTCAGTGACCAACGTTTTTGGTGATTGACATATCTAACAAAATGAGGATTTTCAGTTGCATAATGGTGCATAGTAGGTCGATTCACATGGCCATTGTTGTGAAACGTGGCTTCGTCCGAAAAGTCAGGTTATTGGTTGATTTTATCCAAACTCTCTTTCGTCCGCTCCTGCATCAACTGCATATGATATGGATGGTACTTTGAGATATTCCCAACTCCCCTTCCCAAAAAACGTGTACTCACATGGGGATTCTCGGTAATATACAATGCAATATCAAGAGTATTCTCATCATTCGTTACAGGACAAGCACGTTCAAACTTTTTGTAAAATACTTTTCCGGTTTCCTCAAATCCCACTTTGAGGTCTCCAAATGCTCGCTGGTCTGGATGTCTTTTCTCAGGAAACTTTTGTTCGTATAATCTAGATGCCAGTAAGCAATTGCCATCACTTTCACCCAAAGCATACACCATTTTTAACCGACGAAACCAAAGAGGAGGAGGTTCTCTAGTCGACGCGTATATTTTTTTATTTTATTTTTATGTATGATCACGCATAACTTTTTACTGACACGTCCGATTTCTATAATTCTCTCATTGGACAGGGTATACTTCGAAGTTGGTCCCATTTGAATTTAAAAGATGAAATCCGCCCCTAAGGGTAGCAAAATGAAGGATATTGATCACTTACCCTCTGAATTCTGGTCCGTTAACCGATTCCATCAGGCATAACTTTGTACTGGGTTTCTCGATTTGGATGATTCTTTTTTCATTGGATGAAATATACATCATAGATGATCATATTTTATTCCGAATGGAATTATTCACTCTTACGGGTAGAAAAGTAGGGTAAAATTGATTTTTCACTTGTGAACATTGGCACACATATGTAGTTGACAATGACAGATCGCTAATGTCATTATTTTTGTTCTCCTACAACCGTCACAATCATTATATTCTATGAGAGGATGGAATGAAATAAACTAACCAGAACAACAAAAATAATTTATATTACAACAAATAGTAAAAGTAGATAATCATTGATTTGTTGAAAATATGAACAAGATGTTCATAAAATCAGATGTGAATCATCTGCGACTGAAAGATAATTTTCAGTCACTATCTTCCATCGTCAAGATAACCTCTTGTGTGGTATTCATGTTGAAAAGGGAAACAATCTCAATTGAATATTGATAGAAAGATTTTTCTGTGAATTGAAAAATCCACGATTAAAATGAAGTTATTTTTTGTGAATGTCTAACAGAAAACAACTACTTCCCTGGCTAAAGTCACGCTGGACATTGAACTACATCTGATAGATATTCTGAAAAAGCCCTAACTCAAAAGAAAAAATCTGAAATTGAAAATTTGCATTTTCATTCAGATAGTTATTTGATTTTATATTCCGGTCTTAATAAAGATCTCATAAAGATGAATGAGGCAAAGAAAAATGTTTTCCAAAAGAGAGTACTCACGAAAAATCATTCGTAAGATTGACGCAGGAGAGACATCGCATTCACTAGGTCTTCAATACATTTTTGTCGACGAAAATCTATTTCACGCTTCCACGATCATCAGGAAGACCGGAAGAAATGGGAAACACATTTTCAAGAAGCAATCTCACTTTGCGAAGATGGAGAAAGTTAGAATCATTATTTTTGGAGAGACACTTTGAAATTAGTGTTTTCTGACATTAAAACCTGTCATGGGGTATGATAGATTGATTTGTTGGAAATATAAACAGGATGTTCATAAAACCAGATGTGGAATCATCTGCGACTGAAAGATGAACTTTAGTCACTATCTTCCATCGTCAAGATAACCTCTTGTGGGGTATTCATGTTGAAAATGGAAACATTCTCAATTGAATATTGATAGAAAGTTTTTTCTGTGAATTGAAAAATCCACGATTAAAATGAAGTATTTTTTGTGAATGTCTAACAGAAAACAACTTCTTCCCGGCTAAGCCACGCTGGACATTGAACTACATCTGACAGATATTCTGGAAAAGCCCTAACTCAAAAGAAAAAATCTGAAATTGAAAATTTGCATTTTTATTCAGATAGTTATTTAATTTTCTATTCACAGAAAAATCTTTCTATCAATATTGAATTGAGAATGTTTCCCTTTTCTAGATAATCATATTATTTAACTAATCTTATAGTTGAAGTAAGGTGAGTAAGTAAGTATTTTGGAAGTAATCAAAACAAACAAACAACAAGTAGGTAGTAATTCGTAGATTTCAGCCACAAAAAATTTAAAAATAAAAACTTTTAAACAAAAAATTAAACCGACGAAATACGGAACTGAAAAGTAAAAAATAAAATGAACCTTCTTAGTCTCAATAAGTAAGCTCCTAAACTAATGTAAGTAACCAATTTGAGTCGGCACCAAATGAACAATCAACGAAGATCATTAAGTTACTTCAAAAAAAGTATCACAATGTCACCGCGCAACTCGATGCCATAATTTTACGCCTTATCTAATTAATTTGCTTGTTTGTTTGACGCCGACCCAAAATTAGTTACTCACATTAGTTTAGGAGCTTAGTTATTGAGACTGAGAAAGGTTTATTTTATTTTTTACTTTTCAGTTCCGTATTTTGTCGGTTTGATTTTTTGTTTAAAAGTGTTAACCATGTCCTCTAAACGATAATTCATAATTCCACAATGATTTTTAACACAACTGGATTGTAGTTTGACAGTTACCTCTATTTACAAATTCCGATAGTCATTTTTTCAGCGGTAGCCATGGATACCTAACTAAACTAGAAAAAATAATTACATTTGAAAATTTATTTTGCTATGCTAGTTATTCATGAGATGCCAATAATGCTTTTGAAGATGGTAAAAAATAATTGAAACATCAGTATCTTCTATTAACAAACATGTAGATAAAAAAATCTATAGAATTGTTGATTTGATATTGAACAATTCCTTCAAACCAGAATGTTTCGGAAACGAGTTGTTTTAGGTACATGACATGGAAAATGAAAAGGAGTCGATTCAAATGAAAATATACAGGGTGTTTCATTTGAAAAATCAAAATACTGATATTTGAAAATGGCGAAGTTTGTGTTGTTGTATCGAACATCCTGTACAATTTATTCCAAATTCATGGTATTTCCAATGAACATCATCATATCGACCACCGACTGCCCAATTATCTATACTAAATATTTCGAAATGTGAAATAGCTAATTTTTCGAAAAGAAGTCTACAAAATAGTTTTTTTTTAATAACTCGGCAATGCCGCAACGGATTTTAAAATTGAGAAAATCGTTGAGCAGCCAATGGAACAGCCCATCGGAATATATGAAAATATACCAGGTGTTTCATTTGAATAAGAATAACTTTGGTTAGCAACGCATCAATGATGCACCCTGTATGGATGAAAATTATTTTGGAAGGTGGTCTTAGATGGTCCCTTTGACAAAAAAAAATAAGAAATCGAAATAGTGATACATTAAGGAGCAATCCTGTTGACTCACCCTGTAAATAAGTATTTAATTTTTTCCAAATATTTCAATCCATACAATATATACATAAGGATTATTTCATCCGGTGGAAACAATTACCAAGATTGTCATGTCACTCCAAAACAGTCGAGCCATTAGTCATCTACATGATTTTGATGCAATCGCCAATGGGGCATCGTTAAATAGGATTATCGTTCCTATTAATTGCTTGTGATTGGTGGCACCGCGGAGGCACGCAGTAAACAACGTTTCGACCCCTTTACGAGCAATACATAATACCGGACGTCATAAAAATGTCGGAAATATTACTGATTCATCGTCCGGGACAAGTGTGCAATTATGTGGGTTTCCAGGGTTTTCATATTCAACATTGGGGTAGTTCCGTGTAATTTATTTTCCGTTTCAATGTGATCCCTGAATATTCCACTGTGGGAAATATATTGGCTTGATCCATATACTGCAGTTGTCCACTGTACTGAGTGTCTGATGTAAAGTGCATAAGCACATAATTGTACAATAATCATTTCGAATCAAAACACGCAGAGATCAGAGAATTATATAGCTATGTATGCTTTACCATTATCTAAAGATATATAAGTCAGTCAACCATAAGATGGGACCCATCAGTAGATGGCGTTAGTCCGTTATTAGGGCCCAAAAAAATTAGATATTCGATGTTCGTGTGAGATTGAACAAATTTGGCATGAATCGTATTTCACATTATTCCTTACTGTCTCTATCTAAGAAGAAACGGTTGCATCCAATGATTTTCCATAGATATTCACTGACATTAGAATATAATTTCCACAAATAGTCGAGTCAAAGGAGGTTTTTTCTCCAAAACAGTTCGAATGTGGATCACTTTTTTATAGCGTTATATTCAATTATTCGAAATCAGATACATTTCATCTGGGGCATTCAAGTATTCGTATGGTTTGACCAAACCAAAAATATTGAACTGTTTCCGGGGAATTTCAAGGAAATCACACATTTTTACAAAACTTGGAAAGAGAAAATGTTGATTGTTTAAAGGTTGTAGACGATGTGGTAACTTGATTACTCTCGTTTCAGACACCCATTGTCTCAATAAATTTGGAAGGTTTTCACAACGTTTCGAATGCTTGTATCTGCAATCGTCTTCGGGTGAATACTGACAAGCTAAGGTGCTACTTACTTATTTATATGTCTGTCGGTGAAATGGTGCGTGTAATTCCGCCATGTACAGTGGTCCGTGTGATTTCTCGCGGTGTGGTGGTGCGTTAATGTTGATTATTGAATCATTCGGACGCAAAAATATAGTATACAAAAATTTAGGCATATGTGTATTTTCAACTTGAAAAAAAAAATTATTAATTTGGATTTTTTCACAACTGACTAGGTACATTTTGGTCCTTCATTGATTGAACATACTTTGTAAATAAATAAATAAACAACGTTTATTGAAATTTTTACAATAAAAAAATTAATGATTGTTGCTCCAGTGGCAGGCATACCGTTGGCTACTAGGACACCAGAAGTTGAAGAAGCTGTTCTTCAGGCAATCGAAGGAGATCCATAGACAAGCACAAGAAAAATTGCGCAAAATCTGAACGTACATCACAAATTAGTTTGGTTTATTCTCAAACAGAATCAGTTGTAACTTTATCACATACAGCGTGTCCAAGCATTGTTGCCCCGAGATTTCCTTCCCCGTGTAACATTTTGCAAATGGATACTGCAGAAAATTGCACAAAACCGTCAATTCACTGCAGATATATTATTCCCTGACGAGGCAAATTTTTCAAAAAACATGATAATGAACTTTCATAATAATCATGTGTGGTGTGACGAAAACCCTCACGCAATAGTTCAGTCCAGGTTTCAACATCAGTTTTCATTGAATGTGTGGATTGGTATTGTTGGGGATTATTTGATTGATCCCCACTTTTCTCCAGGGACTCTTAATGGGAATTCTTATCATGATTTCCTTGAAAATATTTTGCTTGAATTACTTGAAGACATTCAACTTTTACTGATACAAAGAATATGGTTTATGCATGATGGAGCGCCAGCGCATTTTACTTCAATAGTTCGTGAATTTTTGAATCGGCGATTTAGAAACAGATGGATTGGTCGAGGCGCTGGAGTTCCAAATCAATTCTGGCCTCCGAGGTCCCCGGATTTGAATCAAATCAATTTTTTTGTGGGATCATTTGAAGGCCCTAGTTTATACGGTGCCAATAGAAACCAAAGAACAACTCCGTCAACGAATCATTGCTGGATGTGACGCTATCCGAAATAATGGATGGTATTATGGAACGTGTACGTGGGTCCATTAGACTACAAGCCGACGCATGCATAATGGTGCAGGGTGGCCATTTTGAACAATTACTTTAATTTTTACCCCCAAGTAACTGTTTTAGTATAAAATTGGTCTCAATTACTGTTATTAGTATTAGTTTCGAACGGTAATAACACCCGATTCCTATTTAAAAAAAAAATAAAAAAATAAATCTTTAACCAATTTAATTATGAATTTAAAAATCTTGTCATTCAAAATCAAATCCCAATAACTCGAAAATAGTTGCTCGCACAGAGAGCTCTACCAAGAATATATTTTTTACTCAAAAATGCTAGAAAAATCGATTTTTTCACAAGAAAACGTGATACAGGTACGTACAAAAACAGTTATGACATTTCAAATGACTGAAAAGACATGTAGGTGTAGGTGTAGGTGATTTCGTCATTGAGAAATACTCCCAAATTCCAAACTTCACTCGACTATCACAATTATTTTGATATGTATTCACAAAAAGTAAAAATAATCATTCAACTTTGACACCCTGCATCTCAGAAACGTAACTTGCGGACATATGTTTATGGGTACTTTTCTTCTTATTTTGACGACAGCAATATGCTCCTGAATTTTCTACACGTACTTAAGGAATACCCTGTATATACATGGTGTTTCTTAATAACATGCTAATAATCCGGTAGGTTATTCTGGGGTATACTTTGAGAAAAAAACTTCATATGTGCTAAAGTTTTAAGAAAAAATTGTTTTTTTTAGTATAACTTTGGTATGACCCTAAATATTTTTATGAAACGAAGTATGCATCTTCTTTGCATCAAAATGCATTTTCTGCTGTACAAACATAATTATTTTTCTTGTCAGTGGCGTTCGAGCGGGATTTGCACTAAATAATTTTAAAGAGAAAAGTGACACGCCACTGCTTTTTCTTAAAGACGTAATTTCACCTTCGAGTCGAAATAAATGAACTTTATGGCCTGTGGATTTTTCTAACTTCCCTGAAAATTAGAGAGTAGATTCGATGTCGCAATAATTACCAAATATGATGGTGTAAGTATACCGGGTGAAAATGGGACTAGAGCCATGCCTATATCTCCTTCACTTAAAAATCGATTTGAATGAAATTTTGTACAAAGATATGAAGTGCAATTTCGGATAGACAGACATATGGAAACAAAATGGCCGACTTCCGGTTTCGCTAGAATAACCACCAACTTCGATTTTTAAAATAAAACACCCTGTATGTATGATGTTTTCCGGATTCTACGGCTCAAATCACATATGACCGTGTTGGCAATTTCTTATTTTACAGGAAAAAAAATTCTCTATTTCCTTTTTAGCCCAGGAGGCCTTGATCAGGTCAAAATCTATACTAATTCACATCAGTAACTCATAGTAATAGTCATTTCATCGTTAAGATCAATAACAAATCCTACAGCATGAATTATTTTTGAAAACCTAATTCCTTTCTGAGCAAATCTGAACTCCTGAGTTTTTTGTTTGACGTACGGTTTTCGCATAAAAAATAAAAATCATTCATTTGCACGGTCGTTATGAAATTAGGTATTATCAAGAAGTGAAATCGTATGTAGTAGGTAGAAACAGATTTCGTTTTGTAAACATATACAGTTTTGACTGTCTAGTTGTCACGTATTGGGGTCATCAGAATAAACAAATCGGAGTTAAGAAAAAGTTCATACACATTCGAGTTTTGATAGAATTCGAAAATAAATATGTCATTTATGTATGATTATTTTTTGTATGTGCGTAAATATGACCGACCTATCTTCAATCCCACGCTTGAACCGTTTCCCTGACCTCGTAAAAAATAGATTTTAGTTTCAAAACATTCATAAATATATTTTTGAGCAATATTAACATTGAGACCAGACAATTGAATTTCATAATATCACAATGAAAACCTCGTCAAGATTCATGTGCAAAATGGCGTTTTTCTGCCTTCTGAGATGTAATTTCACATTCGAGTCGAAATAAATGAACTTAATCGCCTGTGGATTTTTCAACTCGCCTGAAAATGAAAGAGAAGATTCGATTCCGCAATAATTACCAAATATGATGGTGAGAGTATACCGGGTGACAATGGGACTAGGGCCATGCCTCTATCTCCTTCACTTATCAACCGATTCGGATGAAATTTTGAACATAGATATGAGACATAATTTCGGATTGACAGACATATGAAAACGAAATGGACGACTTCCGGTTTTGCCAGAATAGCCACCAACTTTGATTTTCCAAATAGAACACCCTGTATGTTTGATGTTTTTCGGATTCTACTTCTCAAATTACATACGACAGTGGTGCCAAATTTTTATTTTACAATTGAAAACGAATAATTTCTCAATTTTTTTCTAGCCCAGGAGGCCTTGATCAGGTTAAAATCTATACTAATTCACATCAGTAACTCATAGTAATAGTCATTTCATCGATATGATAATAACAAATCCTACAGCAGGAATTGAAATTTTCTGAACGCATTTTTAACGAAAATATCGTTTTTTTCAAATGGTACCTACCGAGGGCCATCTTGCCATTTTATAGAGAATTTAATTACCAATTCAACGATGAACATTATGTACCACTTTCTTTTTGTTCAAAACTTAGAAAGCCATCTAACAAAATGAAATCAATCTGAAAAAAATGGTAGGTAACATGACATATATTCATTCTTTCAAACTTTACTTCAGGATGGTAACAATGAATTACCAAAAATAATCGACTTGACAATATGTAATGTTCATAAACCCATTACAGAAAAAATAACTTCAATATAATCAAACTGTTTGAATAAATCTAACGACTGAAACAGTGAAACATTCAACTTAAAAATTATTACTCACAATACCATTATCCTGTTTTCAATAGAAGAGTTTCACAACCATCGAAAAGTCATTTTATTTATTAATGATCAATGATATATTCGAATTGTTGCCCGTTTTCCCTAACACATAGACTAGTTCTATTTATTGTACACCTCATCACATTTATCAGTTCGTACGCAAGAATTTCCTGAAATGCGCGCTCAACTCTATCTGTCAAGTCCTCCAAAGAAGTTAGCCTTCTCTAGTATACTTCAGATTTTATGTGACCCCATAAATACAAATCAATAGGAGTTGAATCGGGCGCTCTGGCTGGCCATCTGATTGGACCATTTGTTCCAATCCATCTCTGCCCATAGGTATCACTAAGATATTGCCGAACAATATTAGCATCATGTGGTCCTGCACCATCCTGCTGAAAAAGCATATTTTCACTTATGTTCTCAGGTAAATCGTTCTCTAAGATTTGTAGATATCTTTTGCCCGTCGAAGTCCCGTCGGAAAGAATTGGTCCAATGATTCTTGTCCCTATGATTCCTACCCAAATGTTGAATCCAAATCTTTCTTGAAAATTACCTTCTCTCAGCGACCTAGGATTTTCTTGAGCCCACTACCATTTTTCGTAAACATACCATTTTTCGTGAACCTAGACTCATCTGTAAGTAGTATCTCCGAGACAAAACCATTATCCAAATCATGATGACGCAAAAGCCAATAACAATGAGTTAGTCTCCGTTCTGGGTCATTTCCATATGGATGATGATGCAAACTGTATTTATAGGAGCGATATTTATGTTTATTGAATGATAGTTTGGCTCATTTCCTGCTGATATCACATTCAATTTCCAATTCACGCACTGAGGCAGTTGGAGAAAAATGAACATATGCTGAAGCATTAGTTTCCGCTTCTTCACTGATGATGAGGTGGATGTGGTTTTGATCAGCTAGTTCTTTCCTTGGCATCATTTTCAATTTCCTAAAATAGGTCCTCGATGGGTGCCGTCTTAACGAATAACGAACAGCGTATAGCATACTAGCATTGACAGCGTTCTTCTGAAATTCTACAATATCATATCGATTTGTTCGTTTCAAGAATAACGATTATTATTTTCCATTTCAAAAAAACTTTGTACAAACGAAACGAGATGACAAGTAAAATTGGTACTTCACTTCTGAAATGACATTAATCACCTACTGTTTTCCATGATTCCATGGCTACCTTTCATTTCATCATACCCAAATGGATAACTCATTGGAATTTGTAGGCATCGTATAAAATATTGTACAAATTCAATAATTGATCGTTTTTACTTTTGACCGAAAAGAAAGTGGTACATAATGTATATCGTTGAACTGGTAATTCAATTCTCTATCGAATGGCAAAACAATTTTTTCGTTAAAAATGCGTTCAGAAAATTTCAATTCGTGCTGTAGAATTTGTTATCGATCTTATCGATAAAATGACTATTACTTCGAGTTACTGATGTAAATTAGTATAGATTGTAACCAGATCAAGGCCCCTAAACTGAACACTAAAAAAAAATTGAGAACAACGTACTGTAAGAACATAAGAAATTGAAGTAGCGGTTCTGAATTCAATTGAGGAAGATCCCGGATTAAGTACACGAAACATTGGGAACCATTTGAATATCTCACATATTTTTGTTTGGAAAATTATCCAGGACTCTTTATCATATCCCTTCCATAACCAACGGGTTCAGACGCTACTCCCTCGCGACTTTCCATCACAGATGAACTTTTGCCAATGGTTTCTTCAAAATGTGTATGAAAATCCATTATTTGATACTGAAATTTTATTCACCGATAAAGCCAATTTTTCCAGAAACGCCATCCAAAACTTTCACAATTATCATTTTTGGGCTCTAGAAAACCCATGCAATCTTGGAATCCCGTCATCAGGAGCAGTTTTCCGTCAACGTGTGGGCTGGAATATGCAGTGATTATTTAATTTGACTCTATTCTCTTCATGCAAGATTGAATGGGCATATTACCGGCAGATTCTCGAAGAGGAATTACCAGCTTTTATGGAAGATGTTCCCATTTCAGTGAGAAATCTATTGTGGTTTATGCACGACGCGACGGGGCGTCAGCGCACTTCAGTGCTCCGGCGCGCGAATATTTAAACCAAAATCACAATAATCGCTAGATAGGTCGCGAAGGACAACAGGCATGTCCACCTACGTTCGCTGATCTCAATAGTTCAGATTATTTCCTGTGGGGTCATCTTGAAAGATTGGTTTACATTACACCAATTCAGAAATCAGAAATCGCATCATACTTTCTTGTGAAACTATTAGTCTAGTCCCTGCATTTTTCAAAGAGTACGTGAGTCCATGAGAAAAATAACAGATAATTCCAATTTCTTTGTGCGTTTAGGGTGATTTTGTGTTAGCATTCCAAAATTTATTTAGACTGCTTCAATTTTATAATTCTCCCGTTGAAAAATTATTCTCTTAAATGAATTTTTGTTTAGAGTTACATACATTATTTTTTCTCGTAAGTGTTCTAGCGAGATGTAAATTAATGAATTTCATTTTATTATGCGAAAACCGTATGTCAAACAAAAAATCGAAAATAAGATTTGCCCAAAAAAGAATGAGGATTTCTAAAATAATTTCTACTTTAAGAAAAAGCAGTTGGGTATTGCTTCTTTCTTTAACATGATTCAGTACAAATCCCGCACGAACGGCACTGGCAAGAATAAAGAATTATGTTGTTCAGCAGAAAATGTCCTTCGATGCATAGAAGATGCGTACTACGTTTCACAAAAATATCGAGGGTTATACCAAAGTAATCTTAAAATAAAAAAAAACCTTAAAATTTTAGCACCTTGTAGTTCAAAAGTGTATATATATATATATATATATATATATATATATTATATATATATATATATATATACACCTTGTAGTTCAAAAGTGTATATATATATATAATTTCAATTTTCTTGGGATAGGTCCAAATCAGACATTGTCATCCTCAAAATATTATTAATCACTATAAAAATTGTTGCCGATAGGAAAATACATTATTGTTGAAAGAAATAAAATCAGACAGACAATAACAATTTTCCTTCCGGTTGAGGTAAAAGAAGGGGAGGAACATTCAACATACTTTTTGTACGAAACAAACGGTTGTGAGGATTTGCATAAATTGAAATTAGACTAGGAGGAATCGGCGCATGAGTAGCGAAAACTATTCCACCTCAATTTTTTTATGCGATCCTCTTCAAATTGCCCTTCTATAAATGCATGTTGCCATGGGGCAACCCCGTGCCATATTGATTAAACCGAAATTGTTTACACAATTGCACGGAATTGTTATTTTTCAACATTTTTTTAATATTCTTTATTGAAATACAAATTAAAAAGGTCCTATGACTTTTCACGATAAAGTTAATATTTTTAGAGATATTAATTTTTAAAAGTTCGAAAAATCTCAAATTTGGGTATTTTTGACCCATAAAAAATATATTAAAAAAAATAAAAATATAAATAATTTTTTTCAAATTCTTTCTACAATAGTTAATAATATTCTCAATAGACATTTAAAAAAATTTCATTGTTTATACCTGTTTTTTTATTGTTAATTTCGCGCGCTCACAAGTATGCGTCGCTTACCTTTAAGTATCGCTGTCTCTCTCTGACTCATGCGCTGCATCGGCCTGTCTGTGTCCTGAATTATTATTTATCATTTTCTTAAAAACTATTAACTTTATCAAGATTGTTAAAGAGAACAATGTTATCATTAATGAAATTGTCTACAATTTGTTTTTTATCAAAAAAAAAATCTGGAATCAATTTTACAAAAGTTATTTAAGAAAATGATATTGATAATTAATGAATACTTATTTTTAAATTTTGTTTCATTATTTCATACTTCTACATCTATAACCTTCGTTTAAAGAAGAGCTATTCAATGTAATTACTTTCTGTTTTAATAACAAAAAAGTAATATAAACTGATAAAAAAGTAATTTTAATCACATGTTCCGATTCATGCTTAAATAACTTTTGTAAAATTGTCATGGGTGTTTTGATTTACAGGTGGTGTTCAGCAGATTATAGCAGGTTGTGATAAAGTTTGTTGATCAAATTGGTATCTTTTTTGTCATTAATTGAGTATTTTTTTGATTTCTATGGCCTCGTAGATATCATGTTTACGTTTGTGTAATTCTGTTTTAAAAATGTTTTGTTTCATTGTACCATACAAATATACATATACAGTGCGCGGCTAAATTATGGAACAAATTCGATATTTCGCAAGCAATGTACTTTTGACAAAAATCCTGAAAGAGGTCGATTTTTGTTTTTAAATGCGGATTTTTTCATGTCACTGGTTTTGGCGTATTGACGTAATCGATAATTTTTTTAAATTGAAATAGATGTCTCATGATACTTCATCTAAAAGGTCTTTCAATACCACTTACAATGATTATTGATAATTTGATATGTTTATACAGGGCGAACAAAAATTAATATTTTATTCAAATGTTGTATTTTGTTGGATATAAAGTTATTCTCTCATACTTCATCTGAAAGGTCTCTCAATACTACATTCAATTATATTAAATGATTTGATTTGTTTATACAGGGTGAACAAAAATTAATATTTTACTCAAATAATGTATTTTGTTGGATATAAAGTTATTCTCTTACTGAAATAAAATATTAATTTTTTTTTACCCTGTGCAAACAAATCAGATTATTTATTATCATTGAATGTAGTATTGAAAGACCTTTCAGATGAAGTATCACAAGACATCTATTTCAATTTTAAAAAATTACCGATTACGTCACCACGTCAAAACCAGTGACATAACCTTTTCAGAATAAACATTCAAAAATCGGCATTCGAAAACAAAAATCCGACCATTTTCAGGATTTCGGTCAAAAGTACATTGTTTGCGAAATATCGAATTTGTTCCATAATTTAGCCACGCACTGTATATATATATATATATATATATATATTTATATATATATATATATATATATATATATATATATATTATATACGGTATAAGTGGGCCTCCGGCCTTGTTAATTTTGAGGTTCACTGAGACTCCGATGTCACCGAGCCTCCGATATACGGACGCCCGGTAACCACCCTTTAAAAAATGTCGCATATGACATGTAACATAGTAACAAACACTTTACCACAAAAATATGGAGGAGTCCAAGTTGCCCGATTTTCGATAGCCATTTAAAATTTAGTGCAGTCCCTCGCCGCTGAAGTGCGCTGCTTATATACTTTGTTTATGTTATAGTGTTTGAAATGTATACTTTCGAAGGTCACTGGGCTTCCCCCAATTTGGCAACACAGGGGATGCACACAAATATCATTCATTTTAGATTTTCATCAAGAAACATGTATTCTTTCCGCGCACGAACGAAATAAATTGTGGAAGCGCAATTGCCTCCCAAATATTTGAGAATGAGCCTGGTAAATACTTTTTCTCATTGATTCCGTAATTTATATTACTGCGATTACGTCAAGATTTAATCAGGAGTCCACTGAAATATTTTGATATTTCACCATTTCAGAAAAGGTACTTTTACAATGTTATACACAAATCACTCAAACAATTTCTCATGCAAGATTCAACAAAAGGACACCAAACTTTCGCTATCGTCTCAAGCAAAACAAATTAATTTGTTTCTTTCATTGAATGAAAACAATCTTCATATAGAATCCTTACTTGAATATATTCTCGTGTGAGTTGAGTATTTTGTGAACCTGAAAAAACGCTTGCATTGTTTTCCACATATCAGAAAATCTATATTCTCGTAATGTGTCTTGTATTTGATTTGTATTATTCAGTTTCGGTTATTATATTGTGTACCACGAATGTTACTGAAAGAGGTTGCTTAGAATGGATTATTAATTAACTGAATGTAGGAATCTGGGGTATTCCAAGGTTCAAGATCACAGATGAATCATGAAAATTTTTCAGGTAAACGACTCAAATGAATTCAATTTCAATCAGAACATGCTACTGTTCAAATGTACAAAAAAAGGATGGGATTTTTTGGGTGTGTGACACAAGTTATGTTATGTAATCAGTAGCCCATTGTTTTAGAAATATACCAACAAAAAATAGTCAACAGAACATATACATATAGACACTAATGAATTGAAATAATCTATACATATATAATTACATGTCCTAACTGACTGATTCACTAACTTCAACGCCCAGACCAAATAACTCAACACAAAGAGCTGAAATTTTATTCCTATGATGACATAAGTATACCACTTAGAAGTTTTTTTCAATACTCCATCCCTAAATGGGGTTCGAAAGTTTGTACTGTACTCAGTTTTCGACTTGGGTTCATAAAAATTGGTATTTGCAGTCTTTGTTACAATAAAAAAATATGTATTTCAGTGTCTTCAGCAATCCAAACCCTAAAAGGGTCAAATGGGGGGTGAATCATTTTAAGTTAGGATCATAAAAATGGATATTTGAGGTCTTTTTACATATGAAGACATTTGTTTTCCAGTGTTTTTAGGAATTAAAAAGGGGAAAAAGTTAGAATAATGAAAATTGATGTTTTGGCTCTCTGTCACGAATAAATAAATCGTGTTAAAATTTATTCAAAATGCCATATCTACAGGGGTGGAAAGGGATTGGTGAATTTGTTATAGTCGTCACAAAGCATTACTTCCGCTGTCGAATCAATTATGCCACCCAAACGACATAACGGGATAACAGGATAACGGGAAATGAAATCACGGAATAGCCATAAGCTAGATGAAAACATATGAAAAAATGCTAGTTGATAATAATATAACAATACAATCATATATTTTAGGAAGAAAACCTTTTAAGTGAGAGTTCTAAAATTATGTATTTATATTACCGAAGAAAATTATTCACTGTGTTATTGAGGATTTGAAAGAATAGGAAATAATGAAATTGAATAGAAATCATTATGCTCAATGAATAATATATTCAATTCTTCTTGAGAGGAAACTAAGGTAAATAGATCCAAATAAACTGGGGTACCATTAAAAACACATTTTCGAAATTGAAAGTAGGTATCGAGAAGTTTTTTTTTTCATAATGAAATGGTAAGTAATATCAATATATATTACCGAATTTTCAACCAATATTTCCACAAAATAAAATATTTTCCAAACCATGCGCTTAGGGATAATATTTTTTTTCCTTTTATAACATATGTTGTTTAGGAAAAATCCGTGTATCAAACTCAATCAATTCGGGATGACATTCTAAAAAAGTCGTATTTTTGATTTTTTAACAAAAAAAAAAAAAAAAAGGTTTTTTGGAAAAAAAAAACTATCGATTATCGGGAAAATTAAAGAAGAGGAGAAATTTCCTGTGATAATGTTACTCTCGCAACTCTATCCCAATTAATAATTTTTTTTTTTTTATTGGTGCCCCTTTTTACCCATTTAAAGCACGCCTCAGCGTGTTTAAATCGAACTTTAAAAAACGCGCGTTTTTTAAAGGTAACCATGACAACATCAACAAATCGAGAAACGTGAAGTCTAAATGACAAATTTTTGATTATCGATCTGACAGGAGTACCTTGTAACGTCAAAATATTACTCACAATTCGTTCATTTATATGTGCTCCTCCATCCATTTGATGAACTTTTCATATTCTTTTTTATATATATCACTGGATTTTCGCGGTATTAACCGCGATTCTGCCTCACTATTCAAAAAATCGATATTAGAATAATTCATTTTTGAGCTCTGGTGACAACAAATATTGATCTTTGGTAACAAATTGCAAATGAATGTTTTCCTCATTTCCATGACAACGAAAGGTATACTGATGTCACATCACGAATTCAACCTTCTTGCATTATTAGTTCTTATTTCTATTATTTGTAGTAATAATACCAGTATATATGATTTCAAAGTGCACCAATAAAAAAAAATAACGTAAACTATTCGTGGATAACTGGTCTTAAAAACACTTGCTCTATTTCGAGCACTCCGGCTGCGCCGTCGTGCTCGAAAAATCGCGCGTGTTTTAAAGCCCTTTTTATCCACTTATACTTTAATATACTATAATTCAACGATGAATTACAACAGGGCTTCGCGTGGGCGTTACGCTGGACTACAGCACCTCTCGAGAGAGCAATTCACATAACATATTTTTTATATTATTAAATATGAATTTAAAAATTCAAAAAAATTATTGTATCATGTATCATTGGAAAAATGTAATTTTGGGAATTTTTTTTTCATTCAATTTTGATAATGTAAGGCTATTGTTATTTGAGTAGTTTTTTTGGAACCGCCGATTCCATTAAAAACCGAATAATTGTTCACAGAATGACTCCATGATTTCTTGCTTCCTGAAGCACATTTTACAGTGTACTCAATAATATCACGCTATAAAATTGTTTCAAAGATAATTAGTTTGGTAATTATAAATTTCTAAAGATAACAAAATATGAGAAACACACACAGTTTGTTGTATATGGTTGTTTTTGTTATTTTTTGTACTACTCTAAAGAAATTAACGCCAATCAAAGTTTGTTTATAACTAATTGTTAACTAAATAAAGAATTATTAATAAAAAAATAATATTTTTTCCTATTAGGAGGAAAATAACCAATTCCGCATTTTGAAAGAAAAAAAATTCTAAAGATATTATTTAAATAATGAGAAAATGAAAAAAATACAATTTAAAAAAAATATAATAAACGTTGAAAAGGGAAACATTCTCAACATGAATACCCCACAAGAGGTTATCTTGACGATGGAAGATAGTGACTAAAGTTTATCTTTCAGTCGCAGATGATTCCACATCTGATTTTATGAACATCCTGTTTATATTTTCAACAAATCAATATAATAAACGTTGTGAAATGCCTCTGTCAGACATAAAACTGATAATAATGTGGAATATAAAAAAAATACAATGTTTATTCGATATCTCATATTTTGTTACCTTTAGAAATTTATAATTAACAAAATAATCAATTTTTTATCAATTTCTGCCTGATATTATTGAGAACATGTGAAATGTGCTCCAGAAAGCAAAAAATATATGGAGTCAAACATTCGGTTTTTATAAAAACGGTATTTCCCACAAAACTACTTAATTAATCCGATTATCAAAATTCAATGAATACAAAATAACGAAATTATATTCTTTCAGGTGTTCAACTGATACTTTGATTTTTTGGAATTTTTAAATTTATATTCGATAGTATAAAAAATATTGTATTTGAATTGCTCTCTCGAGAGGTGCTGTACTCCTGCCGTAACGCCCGCGCGTAGCCCTATTTTCAACGTTGAATCAAAATTATAAATAATTGATATAGATTTCCGGGACAAAATTTTTCATAGTAAATATTCTCGTCTTCAAGAATCTGTTTTTTTATTTCATCTATCATCAAGAGTTCTTGAGTTACTACCAAAAAACTAAGGCTGTTTTTATTTTTTGTTTTGTGTTAAAAAACTAGCACATTTTCGTTTTTATGATGTTATTGCGAGCAAGTGTTGAAAGTATAAATTTCAAAGTAAGTTTTTGAAATGTAATTTCAAGTCAACAGTTGAACTGAAAGTTGATTACTTCAGATGCTGGTGTTAAGAGTCAACAATTTTCTTTGCAATTTTTATTATTTACAAATATAATATAACATTTAAATGTTTTTTGAATTTCATTGACATTAATATTTATTATACAATCTGAACAACTAGAAATATTCCTTCTGCACTTCCTATGTTTTTTTTGTCATTTAGTATTCTTGTAGGAGGGATGGAATGAACAGTATTGGCCGCCTTCAAAAGAAGGCTTTTGGCAATATTTTATTAATTATCCAGCGAATCCCCAATTGAATTTAGTATTTAAAATTTCCATCGCCTGTGTCTTTTGATAGTACTTAAGTTTGCACTTTCTTTTACCAGTAAAGTGACCAAAGACCGGCGAAAACAGTGACCAGTATAGAGCTTTGGAGCTGTCAGTTTCAAGAACTCTCCTGGTATTTTACTGATGTATAGATAGAAGGTTTTTTAAATTTAAAAAAAAAAAAGGAACCAAATGGAACGTTAGAATTTGAATTGGGAATTTTTACTATAATGAAGACTAATAAGCACAAAATATACCCAATATAGTGTACTGCTTTCATCATGGAATATTTATTGTCTAGTATAATTTTTAGGAACTCTTCTAAGCCACTATTCCTTGAATATTTTCAGAATGATCGAAGGTAGATTATATATTCTCGTTATACGATACTACTGAAATCAATTCCATTTCAGAGTATGAAGCAAAATTCAAACTTTCAACTACCGGATAAACTTTCAACAGGCCGCGTGATTTGTTATCATGCTGTGGAATTGAATATTGACTGAAAAATTGGCAACAGTGTCAGGAGGCCCAGTAAATACACAATAGCTTCAAAAGGAGGCCAAGTTACATAAACTCACAAAAAACGTATGTAACATATACAGAGGAGGCTAACTTGCCTGAGATAGTGGCGGAGGCTGAGGGGGGTATTAACTGTTTGCTTTGTATAAACACGTGGATGCTTGGTAGGCCATGTATGAAACGGAAGCTGAGTTGGTCTATATAGATATATATATATATATATATATTTATATATATATATATATATATATATATATATATATATATATATACTTGCAGACCCGGCCATGCGTTGCTGTGGCTAAGGTTTTCGTTATAAACTAAAACTGAAAACCCGACAGACGTTTCCTGTCCAAATTTCTATTTTCCCTAAAATGTTTTTCCCGAAAACTCTCGTCCGCGTAGAATTTCTTTTTTTCTATGTTTTCCTTTATGTTGTTCCATCTAGACTATGCTTTTGACTCCTTCCGCTTCCTGTTGTCCCGTTATCCCGTTTTCCTGTTATCCCGTTTTTTCTTTATCCCGTTATCCCTTTTTCCCGTTATTCCCTCATCCTGTCATCCCGTTATCCCGTTTTTTCGTTATCCCGTTATTCCCGTTATCCCGTTTTCCTGTTCTCCCTTTTTCTTATCCTGTTATCCTGTTTTCCTCTTATCCCCTTATCCTGTCATCCCGTTTTTTCGTTATCCCCGTTTTCCTATTATCCCGTTTTTTATTTATCCCGTTATTCCGTTTTCCTGTTATTCCCGTATTCTGTCATCCCGTATTCCCGTTTTTTCGTTATCCCGTTATTCCCGTTATCCCGTTTTTTCTTTATCCCGTTCTCAATTTATCGTACTACAATTATTATATTCGATTGCCATCTTGCAACCCTATTTCGGATCTGTGGATAAAATTAAATAACATAAAAATCGCGATGAAAAATAGGGGTTGATCGTAGAAGGGTGAAAATTCAGGGTTGTATGTATTTTTAAATGCTGTATCATAAAAAAATAAAAAAAAATTACAAAAAAAAAATTAAAGGCTGGACCACCTTTAACATTTAGGGGGATGAAAAATAGTCTATCTCTCAAGTTGGAAAAAATTACACATACATGCCAATTTCCATCGAAATCGGTTGACTTGGTGAAGAGTTCACTGGGAACAAACATCAGGACACTGGATTTATATATATATATATATATATATATATATATATATATATATATATATAACAAACTAATACACAACAGTTTGTATTAGTCAGCGAACGAACTTTCGACTTTTGTTTTTGTCATAAAAAAACCCTAATTTCTATGAGATAGTATTCACACAGTGCATCGTGAAAATAACACGATAGTCCTTCATCTGAAAGGTCATCTGAAAGGTATCTCAATACTACATTCAATTATAATTAATGATTTGATTTGTTTATTCAGGGTGAACAAAAATTAATATTTTACTCAACTAATGTATTTTGTTAGATATAAAGTTATTCTCTTACTGAAATAAAATATTAATTTTTTTTTACCCTGTGCAAACAAATCAGATTATTTATTATCATTGAATGCAGTATTGAAAGACCTTTCAGATGAAGTATCACAAGACATCTATTTCAATTTTAAAAAATTACCGATTACGTCACCACGTCAAAACCAGTGACATAACCTTTTCAGAATAAACATTCAAAAATCGGCATTTGATAACAAAAATCCGACCATTTTCAGGATTTCGGTCAAAAGTACATTGTTTGCGAAATATCGAATTTGTTCCATAATTTAGCCGCGCACTGTATATATATAACCATACCACTGAAGCCATCCACATCGATGCTTGGTATTACTATCAGCAATAACCTTTCCTGGGAAAATCACGTGAGGTCCATTGCCAAAAGTGCATCCCAAAAACTGGGTTTTTTGTTTCGTGCCAAGAGCTATTTCACCCCCAGTCAGCTGCTTATGATCTATAAGGCACAAATCCGAGCTGTCCTGGAATACTGTTTCCATATTTGGAGTGCGGCACCTAAACATATCCTGAGGCTATTGGATTCTGTCCAAAAAAGGGCAATTCGTCTCGTCGGTGATGCCTCGCTTACAAACTCGCTCACTTGTCTGGAACACCGTAGAAAAGTTGGCGATTTGTCTCTATTTTATAGATATTTTCATGGGCGATGCTCTTCTGAAATATCAACAATCGTTCCTGCTTTGGCAGTCTCTTCGAGATTAACCCGTCAAGTTCAGTCATCACACCCCTTCATGGTCACTTTGGAGACCTGCAGAACATCACTTTCCAAAGACTCGTTCATCCAACGAACAGCGAGGCTTTGGAACTCATTGCCTAGGGAGGTGTTCCCCGAGGCATACAACCTTCAGAAATTTAAGAAGAACACCAACTCCTACCTTCTTTCCCTAGGTTCCCACGATGTTCTCTGAACATTACAGGATATCCCTTTTCGTGGGAACCGGAACATAAAAAAAAAATCCGTTTTCCCGTTATTCCCGTATTCTGTCATCCCGTATTCCCGTTTTTTCCCGTTCTCAATTTATCGTACTACAATTATTATATTCGATTGCCATCTTGCAACCCTATTTCGGATCTGTGGATGAAATTAAATAACATAAAAATCGCGATGAAAAATAGGGGTTGATCGTAGAAGGGTGAAAATTTAGGGTTGTATGTATTTTCGAATGCTGTATCATAAAAAAATAAAAAAAAATGACAAAAAAAAATTGAAGGGTGGACCACCTTTAACATTTAGGGGGATGAAAAATAGTCTATCTCTCAAGTTGGAAAAAATTACACATACATGCCAATTTCCATCGAAATCGGTTGACTTGGTGAAGAGTTCACTGGGAACAAACATCAGGACACTGGATTTATATATATATATATATATATATGTATATATATATATAACAAACTAATACACAACAGTTTGTATTAGTCAGCGAACGAACTTTCGACTTTTGTTTTTGTCATAAAAAAACCCTAATTTCTATGAGATAGTATTCACACAGTGCATCGTGAAAATAACACGATAGTCATATGGCGGGAATATAAACATGAACTGTTCAGTTCACCTCCAATAGGGGGCGTATCAGGATGACTATGAAGAGGGAAAGTGAAGCAAAGGTCAAAAAAATAATTATAATGTAAAGACTCATTGGAAACAAATTCATCACTCCAGAATGACAAAGTAATCCAGTATAACATTCGAAACTGCTCAAAATAATACACCGATTAGCAGCAGAATCCAGTCGAACGGCATGAGATTATGGCAGGTTTAATAAGGTGATTAATATGCAGCACCGTCGAGGTGCCAACACAGCGAAACAGCTTCATCAAGCAATTATGCGACATCTTAGAATAATGTCAGGTGAAGCTGGAATTAACTTAAATTAATATGCTCGCCGAGTTCGGATGACTTGATTTGGTTATGAAATATTTACTGCCACTCTCTAACCATGCATGACATCCATGGTAATTCGACTAATATAACTTAGATTGTCAAGAGGTAACGATTTCCTCGGTGCTGTCGTGTGATTTTGGAATGATAGACCAGAGAGATAGACATGATTTTCCCAAAATTTGATAATAATTAAAAAGTTTCAAAACTTCAATAGAGTGAAGAGGACTTTCATATGATATGTAGTCTGATTTTGCAACCCTTTTTTCTGAACGAAAAATGTTGCAAATCAGGATTTAATTTATTTTCACATTATTAGCGCGGAAAAAATTGCAAAAGTTCTGCTAACTTTCGAAGTTTTGAAAAATAGCAATTTAGGAAATTTAGGAAATATTGACATTTAAAAAACACTCGTACAGTTGTACATTAGTACGATTAACCTACAACTGTGTTACGTCACAGTGTTCTGTTTACAGAGTAATAAATGCCTAGCAGTTTAGTAACATGATTTATTACCAGAATAACAAGAAGACTGACAATTGTATTTTTATGACAGACAACTATTTAACTAACCAAAAACAAAGCACATTCATCTAATAGTCCTGGAGCTACAACTGGAAGAGAATTGCCTACCAACATGTTTTTCCGCCTTTATTTTCAAAATTTTTATAAATCAAGAAAATGATTCTTACGTGTCGATTTCATTTCAGTCCTCCATTCGGATTTAATAGAATTTTAAATGCGAAACCACAATTGGAGTGAGAAAGTCGAGTGGAAAGGTAAATTATAATTTTATTCAATTCAAGAAATACATACCTGTAAAAATTAAATTTGAAATGTAATATCGAGTTTATAAATTTTTATTTTGCTTTTGTATTTTTTAATTCTGAATGAAGTTTTCATTAATGCTACTCTTAAGAATATAAAGGGAATAAAAAATAATAATGTATCAATTTCTTGCGAGATAAACAATCGATAACGTTTGATATCCTTCCTTCCACAAAGCATCGATTATTCATTTTAAAATCTCGTCGAATGCTATAAAGTCATGTTGTGACAAGTGAAGATTTCAAATGAAGAATGATTGCATGCCATTTCTAATGCGATGAAAAAATTAATGTCTTCAATAGTCTTTTAGCAGAATTTGGCTGAATTTTTATTCTTTCGATTGTTGCATTCGAAAATATTAGATCAAATTTATTTTGCTGATTAGTCGAAAACTATGATTGCTTCGGAGATCGATAATTAGTTTCAAATTTGTTAATGGTTAACTACGTAACCGTATTATTCCTCGGATGCAATTTCAATCAACCAGTACAAAATATATAGGATATACGCGATGGATAATCAAGTATTTAACTAGACCACTGTAGATATGTCGGTCTAATATACCGTGTGTAACAGGATCATGGTACACCCTCCTTTAGTTTTGAAGGTAATCGATTGAAATTTGAAATATCCTATATACATAATAAGCGGCACTTTTTGACCTACAAATGATTTTTTTTTTACTTCCGGTTTCGCCGGAAGTGATACCAACTTTCGATTTTTAATAGAACACCCTGTATATCATTACATTTCTGAAATCTGCATAATTTTCTAACCCAATGATATCACATAAGTGACATTTCAAACGTCAATATTTTTGATAATTCAATTTTTAGTTTTCCATTCAAGGGTGCCATGATGGTTCCGATTTATTCCAATTCACCCGTCCAATGCTAGAAAAATCGAAATCTTGTCAAAAATACTAAATTGCGTTTTTTATGAGCAAATAAAGTTCATTGTAATCGATTTTGGGGTAAAACTCATTCTTTTCAAATGAAACCATATTGGTACCGTGGTACCTTTTATTAGTATTATTAATAAGGAATTTATTCATACCCGCTGATGAAATGTGCGATAAATACAATTGAAATTACAGCTAAAAGAAAATAAGATAATACAATTACTTTGTTCTAATTTAATGCTAAGAAGTTACTAAGGTGGCTTTGAAATACAAAAAATTAACACAAAACATCACAACAATTTTTCGAAATGCTGTCCATCAACGTCAATGCACTTCTGAACTCGCATAGCTTCGAATGCCTGTTGAAGGTAATCAGTTACTAAGGAGGCTTTGAAAACAATGAAATTATTCATTCAGATTGTCAAATAAATAGGTATTGGTTTATCGGTGTTTTTATTGTGTATTGGAAAAGTCTTTACATTTGTTGTTATTTTTATTCAAAATTCCCCACATTTATACAAGAGATGAAAAAGTGGACATTTTAATTATTTATGGGGAATGTAGAAAAAATGCCGTTGCGGCTAGAAACCTTCATGCCAACCGATATCCTGATAGACAATGTCCAGCGAGAAATTATTTTAATCGTCTTGAAAATTAATTCCGAAGAGATCCCGAAGAAAACATTATCATTGACGAAGGAACGGAAATTAATGTTTTAGCTCGATTAGAAGTTGATAAGACTGTTTCTTTAAGGCAAATTGGGTTTGAATTGGAAATTAGTCACCAAACGGTAAGCCGAATCTTGCACAAACATAATTATAAATCTTTCAAATATCAATTGCACCAGCACCTGTACGAAAATGATTATGAACGTAAGATGGAATATTGCAATAGGATCTTGCAGATTAATGTGCAGCCAAACAATGCTTTTTTGGAAAGGATTTTATTTTCGGACGAATCTAGGTTTACAAATATTGGATTATTTAACCGACAAAATACAAGGTATTGGTCACAAGAAAATCAAAATTTATTGAGGGAGGGTAACTTTCAAGTGCGGTTCGGTTTCAATGTTTGGCTTGGAATACTCGGTCGTAGAATCATTGGTCCAATAATATTTGAAGGACGTTTGACTGGAGATAGATACTTAGAATTTCTGCAAAATGAAATTGAGGACAGGTTAACTGAATTACCTGTCCATCTACGACAGGGATTGTATTTCCAACAAGATGGAGCTCCTTCCCATAGTTCAAGAATAGTAACTGATTACCTTCAGCAGGCATCCCAAGAAAACGTAATTTTGACAAATGGTCCTGTGCGATGGCCTCCAAGGTCACCTGATTTGACACCTCTTGATTTCTTTGTTTGGGGCCATTTAGAAAACATTGTCTATGCAACCGTTGTTACAACCCGCGAAGACCTGGAGTTGCGAGTAAGACGAGCAATTAATAGTATAACGGCCCAGCAATTAGCGAACGTTCTTCAAGAAACAGCTATGCGAGTTCAGAAGTGCATTGACGTTAATGGACAGCATTTCGAACAATTGTTGTAATGTTTTGTGTTCATTTTTTGTATTTCAAAGCCACCTTAGTAACTTTTCAGCATTAAATTAGAACAAAATAATTGTATTTTCTTATTTTCTTTTAGCTGTCAATTTGATTGTATTTATCGCACATTTTATTACCAGGTATGAATAAATTCCTTATTAATAGTACTAATAAATGGTACCACGGTACCAATATGGTTCCATTTGAAAAAAATGAGTTTTACCCCAAAATCGATTACGATTAACTTTATTTGCTCATAAAAAACGCAATTTAGTATTTTTGACGGGATTTCGATTTTTCTGGCATCAGATGGGTGAATTGGAATAAATCGGAACCATCATGGCACACTTAAATGGAAAACTAAAAATTGAATTATCAAAAATATTGACGTTTGAAATGTCACTTATGTGGTATCATTGGATTCAGAAAATTATGCAGATTTGAGAAATGTGATAATATACAGCGTGTTCTATTCAAAAATCGAAAGTTGGTATCACTTCCGGCGAAACCGGAAGTGAAAAATAAATCATTTGTAAGTATAAAAGTGCCGCTCATTATGTATATGAGATATCCCAAATTTCAATCAATTACCTTCAAAACTAGAGGAGATACGGGGGGTGTACCATGATCCTGTTACACACGATATATCTTGAACCTATTCGCACAATGTTTGCATTTATGACCAAATTATTAAAAAAAATGTTCCGTTGAACAATGACGCTTGCAAATATCTTGCTTCACGTAATATATTATTCGTAATATTAATTGCAATTTGCATAACTTTTGCAATTATTTCAGAAGTTGTAAAAATGCAAAAAAAAAATATTGGAGGATAAATAGGTTCCGTTTTTCGAATGAGATTGCAAAGTTACATATCCACTAAAACAATATTCTCTTCATTTGCAACCACAATCAAAAACTTTTGTAATTATTTCAATGCTTGTGTGGATTGAATATGGGAGCGTCGATAAAATATTTTGATACATAAATGATGCGTTTTTCAGAAATGGTTGCAAATATACGAGGATATTTTAAACTTTTTTCCGTTCTCTAATCCATTTTGCCAAACTTCTATAATTTTTTTGAATAAATTAAAATGAAAAACTTGAAAAATTTACAAAAAACAAGGTTCCGTAACTTCAACAAGGTTGCAAACTTAATGCAAGTTGTAAAGTACCATTACTATAGGTATACCTACCTAGTTTGCAGAACTTTTGCAATTTTCAGTGCAATAATAAAGCATGAAAACGTTTTTTGCAATTGAAACAATGTTTCGTTCATCGCACACTTCTGAAGATTTTTATAGTTTGTTTTCATTAATGCACTATCATACCATTGAAGTTTGAAAACTTCTGAAATTAATGTTAGTTGATTGTCTATATCTGATGGCCCATGAGGTTCATCAAGAAATGATTCTGACGGTAGCAAAATGTTCACAAAAGTAAAACTTCATTGGGCGTGATAATAGTAAAATTGTTAGAAATAATTGTAACATTGTGATATCTGTTCTTGTTTTTGAGTTGATCTAATCAGTTGAACTTATAAACAAAGAAGTCAGATACAAATAAACTTCGGTTGATATTCAGTTTGAATTCAGTCCATTTTATTCTAGAATTGCATACTCCGCTGGTATCAGGCGTTTTTGTCCCCGCACAAAATATGCCCTACAAAATTTCCCTGACAAAATATCCCCAGGAAAAATTATGCCCAGACAAAATATCCTCGGAAAAAATATCCCCATGATAATAAATCCCCGTATAATTTGGCATCAAAAAATGGTTCTATACTGTCATCTCGTGGTGGACTGTTGATTATGTCAGCTGTTTTAATTCTCTGCCTGACTTCATCTTTATATATATATATATATTTATATATATATATATATATATATATATATATATATATATATATATATATATAATTCTACTGTACGTGTGTGTCACTGAACTCTCCCTAAACGGCTGAACCAATTAGAATGATTTTTTTTGCATGCGTTTGGGTGGCGCCCTGGATGGTTTAGATTCAAAAATCAGCCCAGCAGATGGCGCTGCAGTCGGTTTCATAAACGGCCGGACCGATTTGAATGCATTTTTTTGTATGCATTTGGGTGGCGCCCTGGATGGTTTAGATTCCCAAATCATCCCGCCCAATGTTGAGGGTGGTCCACGCCTCAATTCTTTTTTTCAGAACAAAAAATGGATTTTAATTTTTTCATGGATACAGCATCCAAAAATACAATACAATACAACCCCAAATTTTCACCATTCTACGATCAACCCCTATTTTTTTGGCAATATTTTTATTTTTGTTGAAAAGGGAAACATTCTCAATTGAATATTGATAGAATTTTTTCTATAAAATAAAGAAATAGGCGTTGATCGTAGAAGGGTGAAAATTAAGATTAATATGAATTTTTTTATTCTAAGTAATGACAAGATAAAGATAAAAATTGATTTGTTGAAAATATAAAGGATTTTTCAATTCACAGAAAAATTTTTCTGTGAATTGAAAAATCCACGATTAAAATGAAGTTATTTTTCAGATGATTCCACATCTGATTTTATGAACATCCTGTTTATATTTTCAACAAATCAATTTTTATCTTTATCTTGTCATTACTTAGAATAAAAAAATTCATATTAATCTTAATTTTCACCCTTCTACGATCAACGCCTATTTTTTTTTCTTTATTTTATAGAAAAAACGGGACAACAGGAAAACGGGATAACGGAAATAGCGGGATAACGAAAAAACGGGAAAACGGGATAACGGGATGACAGGATGAGGAGGTACCGGGATAACGTGATGAAGAAAAAATGGGATAACAGGATAACGGATAACTGGAAAGGTAACTGGATAACGGGATAACAAGATAACAAGAATACGGGAAAACGGGATGACAGGATGAGGAAATAACGGGAAAACGGAATAACGGGATAATAAAACGGGATAACAGGAAAACGGGAACGGGAATAACGGAATAACGAAAAAACGGGATAACGGGATGACAGGATAAGGGGGTGAGGGGAAAACGGGATAACGGGATAATGGTATAACGGGATAATGGGATAACGGGATAACGGGAATAACGGGATAACGAAAAAACGGGGTAACGGGATGACAGGATAAGGGGATAACGAGAAAACGGGATAACGGAATGATTAAAAAAAGGGGTAACAGGAAAATGGGATAACTGGATAACGGGAAAACGGGATAACAGGACAACAGGAAGCGGAAGGAGTCAAAAGCATAGTCTAGATGAAACAACATGAAGGAAAACAAAAAAAAAAAAAATTCTACGTGGACGAGAGTTTCCGGGAAAAACATTTTAGGGAACATGGAAATTTGGACAGGACAACGTCTGTCGGGTCCGCTAGTCTTCTATAAAACATTCGATTTTTCGAAAATTTGTAGTGATTGGTTTAGTGGCGATAGCGATTCAATGGATGATGCACAAAAGGAAACAATTCTGAATGTGGCTGCTAAAATACTACGTAATGAAATTTTAGAAATTGATTATCGTGACATATCGTATTCCCCCGCATCCAACTTCCTTGACAATGTTGTTTCATCAATTCCACTACCATTAACTTTTTTTCTTGGTAATCTACTATGCGAAAATGCTACTGAACAATGCAGTGAAAATTTGATTGTAAGAGATTCGATTGCTCATTCCATCGTAAGTTTTTTACGTCCAATACAATTTATATCGTTTCCATAATTAGCATGTGGTTCATATCCACAGAAAAACTGGTTCAAGTTTAATTGTTGATCTTTTGAATATATTCGGTGTTTGTGCTTCATATCATATTCATTTGCAAGAGGCATCAACTGTTATGAATCCTCCAGTTCCAAAAATTATTAGTGATGAACCATTTGCACAATTCGTATTTGACAATACAGATCATAATGTAAAAACGTTGAATGGTAAAAAAACTTTCTATTGCCTTGGTGGAATAGAAGTTTGTATACCTGAATGGCCTATTAGTTTCGAAGATAATACAGTAGATGAAAGTTTGTTGTGTATCGTTCTATTGTTGCAAATTAAGGTTCACATATTTGAAGTTTCATATATCATCATTGATAAGCCTGATAATAATTGTTATTGGCTAGTATATATTTGCATATAGTATATAATTGTATATATCGAAGAAAACGTGAAACGCAACGATTTAGTTATGGAATTGCTATCTACCAGTTTTAAATGATTTGTTGCGAACTAATAGTCCTACGGAGGGGTGGCATAATCGTTCAAATCGCAATATTGGTGTTACTCATGATTTTATCCGCGTGTTTTTGAAGTCTGTCAAAGATGAACAAGTCAATTTCGAATTGAATATCAATCAGATTAATACTCGTGTAAAGGTTGCTAATCGCCGTGAAGAATATCGTGACTGCGATGAGCGATTAAAAAAAGTGGTAACCAATTATGGTTTGATTGATAAATTGAAGTATTTGAGGAGTATTGCGAAAATTATTCCGTTTAACCATTGAAATTATTGGCTTAGGTTATTTTTATATTGTATGAAAAATTAATTTGATTATCTGACTTTTGTTTCAATGTTTCGTTCAGGAATTTTTCGTCTTGGGGTGTTATGTCTGGAAATGTTTTGTCTTGGGGATATTTTGTTTTGGAGATATTTTGTCCGGGGATATTTTGTCGGGGATATTTTGTCGGGGATATTTTGTCCGGGGATAAAAACCCATGGAACCACTCACCAATTGTGATTGATATCAATCAAAATTGACAACAATGTAATATAAAATAATAGTTTTTGTTAACATTACCGCCATCTGGTAACATCAGTTGGTACTAATCTTACAGTTGGCACCACTGTAACTAATTCCAAGAGACACCCGTCAGTTGTCGTTGGCTCAAATATAATTGCGAAATTCATTCCTAACCTGTCAGTTTCACTTGTCACACCACATAGAGTACACAATTATATTTATATAACTTTAAACAACGCTAATGTGGTTGTAGTAACTTTGAACTTCGTTTTATTCCTTGATCTACGTTTTTTTCTTTTGTATCACTATGTTAAATGAATATGTTCAACATAATTGAAACCAACCCCAACAAAGTTGTAAGTAGCATATTGTTCCGCACCTGAATATGTATAACTATTTGTTTTTTTCATTTATTGTAGTCTCCCTGATGATGGAAATATACATTTCCGAAAGCTTGGATGAACCTTAAAGAGTTTACTTTTTCATTGCTGCTCACCCCAATATCCCTAGTTTTGTATATATATGTATATATATATATATATATATATATATATATATATATATATATATATATATATATTTATATATATAATTCTACTGTACGTGTGTTGTCACTGAACTCCCCCTAAACGGCTGGACCGATTTGAATGAATTTTTGTGAATGCGTTTGGGTGGCGCTCTGGATAGTTTAGATTCACAAATCATCCCCCTAAATGTTAAGGGTAGTCCACCCCTCAATTTTTTTTTATACAAATTTATTTTTTTATTTTTGTATGATACAGCATTCAAAAATACATACAATACTGAATTTTCACCCTTCTACGATCAATCCTTATTTTTTTGGCAAGATTTTTTTTTTATGTTGTCATGACTCAGAATAAAAAAATGCATATTCTCTTGATTTTCACCCTTCTACGATCAACCCCTATTTTTATTTTTTTTATAACCAGAAAACGGGATAACGGGAATAACAGGATAACGAAAAAACGGGATAACGGGATGACAGGATAAGGGAATAACGGGATACATAAAAAATGGGATAACAGGAAAACGGGATAACGGGATAACGGGATGACAGGATGAAGATAACAGGATAAGGCAGGGTAAAGACAAAAAGGGGTAACAGAAAAATGGGATAACGCGATAACGGGATGACGGGATAACGGGATAACGGGATAATGGGATAACGGGAATAACGGGATGACAGGATGAGCAGATAACAGGATAACAGGGTAAAGACAAAAAGGGGTAACAGAAAAATGGAATAACGAGATAACGGGAAAATTTTCGGCAAAAACATTTTAGGGAACATAGAAATGTGGACAGGACAACGTCTGTCGGGTCCGCTAGTATATATATATATATATATATATATATATATATATATATATATTCAAAAATGTGAATTATTCGTACGTAATAACTCTCTTCTGAATATAAGATATATTCCAAAATAAAATCATTCCAGGCTTTAATGGGGTCTGGTTCAACTTAATCCGAATAGCCTGATCATTACTGATTCTACCTATCAAATTATAAGGGAACACATTCTATCACATGACATCATCAAGCGAGCTAGGAAGTTAGATAAACGAGTTTCATCGTTCGCCACCCCAATACTGATGGCACCCTTCACTATCGCGTAAGTTTTCCTCTTGGTTAGGTTAATTTTAATCGCATTGTATTTTATGCTAAGCAACTAATTATACCACAACACGCGAGAGACTTTGACGGCCCCAGATCACTTGAAACGTTGAGTGGGGTTTTAATTCGAAATTTCGAATAGGTTACACGGAATAATGGAAAATAACACTGACTATTCCACGCACCTTGGAATTTTCACAAAATCTGACCAATCAAAAACCAGAGACAGCTTGTATTATCGCGAAAACACCAGCTGTCTTTCAATTCTGATTGGTCTATCAGCATGGTGTTTTCAACGACGTAACCATGGATACGGATCGCAATGCAAAGTTTGACAGTTTGACCAAAAATAGTTGTAGCTGCAAACGTCAAAATGAGTCGCTTCGATGCTACTTCAAACGAAGTAATAAACCAAACTTTTGAAGTAAATATACCCAGTAACACAAAAAAATCAAAATCTTATATATGGAGACAATTTATGACGTTCTGTGCGGAACGCAACTACAAATTAGATGCAGAAAATAGCAACGAAAGATTAGCATTCATTCTAAAAGACTGGGCATTCAATATGCGGAAAATTGATGGTAGTGATTACAAGGAGAGTGTTATTAAAACCATATGGAACACTACTGCAAAATTAGTACAAGAAAAATATGTTTGTGAGTATCAGAGACATATTGACCCCTTCAAAGATATAATGTTCGAAGAGGCGAGGGCGGCTCGAGAGAGTAAGAGAAAACTGTTGCGAGCTGTACCCGAAAAAAAGAAAATAAGTTCTGTCGCTGTGACTTAAGACGAATATAGAAATATGTGCTTACAAACGGACGAAGACACGCCAGAGGAACTCCAAAAGAAGTTTTCTCACATGGCTGCAGTAGAACTAGCTTGGAGAGGTAACGAAGTAACTTTTTCCAAGTTACATTTTTTTATGGAAGAGACTGACAACAAAGGCTGTTTAAGAATCAGAATTGCATATAACCCGATATTCTCCAAAACCCGCCAAGGTGGTGATAAAAACTGTGCAGATACTAAATGGCTTACTCCAAATAACGGTCATACTATTCAAAATGTTTACAATTTATGAGAATTATAGTCGAGAATAATGTATTATGTTCGTGCTCATAAAAAATTATTTATTGTTATAGGTAACAAATAATAATTAAAACAAATTGTTTATAGTTACAATAAATATTTCATGATTATTATTAAATTTGAATTATTTATTATTATTAAATTTCTTCCTCTCATTCTGACCTTTCACTTTGTTCGTGAAATAGTCTAATAAAATACCACTCGTGATTGAATTTATCTTATAAGTCTGTCTTTTATTTCTAAACTCAACTGAGTTGCTTGAAGAAAACACCACTCGTCCTGCGGACTCGTGGTGTTTTCAAGCAACTCAGTTTCGTTTAGAAATAAATCGACCGACTTATCGCGAAAATTCAGTCACTAGTGGTATTACTACTGACTATTCCACGCACCTTGGAATTTTCACAAAATCTGACCAATCAAAAACCAGAGACAGCTTGTATTATCGCGAAAACACCAGCTGTCTTTCAATTCTGATTGGTCTATCAGCATGGTGTTTTCAACGACGTAACCATGGATACGGATCGCAATGCAGAGTTTGACAGTTTGACCAAAAATAATTGTAGCTGCAAACGTCAAAATGAGTCGCTTCGGTGCTACTTCAAATGAAGTGATAAACCAAAATTTTGAAGTAAATATACCCAGTAACACAAAAAAATCAAAATCTTATATATGGAGACAATTTATGACGTTCTGTGCGGAACGCAACTACAAATTAGATGCAGAAAATAGCAACGAAAGATTAGCATTCATTCTAAAAGACTGGGCATTCAATATGCGAAAAATTGATGGTAGTGATTACAAGGAGAGTGTTATCAAAACCATATGGAACACTACTGCAAAATTAGTACAAGAAAAATATTTTTGTGAGTATCAGAGACATATTGATCCCTTCAAAAATATAATGTTCAAGTAGGCGAGGGCGGCTCGAGATAGCAAGAGAAAATTGTTGCAAGCTGTACCCGAAAAAATAAAATGAGTTCTGTCGCTATGACTACAGATGAATATAGAAATATGTGCTTACAATGGGACGAAGACACGCCAGAGGGACTCCAAAAGAAGTTTTTTCACATAGCTGCGTAGAACTAGCTTGGAGAGGTAACGAAGCAACGTTTTCCAAGTTACATTTTTTTAAGGGAGAGACTGACAACAAAGGCTGTTTAACAAACAGAATTGCATATAACCCGATATTCTCCAAAACCCGCCACGGTGGTGATAAAAACTGTCAAGATACTATAATAAAAGGGGAATTATTACCAATGACAGATTTTAAAAGGAATAAAAAAATAATAATTGGTACAAGAATTGCCCTATTGGTATTAATACAATATCAAAACTATCTGCAGAAAAGATAGGATTAGATACTAGAAAACTAAAAATAACAAATCACTCTAATCGTGCCACTGCAGTTAGTCAGTTACTACAATCCGGCGTTAGTGAACTAGTGAACTATGGAAATTACTGGACATGGAAGTTCGAACTCGATGAAACCGTATTTACATCTTAGTGCTGAAAATCATCAGAATATAGTGAATACTTTTAGGAGTACTTCAAGGTGTACATCAAGTAATAATACCAACAATACATTGTAGCCACCTAATAACGGTCATACTATTCAAATTTTTTCAATTGCACCATTTATTATGTTCGTGTTCATAAAAAATTATTTATTGTTATAGGTAACAAATTATAATTGAAACAAATCGTTTATAGTTCAAATAAATATTTCATGCTTATAATTAAATTTGAATTATTTATTATTATTAAATTTTTTCCACTCATTCTGCCGAATTTAAATTTTTTGACCTTTCATTTTGTTCGTGAAATAGTCTAATAAAATACCACTCGTGATTGAATTTATCTTATAAGTCTGTCTTTTATTTCTAAACTCAACTGAGTTGCTTGAAGAAAACACCACTCGTCCTGCGGACTCGTGGTGTTTTCAAGCAACTCAGTTTCGTTTAGAAATAAATCGACAGACTTATCGCGAAAATTCAGTCACTAGTGGTATTACTACTGATAACACAACACAAACAATTCCCAACTTGGTTACGTTTTTTTGTGGATGATGGAAACAGGAGTTTGATTCTCTGATTAATGCTATATTTGTCTTATATACACTTGCAGAAAATATTATATATTCTTGGCGAATATTTACAACCGCGTGTATCATAAAATATAATAAATTTCCACGAGTAGGGTGAGAGTTGTTGGTAAATATGAACAAAAATATGATTATATACCTAGAGGAGATGAAATTTCACAGATATGGAAAAAATATAGAAAAACCCGATGGCCATTCGGAAAGGTAGATTTCGGAATTCATGTATTGATTCTGGTATTGCCATCAATCAAACTAACGAATCACGTCTCAGAAAAAATAGGACAGGTTTTTTAGAAAGTGAGGGAAATTTTTAAGGGTAGGGTGAGAGTTGTTGGTAAATATGAACAGAAATATGATTATATACCTAGGAGAGAGTTCAGAGATGGAATTTCACTGATATGGAAAAAATATAGAAAAACCCGATGGCCATCCGGAAAGGTAGTTTTCGGAATTCATTTATTGATTGTGGAGTTGCCATCAATCAAACTAACGAATTACGTCTTAGAGAAAATAGGACATGTTTTCATTGAAAAACTCAACCCATTAGTCCCCAAGGTTAGAAATAATACATAATTTTAATGTTTTTTCTCATTCAAATATTCCGTTACAAAGTTTGAAAAAATCTGAATTTTATTTTTGCGCAACAAAATGTTGCCTATACGCAACGTTGGTATATCCGCGAAACAAAACTATTTAGATCAAATCAAATCAAAATATACTTTGATGTCAAAAGATGAAATCTCGTGGACAAAGCAATAATAAATAAGTTTAGAAACAACACAGAAATGTCAGGAGAATCCTCACAGGATTATCAAAAACGCATTGTATGTTAAAAAATAAAAACACAAAAAAGTTGAGAGGTGTCAAGGGACACCCGGATGGAACGTAGTTCCTTTCGATTAATTAGTGAAGGAATTGTAATAAAATTTTTTTTTTTTAATTATAATAATATTTTTTTCTGTTATTAACAAATATAATGTAATATAAACTTAATCGGTAGGCTCAATTTTAGTATTTTTAGCATCGATATTGTAATATTAAAATATTTATTTGCTTTTAAATTTATTAAAGTTATGACGTACACTTGCTAAACACACAATAATGGAGAGATTATAAGCGTATGACTTGGTTAGCACAATAGTAAAGAGAGGTTATATGCGTACTTGCTAAAAATACATAAGCATTTATTATTGTCTGTATAAAATCTCTACTTACCTAACTCCATCAGCAATATCCGGAACTTGTGCAGAAACACTGTCAGGATTCTTTATTGTTATTATTTTTATTATTCATTATGTACAAAAAACCTGTATACACTCAACAAAAATAATCGACGCGACACCACACTGTTCAAGCGAAATAGAAAGACGAAACGAAAATAACTGGCTTGTTTTCTATAAGAGAGAGAGAGAGAGAGAGAGAGAGAGACAGACAGAGAAAAACGCGCACGATGCACGGCTTACAACTATAGCGAAAAGTCTCGTTACAACTTTGGTCTTAATTTATTTCGTCTAGCCCTCTTAAGGAACTACGTTCCAATAAATATAAATAAATACACAAATAAATATAAATAAAAACACACAAGATAGTGTGGAATCGCCTTAAACAGTCTGAGTGAAGACGCACCTGATACTTAGCACACATTTATATAGTGTTGCTTTTGCATTGCCTACATCTCCTTCTTGCTTTATTTTCCTCGCCTACTATCACGTCACCGACATTATCAAATCGAATTTCCATGGGTGATGCGCTTTCAGATGGTCGTCTATAATTTGGTCTTGAAGGAAAGTTTACTTGGTTACTTGATTCCCTCATATTTTCACCTTGAATTTCATCTTCAATCGTTGGTTCATCCATTTTCATAAGATTGACTGCTATGAAAGACTCAAATTTCAACTGTAACATTTTCGATTTATTTGCCCAATTGTATATTTTCCAGGAATTCACAATAACACTGTTGATCAAATTTACAAAGAGGGTCATATCAAGACCTTCCATATGCCGGAAGTTTTCGCTGGAAGTTTTGGCTGAGGAATTGAAACCTTCTTTTCTTTTCTTTTGTAGTTATTGCTGCAGTTATTGGTTGCCACTGTCACCACATAATTTTCGTTCCATCTGACTAACAAAATGTTCTGTTCTTTGTCAAAAGTAAAAAAACATAAGCACTACGATCTTCTTTTTTATATATTGTTTCATATTGTTTTTCATATTGTTTTTCATATTGTTTCCATTGTGCTATTACACGTACGATTTTCTAGAAATGTCCCAGTAGCGTAAAAACCAGTACAACGTTTTCTCCCAGTACCAATGTAAACTACATATACACCATAGTTTGAAGCCAAATATAATCGGTTGTCCCTGCGACATCTGGAAAATCTCTCTCGATCTCACATATTATATCGTCATCAAGCTCTCCTTCGTCTGTAAGTTCCTTTACAGAGACGGAATGTACACGACATCAATAGAATCAGCATGCAATAAATCGTTATCCTCATCCAATAAAGCCAAGAGTTCAGCAGTTGACAAATGTCTCTTCTCTTCGCGAGACATCCCTATAACAATAGTTATCTACGTAACAAGTCCGGAAAATAGTTTTTTTTTGGACGAATATACAAAATGCTAGGACCAGCCGTAGGCGAGTCCTGGAAGTCTGTGAGTCCAAAAAAAGTATTTTCGGGCGTATTGCGAACCATATTTTTTGGACAACCGTGTAGAATAACAAATCAATGAGACGACATATTTCTTTATTTCTTTATTATACATTTCAATTCTTATTCGAATTAAACAGAACAGAACAGAAAATACTACATATTAACAGAAACATTCTTTTTCTTATTTATATTAATGTTTATATTCAAATTCGAGCAATTGCTAATATTGAAGGGATTCAATTTGTTTGATGGAAATTTCCCAAGGCACATTTTCAAAGTCACTATCGCTGCTGCTTTCCATGTCTCATTGCGAATTGCGATAAAAAAACATGCAAACTTTTGACAACTAATTTCATATGAACTGTCAGCCGTTATATCGTTGCTATGGTAATGATCAACTGCATTTATTGAAACCATACCTACCAAGATTTTCATATTTACAATGACAACAACGACGTGATTCTTCCCGGCCTAGTCCGGGAAGTACGTACTTCCCGGACTAGTCCGGAAAATCTACTTTCTCGAAGAAAAAGCGTCCGGGAAGTGGGTACATCCCGGACGGTTGCCGAAAAAATATATAAAATAAAACTTTTTTTTATAATTTCAGCAATTTACTTACTCCAATTCAATATTTTCCTTAACTATTTTTCACTAATCGACACGGAGCATTCATAACTAACACGTATAACTGATTCTATTACCAATCACTATGAATATACATACGAAACTGCGCTACAAGAAACACAATTATTGTTACTAGTTATCGGAAGTTACCTTCTTACTGTGAATCCCAACATTGCGTAAATGCAATAGCCCAATCAGTAGAGATTTTCTGCTCTATTGATTCTGTGACAAAAATGCTACCAGTAAACCGACTATGCCATCATACGAAAGACGGTCTGTAGTTATATCCTGTTATGTTTCCCACTCCCAGCTACCATTGCTCAATTTGTTATAAACATATTTTAATTTATTTTTCTCATTTTCTATTGTAATTCGAAAACTGATAGAGAAATCTCAATACTCCCAATGGACGAATTGTAGAAAATCTAAATGCAAAGAAAATAAGTCGTGGTACATTTCGATCGGATTTTTAGTAACGGAGAAAAACCGGGAAAAACAAGAAATAAAAAGCTTTTTAAAAAAAATTCATGACTCTGCCACTTTTCAAGTCGTAGTGCAAACTTTCCACGACATAGTAGATATTGATATGTACTTAATGTGTGATCAACTCAGGCGCTGTCAAATAATTAGTATTGGCATAATTGCAATCAGAATTTTTTAATGCACTTTATTACACCAGACCTGGATGCGTTATAGGTGGTCCGAAGTATACTACTACAAAACGTATATTCTCATTCTGCGATGACATGCTGCAAAACAGATGAAAAATACTTGCAAACATGACCGAAAATGGGCGAGTGCGTGAAAGCGGCTGGGTAGTGGGGACTCACACGCGGGGAAGCGTATGTAGTGCGCTGCGCCCGTAATGAATCTGCTGCTCTACCCGCACTCATGAGCCGCTTTCATGCACCCGCCGGTTTTCGGTCATGTTTGCAAGTATTTCTCATGAGATGTATGAAAACCCTGGTGCTTGGACTGATTCGATATTGTTTAGATTTTTGAGGGGACACCACCTGTTGCTTCAATATAGCTTCTCTCTTCCATCCCTTTGGTAGATGGCGACCTCCAGCAATGTTTCTTTATATCCTCGCTTGATGTCAAAACTTAATTTTCGACATCTGCAGCATCTTATATGGAATTATTTTCTGTTTTGTCGGTGTTAATGCGTTTTTCCTTCCCTTTGATTTGAAATTTTGCGTCATTTTTCAGTGCGTTCTTTAAAAAATTAAGTCGTTCATTAGTGCGTAAGGAAGTGTTAATTTTCAAGTAGTGTAGTGTGTAAGGATACTTTTCGTGAAATGGGCTTTTTTTGCATTTCGTGTGGATAGTCTGAAGCCGCAGATTCGAAAGTACGCCTGTATTCAGTATCAAAGGCAAGTACATAATCTTCACGAATTAACAAATAATGATATTTTGATAGTCCATCATATTATTTGCATTGAATTTCAAATTTTCTGACAATTTCATGTCCAACTCTCTTCCTGTCAAAAGATCTATATTTTCTCGTGAAATGATTTCGAAATATTCCAGTTGCACCACAATAATTTAAATGTGGTTGCATATTGAAACGAACCCAAATAAGTACCCATTAATATAAACATGAGCACACAATATTCTAGCGGATTTGTTCTCTACTCTGCAACTCATTCACTTCATTAATCTAAAAGAGACTGCGTGATTATTCTCAATCTTCGAAAAAATATTCATTCAACCTCTCAAATGATACGAAAAACAGCAATAACGTGTTTTCTTTGTGCAATGTTCCGAGGCTTCTAATTATAGCTTTGCTATTGGTGAAGTTTGACAGATGTCACCTTTCAACCAATAGCAAAGCTAAAATCAGAACCCGCGAACAGTTCGCCTCGAAAAGACAGCTGAGGAAATGAATATACCCTGTGTGGTCTGTTAACTGAATTCTGAAACGCCAATGATCTCTACTATCAAGTGGGTCAAATGTCGCCAAGTTGATCCCAAACTTTTACAGGTATAAGTGCAAGCACCAGGGTTTCACAACATCTTAAATTCTCACCTATCTCGCAGCATTTTAACGCAAAATGAGAATAATCTTTTTGTAGTACTATATTCAACACTCAGAATCTCTTTGAAAAATTGAAATCGGAGCACCTATGACGCTTCCAGGTCTGTTGCAATAAAGTGCATTATGCCAAATATCAGATTGCAATTATGCCGGAAATGATAATCCAACAGAGCCTGAGTTTCTCACACATAAAGAACATATCAATCACTACTATGTCGTGAAAAGCCTGCTTCAAAAATTGAAAAATGGTAATGTTATGAATTTAAAAAATAAACGCAGACTTTTTCCGGTTTTTCCGGTTTTTCTCCGTTACTAATAATCCGATCGATTATTCTTTGCATTTCGATTTTCTATAATTCGTCCTCCAAAAGTATCGATTCTGCTCCATTAGTTTTCAAGTTACAAGTCAAAATCGATAAAAAAAAAAATAAAAAAAAGCTTTCAAATGTTTATAACAAACTAAGCAAAGACAGTTGGGAGTAGGAATCATAACAGGATATAACTACTCTTTCGTATGATGGCACAGTCGTTTCCTGGTAGTATTTCTGTTACGAAAAAGTCTCTATTGATTGGTCTACAACAATAATAAAACCGGTCAGGTATGCAAAAACTATAGATGTTTTGTCAAATGTTATGTTATGTCTCCCTCACCAAAGATCAGGTCAATCTAAATTGATGATTTGGAAAATACTATTGTATTCTGCGTCTGACAATTTGTTCGACAAAAATATAATAGAGGAAATCCCGAATTCAAGCATAGTACATAAATTTTTCCAAAATAAGCTTTTTTAATATATTAACGTATTTTATCAAAAATGTTATTCATATAATATTGAGAATAAATTGGAGCAGTGGAAAAGTAATCTCATTGAATGACAAATTCCAAAGAAAAATCCAAACATATTTCGTTTACGCAGCGTTGGGGATTAATGGGTTAAAGACGATCAGAAGTTGGAGAAAGATTCAAATCTCAATAAATGTTTTCGGAAAGAAAACACACCATCACGGAAGTGTCAAAAAATATATAGTACAATGCCTCTACAATAGAGCCAAAATGTTATTATTCAACACAAAATCTTGGAAAGGAAATTGTTTCCATTAGATCCATACTTTCAATCGTTTTAATTTTAACCCGATCAGAACTATTCAAATTCAATATACTTACTAACGTGTCTGTATGTTATATATTCTTATACGTATGATTGATCGAGTGTTAAAAATGAATAAGGCAAAATGAAAGAATGAGAAACATTCATTATAAAATATGTTGCAGGACAGCGATCGAGCTACATATCATTTACACAAGCGCATTAAGTTTTTTAACGTGTCCAGTGTCAGCCACTTCATATCAACTGTTTTCCAGTTGACCACAACGTGGTTGGAATGTGGCTATCTGAGATCCAGGAACGTAGATCGGAACGTTGCGGCCATCGAAAACGTATTCCCCATTTTGGTAGCCACCACATGAGAGAACCGTGTATTAGGTAATAATCATGGTAATATTATAATAACAATGAGCCCTCGCTATTATTAGGTGGACATACACGAAACAAATATTGTCGCAATGAATAACACCAAATAATCGTTTGATAAATTGCTGAGAACAATATCTCAGTTAATTCGTACATGATCTATTAACGCAAAGTTTTTTTGGACCAATATTTGTGGTCAGATTAATCGGTCCAATATATTTGTACGTATATGTTATTTGGAACGAATATTGGGTCAAATGTAATCAATTTATCTGTGATCGGTGATCTTTCGCGATTTAAAAAAATATGAGCGATTAAACGCTGAAATTGAAAAGGTTCGAGATGAGGTTTGCAAATTATCGGCAGATATTTTGACGGATTTATCTGCAGATAAATCGTCGTGTATATGTCAGACGACAAAAACTATCGCATCAAATTATTACCCTGGATTTATCGTACAACTTTTCATTAGTTTCTACAGTCCCATAACGAACCGTTTTATCTGTAAAATTTTGGAGATCTAACGATAAATTTCTCAGATCAGTCGATAAATTGTTCTGTTATACCCACGTATTGCTGTGTAGTCGATTGCAAAAATAGTACCACAAATAGTACATGTAAATTTTATACATTTCCAACGGCATTACATAAGCTGCAGCAAAGTGTTCTGTTATTCCACGATATTTCAATCTCCGGGACGTGAGGTTTTCATGCGATAAATATTCCAGATGTTTTCCGTTTTCCATTTGATTGCCTAGAAGTGGACAGAAAAAGTATAATCAAGTTCTGTCGGAAGGTGTTGTGCTGATGATAAAAAGTAAATAGCGACTTAAGCTGCGGGTTCGGGAACTTTGGGACGGTGTTTTAAACTGATCAGCCTTATGAACAGGGACAGATATGGTTTTGATGTTTTTCCGAGTTGCCTATTATACACTGGCATTCTATCAGGACGAAGATAAATACTTCGCAAAGGATTTATGTTTTAATTTTCACGAACTGGTTTCGGTTACAAAAGCAATGGGCCTTACATGTGAACTAATGTTGAATGTAATGCAATTTGAGTAGGCTTAGAGTGAACATCGTTACTTGTACTGTATAGGCAATATGCAATATTTTGTTGACAATTTTACGTTCTAAGTTAGAGAGTGTTGAACGTGCTAAGTATTATTTAGGGACTGTTCAACGTTCTCACATCATTGCAAGGGTAAAAGTGGGATCCCATATTCAACTAGAATTGTGAACCTCATTCCTTTTCTGAATACTATATTAATTGAAAATTCCATTAGATAGTTTTGCGTTGAATATGATATTATTTAGTAGTTTCATGTCAGGTTAAGCTAGCCAGGGCTATATGGGTACATTTTTCAACTTGCTTAATTGTTTGGCGCCCTCACTTTTTATGTTCTTGATACCTTATGAACCTGCGACCTTGATAAACTAACGAGCCAGCACATTACTTGCCGTACCTTAAAGTACACAGAAGTAGCATTACTTAATGACATTCAACATATCTGTAACTTGACATAACCTCCAAATGCGGCGATCTTTCGTATCAATACACATTTTTTTTATCATTTACTCACTTTTTTTTACTAAAAAAAAAACTTCGATTCATCTGGTACTAGTAGTAAGCACAACATTTTTGATAGATTATTTAGAAATTGTTGAAAAATTGAAATTTTTGCACAGTAAGTATTGGAAATAAACCAGGAGTACTTCAGGTATCGAGTCACTGAATTTTTTGTGAAAATCATCCAATTCAAGATGGCGGCTCTAATATGGCGACGTGTTTTCTTATTATAGCCCGATTCCTATCAAAATTGTTATGTGGGCTCTTTTGGATTCAGATATTTTCGATTTTTGTCAGAAATCAATGAAATGACGGATTTTATGAATGACAAAGAATAATTGAATGAAAATTAGTAAATTTGTTTTTTACAATTGCATTGAAGAAAAAAAAGTATTTCTCCAATTGTTTGACATAGGTTTTAATGCGAGTAGCAGATTCAAAAGTTTGCCGCGAATATAAAATAGGTATTCTTGTGCCGAAAGATTTTGAATCCCCTACTCAATAACCTAGGTCAAACAATTAAAGAACTTATTTTTTCATTTTTAGTGCATTTGTATAATAGTTCGACATAATTTTTTTCAAGAATTTTTTTCAGTCAATCGATTTGCTTTCTCCGTCAATTCCTTTGATTTCCTCCAATCGCCGGGAAAAAATTTGCATAGATAAACTTCACACTATTCTTCCGTTCTAATATAAAAACATTAATCATGTTATGATTTTCGAAAATTCAAACTGATAAAAAATCATTTAGTCTTCCATTCTTCAGCTTGGTTCAATCCGCAGAGAGATTTGTTGAGTTGGCTTACCATATCTATAGAAAAAACCGTTGTTGGATATTTAAAAAAAAATGTACAGCTTATACAAGTTCTATCTTTGTCCAATTTTGTCAGAGTCTACGTCATATTTTTTAAAAACTTTGAGGTTTCGATTGATTCTATCCCCTATTTTTCGTCTTCATAATCCTCAATTTCGTTCTTGCAACATCTTCCACATAACATTCAGTCTTGAAGGCAGTTCAACGAACTGAATATATCAAACGTAAATAAAAAGAAGATAATTGATTCATTATCCCCATTTTTTACTACATCCTTTGATAACTTCCAGTGATATTCTGTCCCAGTTCTATTTTTTGTAAATGGGAATACAATTTTATGTTTATATATAGGAGAGTTATTTTCAGTGGATGCTTCTTTTGCAATCGAATCAAATTACTGTCATAACTTTTTCAAATTAAATGAGTGAAAATCGTTATATCCATGATAATTTTTCCAATATTCCAATGCATTTCAAGGATATAAGAGATTGGAATATCCAGCTTTCGAAAATCAGATCAATACTTCCAAATAAATTATGTTACTTTCCTTTGAATTCGAATTATCGAATTGTTCATCTTTTTATTTCAATCGATTCAATTTCCAAAAGTAATATGAATTGTAATGAAACTTATATTCATGATAAATGAAAATAAATTTGAAAATATTTCTATTGAGTTCCATGCCTTCCCAACAGAAAAGGTATTATATACCCCAACTCGAAGACACATACATGATGTATCATTCCATGTGTATAGCATCCAAAATAGATTTCGGATACACACATAACCTATATCGAGAGGGCGGGAACTACCCTCGTCGTACATTTTTCATGTAAGCTCCCCTTAGGTTCCATAGGGGTGAATGCAACTCGCTAATGTATGTTGCAACACCATATGCCGACGCTGGAGGACCTGTCGATCTAGTTACCCTTGACAGCTTTATAATTCAAGTTTAGATTAAGGATCATAGCCTTCATTATATATTCAATTGAAATTTTCAGGGCGTTAGTTCTACGAAAAATACTTTTTTTACATTTGCATTATGGAAGAATGTGCGATACACAACTTACAGTTTAGAGAAATTATATCAATCAGGGCAGCAGAATAAAAATATTTGGATAAATCGAGAATTATAATTCAGGTTATAAAAATATCAAGGTGACCAATAATCTCCTACAAGATGTATCGAAATTTTATTCGAGCAATGAATCATAGTTTGTTATCTTCTTGAATTAAAATATCCAAAAAATCACGAATTGTCCTAGTTTGAAACTTGAAATTTTGGAATGAAATATTGGTATCGAGAATCGGTTAGTTCTCGTACTTTCGAATTTCATGAAGTATTGCTCCATCGAACTGAAGAAAATAGTAGGAATTAAATTAAAATTGAGTTTGAAGAAATCAGGAAAAATCCAAATGAAATGTATTACAAAAAAAACTATATGCTGCAACAAAACGTAATCCAACATTTAAAAAATTTCAAGAAAAAATAGATACTTAATAAAGCATGTTTGAAAAATTGGTCAATGCAGATGGAATAAATATCATGTGATTCTTTACTGGAAATCTGGCCAATTTTGGAAATCAATAAACATCCTCATTGATAAAAAACCATTGGAGCGGCCAGTGGGAAAGGTAGAATTGTGATCATGATCAATCAAGCCAACCATTATGTATTAGATTTTTTTTACACATTTTCGTTGAAAAACAATAACAGATATTCTATTTTTACAAGCTTTTATTTAACTTGCTTCGTTCGTATGTCATTCTGTCATTCTTTCCAGTTCAAAATTTGTAATCCATTTTTGGAGCACTTGCCGACATTTGATTGAGCTGAAATTTGGCAGGTGTTCATAATTCCGAAGATACTGCATTATGAAATTTTTGTTAGAGAAAACAGCAAAATGGCGGCTCCGAAATGGTGGACGAATTTTGTAATTATGGTACAAATCGATTCAAAATTGGTATGTGGGGGATTTCTGGGACGCAGATTGTGATTTTTTTGTCAAAATTCAAAAATTTTAAATGGCGGCTCCAGCATTGCGGACAAGTTTTGTGATTATGGTCCGATTGATTATGGTTTTTCGGGTCGGAGATTATGATTTTTTTGTCGAAATTCATAAATTTAAGATGGCGGCTCCAAGATGATCGATGATCTCTGTGTTTATGGTCCGATTCTATTCAAAATTGGTATTCGGGGTCGGAGATCCTGAATTTAGTCGGAGACTATCGATTTTCAGCTGAAATTCATTAATTGAAGAGGGCAACTCCAAGATGACGGATGAGTTTATCATTGAAGGACTAGACAGCTCAGAACTCAAAGGAAAAGGCCTCATGATAACAATGCTTCAACGAAAAGGCATATATTGAGGCGTTATAGATTCAGAACCTTGTCGCTTTTGTATTCGAACTATAAAATTTGCGCGACAAGCTCTTGAATTTATACTCACGGAATAACCTAAGTCACACATCCAAGCAATTATGTATTTTATAATTTTTTAGTGCATTTGAATGGAAGCTTGTCTTCAAAAAGGTTTTTTATTAATTATTTTTTGAATAATTAGTTTCTTCAGCTGACTTGTATTGAAATTCTCATCTTCCCTATTCTTTCGTGCTATTATATGTATTCATTCATGAATAAATAACAAGAACAAGATGATACCACTTACCAACTTGTAAACGCTTGACCAACTACGGCAAGTTAGAATTCCAAGCTATTCAATTAAGGACCCTCCTAGTTTCAGAGTTTGTTATCAGGATGAGGTCACCTAAATGAATTTGATCCTACTCATGCCAGTTACGATGGAAATTAAGGTTCATTATCAATTCATCATTCTTCAGCAAGCTGGAGGGGTCTGTCTTATTGAGATATGATAGTGCATATATATATATATATATATATATATAGAAAGGGTAGTCTTTGCTGACTAGTTAGGATATGAACTAGTTAATGGTGGGGAATGCAGCAATATCAAAAAAAAACTTTTGTGAGTTTGTCCAAGCTTTCGGAATTGATTTATTCCATCATCAGGAAATTACAATTTCAAAAAAATATTACATATGAGAGATTATCGTTAAGTGAATTGATAATACTTTCAACTTAGGTGAGAATGGATGACACGATGTTCGGTAAAAAATATTTTTTGTCTTTTGACATTATGGTAATGAATAATGAGAAATGTAGAACAGAGAAATGAACTAATTACCACACTTATATGTTAAAAATTATACATAAAACATGTTCTCTTCAACCATGTGGTTGGAATCAAAACTGACAGGTTAGAAATTAAATTCACATTAGACAGTTGTATGTGACGTGCGTTGGAGTTTCGAGAGGTAATTATTGCGCATTTTTTGACATGCAATTAAGAATTTTATGTTCATCATTGGCGCGCATACGGGTAATGATCTCAATTTGTTCAAAGAAAAAAATGGTACGCCACTGACATATTTCAAACCAAAAATCATTTTTGAATTCCTTGTTCAATTTTCAGAAACTGAAACATCGTATCTTTCATTTCTTCAATACATTATCAAGAACTATCTAATACAATAACGTTAAACCAGAATAATAACAGGAAATAACACTAATAATCAAATAGGCGCAAAGCTACAACAAATGTTCAAGATGACTTTCCCCAGACGTGATACAAGATTCAACTCTTCGTATTCGCGCAAATAATCCTGGTGTGTTTCTTATTGTCTCACAGCCGGCTATAATTCGATTCCTCAGATTTTCAACATCTTCGACGGGAGTTAAATAAACTAATGACTAAAGGGAACTCCAAATGCAAAAATCTAGAGGACTTAAATCCGGAGATCGAGAAGGCCAATGTTCCGTACCTCCCCTACCTATTCAATGATTTGGATATTCTGTATCTAAATGATTACGTACAATAAGGCCAAAATGGACTGGTGCACCATTATGCATGAACCAGAAGTGTTGTCTCAGCTGTAGAGGAATTTCTTCAAGAAGAACAGGTTACTCTTCCTGTAGGAAATTAAATTAAGAGTCGCCTGTTAATCGTTGTGGGAGGAAAAATGTACCGATTGAATGATCATCAAGTACCCCAAGCCATACATTTACTGAAAACTGATGCTGAAAATGAGTTTCAAAGATTCCAAGAGGACTTTCCTCAGCCCAGAGGTGATTGTTATGGAAATTTCGTATACACTGTCGTCCAAAATCAGTCTCGTTAGTAATGAAACGCCATTCAAAAAATTAGGAATTGGAGCGATTTGATGAAGAATCCAAAAAACTAGGCGCGGAAAAAAGTCTATAGGTAGTAGCTTGCACACATTGAATATGAAACGGACACAATTGCTGTTCTTTGAGAATTTTGACTACAGTGTTGTTGCTTACATTCAGTATGTTGGCAATTTTTCGAGTACTTGTTTCAGCTAACTCAGCAATTAACTCGAGAACTGCCTCTTCTAGTTGCACAGTTCATACTTTTCGAGGGCGCCCGCAGCCAGCCGTTTGTTTCTCAAATATACCATTTTCGCGCAAACGTTGGTGAGGATGAGCAAATATTTTGTGATGGGGTATCCTACGTCTTGGATACAACTCAGCATACAATCGTCGAGCTTGCCGACAATTTCCATTACTTCGACCATAGACAAAATGCATGTCTGACAATTCCGCATTTGTATGATTTTCCATTCTTTTCGATAAATGAAAAATTAATGACTTATCATCAATGTTATACCATACTAAAAGCTTGAAAATGAAGAGAAGCTAATTAGACATTTCGTTGAAATATTTGTATTTAATAGAATGTTGTTAGTAGCCTACTAGCATCGCTACTGGATAATGTATTGAAGTAATGACAAATACGCGTTAGGATGTTTTATTTTTTTGCATAAAAACGGCGCCCCATACGCAAAAAAGACATGGGAGATTTTTTGTCACAAATTGAACAATTATTTTCAATTTGAAATATCCCAGTGTTGTATAATTTTTTCTTTAAAAAAATTGAGATCATTACCCGTATGCGCGCCAATAATGAACATACATTTTAATCAAAAAAACGGATTTCATTTGCATATCTCGACCAGTTTCAGAGCAATAAATAAATAGTCATTTTTTAAGAAAAAGTTTAACACCCCGTATCTCGGAAAACGAAGCATTTGTGGACAGAAGTTATAATGCAAACTATCATTATTTTTTCATGCAGAATCACCATCTGAAGTTTGTCGCACTTATTCAATAACACCCTGTATAACTTCTCACACAGGCATGTTGAAAGTCATGAAGATAAACCAAAGCTTCCATGAGAAGGCACAGAAAAAGGTCATCCACAACAGCAGGTTACTTAACTCAGTTTTTTGCATTGTTGGCTTCAGAGTGATCCATACTTCTCCGAGTATATTAAGGATGGAGTATGTACAGATCGGCCAGGTGTTTCCTCTCTGCTTTTTCAGCTAATTAGTAAATATGCATTTCTCATTGTTGCTCTATCCAAAAAAACTTGGAATGAAATTTTACGATACTGTCATTTTATTTGAAGATGGTAACTCGATTATTGTTCACCATCAAACTTCCAATTGCATATTAACTCTATTCTACATCATGGAAATTTTATTTGAAAATTGCCATTCAATCAATACCTAACCCTCAAGACTGATGCTCATACCTGGCAACGTCGGCTATGACAGTTCGAAGGGCAGGAATAGGGCCGCCTGAATCATTGGATGAAGTTTCATCCCAAAGGGGCCGTTACCGGTTCGACCCCGTCTCTTTCACACTCAACTTAAATTGGATACTGGTCACTTTCTATAATTCAACTCCTATATCTCATAATTTAACACGCGGATGGGCCCTTTTCTCGATGCTTTTCCAATTTCCATAACCCATTTGTCAATATTTAATTTTTGGAGCTTCTGCTTCGTGAAAATAAAAATAGCGATGGGTGTCGAGAGGCGCAGAAAAAATTGATTTATAACTGTATTATGCTGCTAATTCTTCGAAATTCCAATTAAGGTATTCCGATCGTGAATATTCCTTACAAATGGAAATTGATTCTGTTGCTTTTGAACGGATGTCTTCACAATAGTGCTCAGCCTTTTTTATATAACAAGTATCAATAAAAATTTGTATGATGAACAATCGCCAGCAATGAAATCAGTAACCATTCATAGAATAGATAACAAATATTGACACCACTAAAATTCGATTTCCCTTCCTTTTGAGAAAAGCAAAGGAAAGTCGACCTACGTTTTGCATAGTAGTACCTACGAGATACGCAGATTGATACTGGAGGTCGAGGATGTAAGATTCAGAGAGATTCTTCAACAAGTATAAAATTCAAGAGATACAATGATAGGTTGAGCGCCAGGTTGTTTTTGACAAAAATGACCAAAATCAATATAGGTTCTTGTTGAGGAATTTGATGTGCTTCACAGCAGCGAAAGAAATACTATGTGATACATTTATTTCAAATAAAAAAAACAATGGTGTTGTGATTATACTATGGAATAATTTGAATTAAAAAAACGAGTGTATGATCTTATCTATGATCTTGCTGTCATTAAGGTTTTTGGAATTTTGGTTTTTTAATTGGAATTCCGCTCTACGAAAGGTAGGTACCATGTTGCCAACTGGTTGGAATAGATTCATTCATCCAGAGTTTTTTCTTGTGATCGAATGAAGCCATTGGTGACAAACAACAACCAGTATCTTGTTCCAATTTGATTTAAAGTTTCTTCACAGAGTGAGAAACTCTGAAGGGATCAAATAAATAATTCAAATAAAAAAACGAGTGTCATGATCATATTCTATGATCTCTGCTGACATGTTCAACGGTTATTTGGTAATTGCTTCTGATCTGGTTTGTTTGAACTTAGGAATCCACTCCAGAGCTCTACGAGAGGTGGGGGTCTCGATACTAGTGCTAGGGTGACGTTCCATCATTGCTGTACCATGTTGCCAATCTGGTTGGAATAGATTCATTCATCCAGAGTTCTTTCCTGTGATCGAATGAAGGCATTGGTGACAAACAACAACCAGTATCTTGTTCCAATTTGAATAGAGTAAGAAACTCTGAAGGGATCAAGTCCCAAATACAGATGGTGATATATCCTTACTGCAAACTATGACTATAATATATGTAAGATTACAGATTATTCCAATATATGTAAGATTACAAACAAATTCAATAATTGGGTATACTATATATAAAACTACAAAGAAATCTATGTATGCTGAGTCAAAGAAGAAATAAAATTAATATACTCAATGGAGAACCATGAACAATCTTTATAGGATTATTCATGCATTGATACCTACTGTTTAATTGAATGAACAATGTGCAATTCATTCATTATAGCAGGATAAAGTGGGAAAAATATGTGCTCAACGAAATATTATTCGAAGCGAGCTGAGAGAATTGAAATGAAGCTGATCATAAATACTCATATGGTCTAAATAACCCAAAAAGTGTTGATCTCTTGTACCAACAACAAGTAACTTGACTATATCATCCAACTCAGGAGAGAGGAACAGTGTTCAGGAAAGCTTTAAGTGGTTTTCTGAATTCAACTTCAATTATAATTTTTAATTTTCTATCCAATGAAACAACTGCACCAATCGACGCAGCCAGTTCGATATCATCGATATTGGTTGACAATGACTGACACAAAACACGACAGAAAGTTGGATGGATATATTTGGAGCCCTTATCCCACATAAGGCGTAATGGAGAATCCCACCCAGAAGGATAAGAACCATGGATGTTCCTAGATCCACTCGAGGAGATAACCATAACCGGTGGATGTTCTCAAGAAGGAAGGCGAAATAAGAAATGAAAAGGAAAGTGTGAAGGACAGACATTCTCAGTCGCCTCTTACGACTAACGAATGTGGTTGATGAGCTATTCTATGATGTAATAGAACACAAGTTCTATTCAGGTTTACTTCAGTGTTCTGTTATTCAACCATTATCTTTTTATTTCTAGAACTTCATAAAAGTCTGATTTTGTGTTATTACTAGAGTTCAAATTGTGTAAAATTGTGCTATTGGTTTTTGGATTAAATGAGTGATTATTATATTTCAAGTAAAAACCAAAAACTGAATCATTGGGTCTATTCGTATGTTCTTTGATTCTAGTTTTGAGAGATCTGAAAGTTCTTCCAACATAAGTGGTTTGGCAATCGTGATAGGTCAATTTATAAATACCACTGTTGTTTAAGGTATTGATCTCATCTTTATAGTTCATCAAATTCTGGCCTAGTGAATTGGTGTTTTTGTATGAGAAGTTTGAATTGTTTATATGTTGTTGATGAAAGGAATTTTTTTCATTTGATATATTGTGGTAGATTTGTTCTTGAATTTGTTTGAGTTTAATTCTGTTAATGAGTTCTTCAATCATTGTATGATTATATTCATTATTGTGAGCTATTTGTTCTATTATGTCGAGTCGTTTTTTGTAATTTTGTTTGGAAAGTGGAAAACTCAGTAAACGGTTAATGTAACAGTTGAAAGCAGCCTCTTGATCTTGACGAGTGTGGTTAGAAAAATATGGAATAACATGACCAGTTTGGGTTGGTTGTAAAAATAAATTCAATTCTCCTATTGCGCCTGAATCGCAGGAGAACTTGAAATTCACTATCTAGTTCCTCTCGATATTTCTCACAAGCATATAAGCCCGACTGCTTCTATATATTTTTCATATTATAATTTGAAGTTTTGAATAACGTCATTACCTATAATCATAAATTTTTAAATCTGGCAACATCGCACACAACGTGACACTTGACAGCATGCTGTCTCACCACGGCTGTCGAGCCGTTGGCCAAAATAATTTTCAAAAGTTCAAACAAAGTTGAAATAGACCAAAGTTAGGGAATTTTCATTAATTTGAACATTATAAATGTGATTCTTAGAACCAGAAACATACAACACAATGCTGACAAGGTTTACTTCAATCACGATTATTTTTTATTCTCATGGGTGAACAATTTTTGCTCAAATATACAAAATTTTACACAAAATACACAATTTTAATTCTCGATTTGGAATCGTTGTGTATGCATCAGTAGTGAATTAGAAAAATAGAGATATTTATATATTTCAATAAAAAATATGTACCATGATATATCAACTCCATTACTGAAAGTTTCAGAATAGATAAATTAATTATGGAATATACCTTTCCGACTGGCCGCGCCATCGGTTTTTTATATTCATTAATGGAAAAACTTTTTGTATCAGCGATTAGTTAAGTTGAGAACATTTCCTGCTGATACTTTACCTTTTCATATTATATGAATGAAGACGATTGATTATTATAATAATTGAGAGTTGTTTTCTCTACATTATTGAGTCAATCACTTAGATCGTTGTGACTCCTAGATAAATAGTGAATAAGTATAGATTTTTAGTACTATTTTCATATCAAGTACTATATTCACATCCAAATCAGCAATATTTCCCATTCATCATTGTGCTTGTTCAACAGAAATGTCACCAATCAACTTCGAAGTCCATCAATTCCGCTGAAAGGGAATAGGGTGGAGTCATCGCGTCTCAATTCTAATTCTTTGGTCCAGTAATCGCATTGTGCCCGGACGTTGTTTGCCCAGTATTTATTTATGTTTTCTGCTTGGATTCATTTTAATCTTTCCATTGGAGTGCAAACAGACCTAAACAAACACTTGTTCGATAATAATTCTCTTTCGGCGGCCGTAATTATTTGTCGAAGATCACTCCTTTTATTCGCTTGGCTGCATTCGTACGGCCGATTTGAGAATTAATAATTTGCACTGTGTTTCATACAGGGCCGTTTTTGATGAGGCGTCGATTAGGAAAATGGTATCTTTCTATGAATTTGAATTATATTGCGTTTAAAGCTCTATGGAAATCAAAGGAAAAGTATCGTAAAAGGAGTCTTACGACAATTTTGCTTTGATTTCCATAAAGCTTAAAACAAAATATGATTAAAATTTATAGAAAGATATAATTTCCCTAATCGACGCCCCATCAAAAGCGGAATAGTGAGAATGAAGGTAGTTGATGGTAAAGCAATTGAATCAAAATCAATTGGGTTCAGTAAGTCAGACCGGAATTTCTGTGGAATTCAAGAAGAATGGATTGATAACCATGTTGGTTTCTTTATAACAAATGCACTCATGCCATGAAAATACAAAATTTCAATTGGTGTGAAGTTATCCATAGATTTCTAGCCACACATGCTGACGTAGTGGAAAATTAAAATCTGTGGCTGGGTAACATATGTATCAGCACCCGGACTAAAAATCTGTGGCCGGAAATATTCAACATACATATGTGATCTGGAATTCAACAGCTTTCGATATCATCATATCAGTCGATATGAAACCTCGAATCATGTCAATTCATATTATGAAAAGGACCTCTTAAGATGACGTCACTTTTCTACGGAAATGTTTCTGTCACTAACAGACTTTTTGATCGAATGCTTTTTTCAATGGGGATCGCGTCAGTTCTTCACACCCTTCGTTAAATCAGTACCACAAGAAGTGCGTTCATGAAAATTATAAGAATTATAATTATGAAGAATTTGATGATGTTCACCGTAGTGAAATCGTTTTTCTTGTTACCCTCAAGGTTTTCGAGAAAATGATTTTTTTATCGGGCATCGTCAATTCTTCACATCTTTCGTAAAATCAGAAACCCAAGATGTGCGCTATGAAAATCATACCAATTATAAAGAATTTCAATCTCATTGCCGAAGAGGAATCGTTTTTCTTGTCACCCTTACAGTTTTTGGAAAAATGTTTTTTTTTATTATGCATCGTCAATTCTTTACATACCTTGTGAAATCAGAACCCCAAGATGTGCGTTCATGAAAGTCATACAAATTATAGAGAATTTTATGATTAATGTAGTTGAATTGTTTTTCTTGTTACCCCCACAGTTTTTTTCGTAAAAATGATTTTTTTATCGAGTAACAACAATTCTTTATACCCCTCATAGAATCAGAATCAGAAGATGTGCGTTCACTAAACTCATACCAAACTATGAAGAATTTGATGATGTTAACCGTACAGTTGAATCGTTTTCTCTGTTACCCTCACAGTTTTCGAAAAAATGATTTTTTCATGGAGCATCGTCAATTCTTTACACCCCTCGTAGAATCAGAATCAGAAGATGTGCGTTCACTAAACTCATACCAACTATGAAAAATATGATGATGTTAACCGTAGTGGAATCTTTTTTCTTGTCACCCTCACAGTTTTCGAGAAAATGATTTTTTTATCGGGCATCGTCAATTCTTCACATCCCTCGTAAAATCAGAAACCCAAGATGTGCGTTAATGAAAATCATACCAGTTATAGAGAATTTCATGCTGATTGCGGTAGTGGAATTGTTTTTGCTTGTGACCCTTACAGTTTTCGCGAAAATGATTTTTTTATCGAGTATAAACACTTTTTTACACCCCTCGTAAAATCAGAACCACAAGATGTGCGTTCACGAAACTTAATATACTTCCTCATTGTGATAACAAGAGACTTCTACCAATTTACTATATTTTCTGAATATGACGTTTTTTCTGATAAATGGCAGAAAAAAACAATTCAAGCCTCTCAACACGCCAAGGAAACACTAGGATTCGCATGATTTTGCGTGAAATGGCCAATTTTCCAAATAAGGTATATTCAGAAATTGCTAAATAGAAGAATCATTAACCTGGAATATGTAGGAATGAAACAAAAAAACGATTCATTCATACTGAACAACATGAAATTCACTATAATTGGTATGATTTTCATGAACGCACTACTTGTGGTTTTGATTTTACGAGGGGTGTAAAGAATTGGCGATGCCCTCTAAAAAAATCATTTTTGCGAAAACTGTGAGGGCAACAAAAAAACCGTTTCCAAAACGGCATTGAGCATGGAATTCTCTATAATTTGTATGATTTTCATGAACGCACATCTGGGGGTTCTGATTTTACGAGGGGTATAAAGAATTGTTGTTACTCGATAAAAAAATCATTTTTTCGAAAACTGTGGGGGTGACAACGAAAACCATTCAACTTTGGTAATCACCATTGAATTCTCTATAATTTGTATGACATTCATGAACGCTCATCATGGGGTTCTGATTTTACGAGGTATGTAAAGAATTGACGATGCCCGATAAAAAAACATTTTTTCGAAAACTGTGAGGGTGACAAGGAAAACTATTACACCACGGTAAACATCATTAGATTCTCCATAGTTGGTATGAGTTTCGTGAACGCACATTCTGTGGTTCTGATTTTACGAGGGGTGTAAAGAATTGTTGTTACGCGATAAAAATATAATTTTTTTGAAAACTGTAAGGGTGACAAGAAAAACGATTTCACAACAGTAAACAACATCGAATTCTCCATATTTGGTATAATTTTCATGAACGCATATCCGGTAGTTTGGATTTTACAGGGGTGTAAAAATTGTTGTTACTCGATAAAAAAATCAATTTCGAAAAACTGTATGGGTGACAAAAAATAATTCCCTACCGAATCACATAAAATTCTCATAATTGGTAGATTTTATGACGCACATCTGGGTTTCTGATTTTACGAAGGATGTGAAGAATTGACGATGCCCGATAAAAAAATCATTTTCTCGAAAACTGTGAGGGTGACAGAAAAAAATATTTCACTACGGTGATCAACATGAAATTCTTCATAATTGGTGAGATTTTTATGAACGCACATCTTGGGGTTCGGATTTTACGGGGGTATAAAGAATTGTTGTTACTCGATAAAAAAAACATTTTTTCGAAACTGTGGGGGTGACAAGGAAAACAATTCAACTACGGTAATCAACATTGAATTCTCCATAATTTGTATGACTTTCATGAATGCCCATCTTGGGCTTCTGATTTTACGAGGTATATAAAGAATTGACGATGCATAATAAAAAAAAAACATTTCTTGACATGATTTTTGGGTAACCTTCCACAGTCTGAAAATGAAAATATAATCAGGAAAATCTATACAAGTGAAGAAGAATTAAACATTTTCTTCGATCATATGAACGGTCAAGAACCGACGATCAAATTCACATTAGAATCAGAACAAAACAACCAACTTCCGTTTTTAGATGTCATGATCCAAAAATCATCATCCCGAATCGAAACATTTGTACACCGAAAGAAGACGCATACCAATCGATATCTACACTATTACTCAAACCATCATGCCAGTGTGAAAAAAGGCATAGTTAAATGTCTCTATAATCGAGCCCAAACGGTTTGCAATTCCAACCAGAATCTACAGGAAGAAATAAACCTCATAAAATCTGTTCTCAAGGAAAATGCATATCCAGATCAGTTTGTGGAAAAAACAATCACTGACATTGAAAACAAAAACCCATCAAACAACCAATTAACACAACCAACAGGAGTACTCCCACCACCTACACATTTCACAACCAACATAATACCTTATGTCCCCGGATTATCTGAAAAGATCAAACGAATTGGACATAGGTATGATGTGAGAATATCATTTAGAACAACAAACACACTGAGATCTATACTAACACAAACAAAACCAAAAAACGCAGAAGAAAGTACCAAAAATTGTGTTTACAACATACCTTGTTCTTGTGGTGATAGTTATATAGGTGAAACATCAACATCAAGTGCGCCAAAGTGAACATCAGAGTTACATCAGAAATCGACAAGTAACTGGATCAAAAATTGCAGAACATATCCTCACATCCAATGGCGATCATACGATTGAATGGAATAGGACAAAAATCTTGATGAAAGAACCACATCAAGAGAGGAGAAAATTGAAAGAAACGGCCTGTATTCTTCTTTCCAATAACAACTGCTTTTCAACAAATTCTGTTGAAATGGATCATACATGGTTACCTCTACTCAGAGAGGAAGTGAGATATGGTAGAATGCTAATAAACTGATCCGAACAACACCCCATATATCAAATGAGCAATACGTCAATCTCAAACTTTTTTGGCAGATCTCAATTGACATCCGTCAGTTGAAAAAGCAAAAAAGACTCTGCGAGCAAAAATCCAAATTATAAAACAATTAAAGGAGATTTAGAAGATTTTGAGAACGGGGGCAGATATAGTCCCCGAAACGTCAAAACTATATAGAGAAGTATCTTTTGAATTTTTTTAAAATTTTTTTGATAGGCAAATCCAGAAAACGGCAAGTTATTGACAAATTGAATAATTTTTCCATAGGAAATATAATTTGGTGAACGCAATAACTTATCGGGGTGAACTAATCAGTTTGCCCTTTCTACACTTGTATAGATTTTCCTGATTATATTTTCATTTTCAGACTGTGGAAGGTTACCCAAAAATCATGTCAAGAAAAGTTGTTCCTCCACAAAAAACCACATTCATTCAATAAAAAAAAAACATTTTCGCAAAAACTGAAAGGGTGACAAAAAAACGACTTTGCTGCGGCAATGAGCATGAAATGCTTTATAATTGGTATTATTTTCATCAACGCACATCTTGGGTTTCTGATTTTACGAGGGATGTGAAAAAATCCTTTACTCGAAAACCTTGAGGGTGACAAGAAAAACGATTCCATTACGGTAATCAACCTGAAATTCTATAATTCTTATAATTTCTATGAACGCACCTCTTGTGGTACTGATTTAACGAAGGGTGTGAAGAACTGACGCGATCCCCATTGAAAAAATCATTCGATCAAAAAGTCTGTTAGTGACAGAAACATTTCCGTAGAAAAGTGACGTCATCTTAAGAGGTCCCTTTCATAATATGAATTGACATGATTCCAGGTTTCATATCGACTGATATCATGATGATATCGAAAGCTGTTGAATTCCAGATTACATATGTATGTTGAATATTTCCGGCCACAGATTTTCAGTCCGGGTGCTGATAAATATGTTACCCAGCCAGAGATTTTAATTTTCCACTAGTCACCATGTGTGGCTAGAAATCTATGGATAACTTCACGCTTGGAGGCGTCTATATTTTCTACGAAATTGGGCCGAAAATGGGTGATTTGTTGTTCGAAGTTGATGCTGGTACAAAGAAGGAGGCACTTTGAGTGATATTTTCGCGAAAAATGCCCTAGTGCATGTTTTTTCACGAAAAATACATTGTTTTCACATTAATACGATCTTCTATCGATAAAAAAATGACGTGATTTATAAAAATTTATTGGTGTCATATCATGTCAATCTTTTACAGGACTATCGGAGCGGACCGTCACACGCCTTCGACGTGTCTAGATACGCACTAAAAATCCAATCAATGTCTTACGTAGAAGATGGGAACACAACCCAACCTGATTTGGCTGACCTCGCTAGCCAAGTTGAGGGCTAGCCAATCAACTTTTCCAAAACTCGCTTCGCTTCGCTCGCGGGCACTTCGGTAGCGGTGATTTTTATCGTTCTTTACGAATTCATATTGGGGCACAGTAATGATAGTCAGTCGCTAGATGCAAGTACACTGAATAAAGTTTCAATGGCAGCAGACATTTCAGCAAATGTGTTGAAAATGTAGTTTAGGGAAATTTCGCGTATCACCAGAATCGAGGACGTTTTTACAATGTAAAAAAAAGGGGTCATTGTGGGTGATTTTTGCGCAAGGGAACGATGCTTGAAAAACACGTTTTTGGATAAAAAAAAAGCTCTCTAACCTGGAAAGGGTAAGGTAGCGCTTTTCTTGCGGATTCGTGTTCAGGGGGCAAAACACGTAAGAAGAGTTCTTCAGCTATTTTCGTAAAGCAAAAGTGCAACAATGTAGAAAACAGATGAGATGTATGCATAAAGTGAAACGTCAAACAATTTTTGATTTTCTGAAAGTAAACTAACTATTATCCTAAGCACGAAAAAAAATTGTTATGAATTGGTTTGAAGAAGGTAACGAATAGAAATTGAGGGTTCTATACAGTGTGTTGCTGAAAAAATAAATGAATTAAGCCTGTCCCAAGTGAGTGGAAATTATGATTGAAAATAGATCCTTTTGAATTCTTCTAGTGCCATCATTCCGAAAATAAGGGTTCCCGCGGAAAAAAAATTCGATGGATCTACTTTTATTATCGTGTTCTGAAATATCTGTGGAAATTTCGTCAAAATAGGTGACAATTCACTTTGCTGCAGGTTTACGGTATAACGTATTTTACAAACGAAAGTTTAAGTATTGAAGTATTGAAGAAGTAATCGAAACAAAATTCAATTGGGTTCAGTAACTCAGACCGGAATTTCTGTGGAATTCAAGAGGAATGGATTGATAACCACGTAGGTTCCTTTATGACAAATGCATTCATTATAAAAATGAAAATACAAAATTTTAATGAATCACGTCATTTCTCTATCGATGAAAGATCGTATTAATGTGAAAACATAATCTATTTTTCGTGAAAAAACATGCACTATTTTTTGCGGAAAATATCAGGTAATTTTTCACTGTGTTCAAATAATTCATTGTTTTTTGCTTACATTGCTGAGGAAATTTCATCATTCGATGAAAGTCGAAATCAAATACACTGCAGGTTTTGCTATTTTTTTATATTGAGCAATGAATTCAAGGGATTGTAGATTAGGAAACTCTTTTAGCCCTTTGATTTTCATGTCATTCATATATGAATGACAGTATGATGCCCGTTGGTGACGAGTCATTCATATTTGAATGACAGATAACTATATGTCTAAGGCCATGTCATTTATTCATGAATGTAATTCAAATACGAATCAGAAAGCGTGGTCTGGGTGTGAAGCTCAGATATACCTGGATTGGGGAAACATGTGAAACTAAGCGTTTGAGGCGATAATAATGAAATTAACGTTTATTCTCCGATGAAATATAAATATGTGGTTCTCCGGGACATTTTTCACATTAACTATATACCATTTTAGCCCGTTTTCTCGCTGCCTCGCGTCCAGTCGATGATTGTAGACTTGTGTAGCAACTGCTGCATTTTCTTCTTATTTTCCTTCTGTTCTCTCCAACTCTATCAGTCAAGGGATCACAGCTATTCGCAGACACTTTCTGGTTTTCACAAGATTGTTCTGGTTAATTCAGCAAATAAGCAGACAAATCATCACGAAATTTTCTTATTTGGACCTTATTTTTTTTGGGAGGCTTGGCAGATAAATGGCACTTCAACAAATTTAGTTAATGGGAAAAATGAAACACAATGAATAAAAATTACCACCAATGGAATGTCTTACATTACTATATTAATGAAATGTAAAACATTAGTTGGCCTTGAAGACATGATTTCATTGTACCATTTGGTATTCAATGTGCTGGAGGAGATGACTAAAGATAAGTGGAACCAGTGGAACAGTTGATGCAGGGAAATTTTCATGACGTCAGTTCACCTTGTTCTGTGATTCAAGGAAATATGAACTACAATAGGATTAAAGATTGTAGGGGGGTCGATCTTTGCTCTCCCCAAGCTTTTTTCGAAGCATTCTTGGGCGGAAATTTCTATAGCATGGGTTTCTGTTCGAAAAATTGTTGGGGCTTTGCCAAAGGATTCTGAGAGCCCAAAATTGTGACTCATTATTTCCATTCCAGCCCCTCCGTTCATTCTGGAACCATGAGTAAACCATACTGAAGCATTCTCTTCTAATTGAGGCCCGTTCGTTGTGAATATATAGTGGTTGTTCATATTATAACCACTTTATAATTCACCTTCAAAGTCATGCCTAGCTAGCATAATATGAGATGGATTGTACCTGGATTCTAGGGAAATAATTTCCAGAATCTTCAGATGTCCAATCAGCTTTCCAGCCTTCAAGTTTGAGGCGTGATGCAGCCTGAAGGCACTTTTTGCAGCATCTTTCATTACCCATAGTTGCACTGGTGGAAGATTCAGCTTTACCTCTAGTGATGCAGTGGGGCAAGTGAATATTGCCCCTGTGATTCCCAGACAGGCTAACCGCTACACTTTCTGCAGCCGAGTGCTGTTGTGTTTTTGAACACCATACAAATGAGGCATAGGTGACCATGGGTTAATAAACGTTTGATATAACCAGTATATCATATTTGCTTCAAACCCCCTGTCTTGCCAAAAACTCTGCGGCACGTCCTGATGGCCGCTGTAGCTTTGGAAATGATATTTTCAGTATGACTGTTCCATGTAAGTCTCTTGTCGATTATGATGCCTAGGTATTTGACTTCATTGGAAAAAGTTAGCTGAGTTCCATTCAGGGTTGGGGCTCTCAGTTCATACTTACGCCTCTTTGTGAATGAAACCAGCACTGTTTTGCTAGGATTCACATTTAGTCCTTCCTTTGCGCACCAGCTCCTGATTATATTTGGGATGTCCGCATGCTATTGGATATCATTCCGTCATATTCACTCCTAATAGTGACCTTGAGTCGTAGTTTCAGATTCATATAGCTTCATTAGCAGATTATCCATGGTCAGTGACTATATCAAAGTCAATAGAACCCCGCCTTGGGAACAACTTTTTTCGCTGTCATTCTGACCGTTTCTATTTCGGTCGCCAGGGAAAAAAAATGGCCGCCGTAAAACATGAGGCTACAGTAGCGGTTTTTTTATTCCACGTGATAGGAGAGTTGATCCTGAGTATAACTCTGAGTTGGCGCGGCCCGGAGAGGTGTACGTTAGCGGCCATCTTGGAAAATGCGTTTTGTCATATATCTCCTGAACGGTTTGTCGGACGCGAAAAATAATTCAATTTTCTTCCATTATATCTGAATATTTTTCTCTGTCAACGAGAATATTTATGAAAGTTCTCGAGTCAAAGTTGTGACGCATGCTTTTTCTGCAAATAACTCGACAATAATTGATGCTACGTGAAAAATAGCTATTTAAAAATTGTCAACAAATGTTGTTTTAAATTTTGGTTTCTAGCTACCTACAATAGTTTTCACACACACAGGAAATTCTTCACATATAATGAGACAGATACAGGTAACAGGTAAATTGACGTTGTGATGGGGTAGTGTCGCCATATTGTAGCAGCTGTAAAGACCAGACGTTAAAACCTGGATTCCTGTTCCATGCAGAGGTACTTAGACTCTAAGCGGCAGACCATACGCAGTCCTCTTGCGGACGTCCCGGTTATAAGTTGATAAATGGTTGGTATCACTTCTCTTAATGTAATAAATTTAAATGTGATTTTAAATAATTTATCAGTTTTTTTTTTGAGAGTGCAATTGCATTGATTTTCTCTTCATGATCTTTTTCGAATGCCTTTTTACACACGCTGAATGAACGACGATTCTATTTGCATCGCAAGTGTAGAAAACATAACATTTCCTAGTTGGTTTGATAAAAATATCCCTGTAGATGTATAGGTACCCATTTTGAGGATTCTCATTGTATAAAAAAAAAGAATAATAGATAGAGATGTAAAAACGAGGTGAAATTGAAGTTACAGTTGTCAGTCAGTTATTGAAAGTTTTATGTGTATTTGTGCTATATTTTGAGCTGTTTTGCAGCATTGAAAATTTCCAATCTCCTTTCAAATACGTGCATCATTTGAGATAGAAAAACTTGTGATTCGTGGTTGAGCGGGTAGCTTTTCTATCGAGTCAGTGACATTTGTGGCGACCGTGACAGGACTTGTTGCACATATTTTGCAATACGGAGTGATCTTGTATGAACCGATGAAGCCGTGTTACGAGTAAAATAGTGTTTTATCGTGATGGAACAATACAAGAGATATCGCAAAGTTCTCCGAACTGCTTTCTTGAAGATTGGAAACGAGCTGGAACAACTCTTGACGGCAGAGAGAACTGACCTTCAAGATATTCAGGTACATTGGGATCTTCTTGGGGATAAATATGGATCTTTGCAAGATATCAACAGAAATGTATTTGATTCTCTCCTGGAATCTGATGCTCCTGAAGAAGAACTGGGAGCAGAGATGGAGTCTTGTGATGGATACATGAAAAGATTCAAGTTATTGAAATACAAATATGAACAACTCAGGGAAACAACCGGAAGTATCAATGAAGAACGAGCTTTGATTGTAAGTAGACCTGCTAGTAATGTATCTGGAATAACAGGTAAGAGAAAATTCAAATTACCATATAGAATTTGAGAAATTCAATGGGGATATACATGATTGGCTTTCGTTCTGGGGACAATTCAAGGAAATTAACGATGATCTTGACATAGAGACTGGTGATAAATTCCAGTATTTTATTCAGGCGACTGTTCCAAACAGTAGAGCTAGGGAATTAGTGGAGAGTTTTCTCCCGAATGCCGACAACTACAAAAATGTTATTGAAAGTTAAAATCGCGGTTTGGGAGAGATGATCTTCAGATTGAAGTTTACGCCAGGGAACTTTTGAAACTCGTTTTGAATAATGCTATGTCTTCAAATAAATTTGGTCTCTCAACTCTCTATGATAAAATCGAGATGCAATTGCGGTCTCTCGAGACTTTGGGAGTTACGAGTGAAAGTTGTGCTGCTATGTTATTCCCATTGATAGAATCCTGTTAACCGGAAGATTTGCTTCGGGTGTGGCAGCGTTCAACATGTTTTTCCAATAATGATACAAATTTGGTTCGTCAGCTGACTCTCAACCAACTACAAAAAACCGCCTCAAAAATTGATGTGGTTTTTGAAATCCGAAGTTGAGAATGAAGAGAGGATTTTCGGAACGAGTATTTAGGACAACTCAAGTTAATGACCAATCAGAAAAGACAGCGACAAGTTACACTTGGTAAAATCGTATTGATTGGTACCGACCATGATAAACTTCTGAATTGGCCTTTGGGACGTATCACCCAGGTGATTCCGGGCAAAGATGAAAAAATTCGTTTGGTTCAGGTGACAACTGCAAAAGGAACCCTGTTGAGGCCCATTCAGCATATCTACCCATTGGAGTGTATCGATGCAACTCCAGTCATAGCTAACCTACAACCAGACGAGAAATCGTTTCCGGAAAGCTGTGAAGACAAACAAGAGGATAGGCAGTTTCCTAATACCTCACTTCGAAAAGTCAGTGCGGGAGTGTCTGATGTCAGTACTGACATCAAAAGCAGAGCAATCGCAAATAGTGAAAGTGCGGGTTCTCGAGATCACAATTGTAACATCTTAACTCCTACAACAACTACTCGAATTGGCCGGGTTTGTAAGCCACCAAAACGTTATTGTTAATTGTGATTTGCGTTGTTATAAATGTATCATTTTGAATTTGAGTCACTCTTGTTATAGTTCCTCAGGTGGGAGAATGTAGAAAACATAACATTTCCTAGTTGGTCTGATATAAATATCCCTGTAGATGTATAGGTACCCACTTTGAGGATTCTCATTGTATAAAAAAAATAATAATAGATAGAGATGTAAAAACGGGTGAAATTGAAGTTACAGTTGTCAGTCAGTTATTGAAAGTTTTATGAGTATTTGTGCCATATTTTGAGCTGTTCTGCAGCATTAAAGTTTTCCAATCCCCTTTCAAATACGTGCATCATTTGAGATAGAAGAACTTGTGATCCGTGGTTGAGCGGGTAGCTTTTCTATCGAGTCAGTGACAACAAGCGATAATTTGACACGAGCCTATACACAGTATAAATAACACGGAGTGTTACGAATGTTCTGACGTCAGCATGTGGAGTTTGTACCTCTGCACGGAATATAAATTCAGGTTTCATCGTCTAGTGCTGTAAAGCGCCCTACGAGAGCGCATAACCCACCATTTGCTGATATTATTGTGCTTTGACGCTTGGTGTACTTAGTCATTTCCGAACGTTTTTCGTAAATTTTAAATTGAGAAAGATCATGAACAGCTTTCGAGACAGTCAACACGTGTTAGGTTAGCTGGTGTACAATGTGTGAATATTTCAAAAATATTTATCTTATCTTAAAATAAAATATTACGTGTATTTCCAAATCATTTCTAGCCATCGTGCTTCAAACCCCCCAGTCGTTCTTGAACATCCGTCCTCTTAAATTCCCTCTGTAAATCACTCCACAGTTCTTTCAAATTCACCCTGATAATTATCCTTCGTCCCTTCATTACTTTTGTCTTTCTTAACTCCCTCCTGGCCCCGTCTTCTTGCCTCAATTGTTCATCCCTACCAATGACCTCTCATTCAACAATAAATTCCTTCAGAAATCATCTCTCTGCTCCTCGTTCACCTTGCCACTGTTCTTGTTTCTCACCTCACTCTCATTGTATCTAAAGAATTTTCGTGTGCTTTCTACTGTGGGAAAACTATTGAAGATACAAAAAATTAAAACAATATTTTAGACAATTTTCCGCTCTACCATTTATAATATAACTATTTTTCACGTGGGATCAATTGTTTTTGAGTTATTCGCAGAAAAAACATAATGAAGGAACATTCAATTATCTGAAAAAAATATATCCTGTATTATTGGCGTCCGGCAAACCGTTTAGGAGATATATGACAAAACCGTTTTCCAAGATGTCCGCTTACGCTCACCCGCATGACGCGCCCACTCAGAGTTATTCTCAGGACCAAACCCCTTTCATGTGGAAAAAAAAAATCGCTACAGTAGCCTCTTGCAGAAAAAAAAGCCCTACTGATTAGACTATTCCTCTCCGAAAGCAGCTACAATGGTTCTGTTTCCCAGCATTCATGTGAGATGTTATCGAAAGGACCCTCTGCATCTATGAATGCACATAAAGCCATTTCTTTGGCCAAGTATGTCTATTCAATGCTATCAACCAAGCATTGTAGAGCATCATTGATCGTTGATTTGTCTGCTTGATAGGCGAACTTTTTTTTATGAAGCGGTCTGTCCAAAAAGATTTCACTTCTTATATAACCATCTATTATTTTCTCCATTGTTTTCAGGAGAAAGGAGCTGATACTAATGGGGCAATAAGACTTTATTTCGTCTTCTGGACGTCTCCCAGTCTTTGGTATGAACACCACTGTAGCCTCCGTCCAGGCTTTCGGTATGTGACCGAAAATGAAACTGGACTTGAACAGCCTTTTCAAGAAAGTCTTTATTATTTCGAAGGCATCTTGTTCTTTCCGGCCGATTTTGAAGGTTTGAAGCTTTCAATGGCCCATTTGATTTTTTGGGTGGTGAATATTTTCCTTGCTAGGCTCCTGCTGGTTCTGTTGGGGTTGGTGACAACCTCTTCCAGCTGAGCACCTTGCAGTTCGTCCTCAACAACCTTGGACCCAGGAAAGTGAGTCTGGATGATAACACTTATGCTTTTCTTCTGGTTTTCTGCATATCCACCGTTCGGCTTTCTGTTCAGACCGATGCCGTTGATATGTTCTTTAGGAATAACTTTCTGGAGGCGTTGGGCTGGGGCTTATTCCGTAACCCCTTCACACATTTGCCGCTATATTCTCCTTTGGATTTTCTGAGTTCCTCGTTGTATTCAGAAAGAACCGCTTTATAGTCTTCCCAGTGTCCAAGGCTTTAGCTCTATTGAAGAGTTTCCTTACTTTTTTCACAAGTTTGGCTAGCTCTTTATTCCACCAAGGCACGTCTCTATTGACTGCCTTCTGTTTTTCTGGGCAACTGATTCCATATGCTTTCATTATAGCATTTTGAAACTGCTTGGGGGCCGTATCTAGTTCCTCAGCAAAATCGATGGATATATGTTGGTCCTCCAACTGCCTCTAGAGCTGCTCTTTATAAGCATCCCAGTTGGTCTGTTTGGGTATTCTATATCATTTGAAGCGTGTTTCCGATGACTCCAAATTGAAACTTATGATCCGACATCAAGGAGTCATCAGATATGTGCCAGTTGTAAACGTAGATGAATGAATGAAAGAACCTCTCTTCTGATGGCATTTATGAAAGTTTATTACTACAGTGGGATACTCCAACTATTGAAATTGCAAGAATTCTGAAAGAGTGGACTGTGAATATGCGAAAATGTGATTGTGAAGATTTCAAAGATTATTCTGTCAAGACGATTTGAAACATAGCCGCTGGGATAGTGCAGAAAAGTATTTTAGGGAATTCAATCGAGGAGTAGATCTTTTTTCTAATATTGAGTTTGAAACTGTTAGGAATGCCAAGACAAAGCAACTTTAGAATCTTACCGAGACACGGAAAGTCAGGGCAGCTGCGTTAGATATTACAGAAAACAATATAATTATTGATGCTCGTGATTATAATACACCGAAAGATCTTCAGATGAAATTTTTCCAAATTGCGTCCTTGGAGTTGGCATGGAGGGGAAAAGCATGCGTCAACTGTTGTGTCTATAATTTTCGAGTCAGTCAGAACGTATTCAATATATTCATCCATATTCACGATTTTGCCAAGGTGGCGAAAACCTGTGCCGAAACAAAATGGCTGATCCAGAACTCCAGATCCAGAAAATTGGCACAGATGCTCGGTTGAACTTCTCCACAAACTTATGGGGAAACGGAATGAAAAACAATAAATCTAGGTCATCATGGTATAAGAATTCCACGATAGAAAGGAGTACTTTTGGAAAGTGGAATATATTGTCAACAGAAAAATGGGGGTTGGATACTGAAAATAAATGAATTACTAATCATTCCAGTCGCCCAACAATAATTTATCACATGCCAATGAAGGAGTCCAATAACAAGAGCTGATTTGAATTAGTAGTCAAGGTAGTGCATCGTCACTCAAGCCATATCTACAGAAGAACAAAAAACAACATTCTAATATAATTGGGAAATCAAGAGCTGCAACTACAATAACAACATCGACTGCTGAAACTCTTACCGATTCCCATAGAACACACTAGGTCCATTGAACGTCCATTTCAGGTCCATCTCAAGTCCAAACGTCCATGGACATTGAATGGATGTTCATTGTACGTGTGAACATGGACGTCCATTGGATGTTGAAAACGTTCGTCCATTGCACATTCATTCAATGTCCAAAAATATTTATATGAATTTCAGTTTGATCCCTAAGAATATTATCTTTATTTCAAATGAAATTCGTAAGTATCTTCAATCAAAAATTTCAAGCGTGATGGAATATTTTATTGGGCCTGTTCATGTACATTTCTGGATATTCATTGTACATTCAACAATCAACATCCATTGTCCCAATCAAATACAATCATTAATTTCTTTTATAATAAACGATATATGAACAAATAAAATTGTCTTCTTCTGAATTCAACAATACTTTAACCACTGTATTCTTTTCGGGATCGAAAAACGTAATTTTTCCGGTTGCTATTTTTTCTTGCTGCCTATGAAATATTTTTGAAATTCGCGGGCAATTTTTTGGGTCGTTGCGAGCGCCGCGAACGTTTAGTGGAACGTGCCTTTGGTGTTGTTGTTTGCTCTCCATGTATGACTCCGTTTCGTTCGTTCATCGATGGTAATAAACAAGTATACTTTCCATTGATGATCAATATGGGTTCCAAAAACCTTTGGAATAATTATTATAAGATAGTGCGATGGTGGTGAATCTAATTCAGATGAAAATGAGTGTGCTGCAGGTTTCAACAGAAATGCAACCTATTTATAGATATCTTGGAAGCAAGAAATAAAACAAATGTGGCTGAATACAGCAGTGATCTGAATGATGATGATCCATAGTCTGGAAAATATAGAAAGAAGAAGGGTTTATTTTCTTCAGAAGAAAGTGAGGCCGATGAAACAAATGAAAATTACCTCTACCTCCCCCCATTCAAGCCTTCAATGAAAAAAGGATTGAGTCCCTCTCATGTGTCCCCTGTCAATACTGAAGCAAATGGCAAATTACCTCTATTCAAGCCCACAATTGAAACAGGATTGAATCCCTCTCAAGTGTCTCCTATCAATAGTGAAATAAATGAAGGTGTATAATTTTCCAAGTAGTCTTGGAGTAATGATCATATATAACAAACTCAAACTTGGCAAATCTTTCCTGTATGTACTCTTTGAAGCAAAGTTTTATCCCTTTATGTTGATTATTCATTTTTCAGTCAAATTAGATTTCAAAAACTGGAGGAGGGAACACATATGAGTTAGTAAAAAGGTGTCCATCCCGACTTATAAGCAAAGGTCTGGCATCTCAATATATTTACCACGTCGAAAATGAAACAATCATTCAAGGATTTGAAAATGGCCGATTTCCTGATCAGTGGGTGGAACAAAAGATATATTGTTGATTATTATTGAATATATATATATATATATATATATATATATATATACATACAGGTGCTGCAGAACAGGCATATGAAAAAACGAAGGAAAAAGAAATAGACGAGGCAAATATGAAATGGTTAAGGAGAGCAAATGGAAGGAAATGAATCGTTCTCAGAATATTTTTATTTATTTATACTTTTGACCAGTGTTGTTATTCTTTTGTTTTATTATAAATTTTTTAGAATATCTACTTATATTTATGTTGTTATTTAATGAATTCCTTTGGTGGATGATGTGTAAACAGTTAGTTTTTGAAAGTGTCGTCAATTTTGATATGTGCAAGATATAAAAGATTGAAACTAGAGAGTTCTAGTAGCTCAATTTTGGTTGTATCAATTTTTAGTTGGATTTCAACCGTTGAAATGTGTGAGAAGACAAATTTCATTGAAATCTATTTATGGAATTGTATAGAGAAAATTGTTCATAAGTTTGATAGGTTCAAAATAAACAACTTCTGTTACAATTTTTTTGTAAATGTGTTAGTTTTTGGAATATAAATTATAATTTTGAATTAAAAAATGTTTATTTCCAAAATTATTGATTTTACGGAAAATTACTTATTGAAGACTATTTATCCTGATATGCCATGCTCGTAAACATTTTAATTAAGATCCAGACCACTAAGGAATTTTGGGTTCTAACAATCAAATGTCAACTTTCTGATATGGATTGTAATTTATACAGGGTGTTGAAATATTGGGCAATACTTGCTAACATATGGTATAGGTAAAAAAATTACACTTGGTACTTATTCCCTTTCGAATATTGTACCACCGAGATTTTTGTGATAACTTCATCGAGAAGTCTTCGTTATTCTGTATTCAAGTAGAAATGTCTAAAAGGGGCACACTACAAGAACAATATATGTATGATATCTTGTGTTAGTTTTACCTTTACAATATGTTTCCAAAGTATTGCCCATTATTTACAAGACACCTTGTATAATTTGTATCCTCTGGATTCATTTTGGATATACAATGGATGTCCATTGGACGACCACAGTGACTGTTATTTGGACATGTTCTGGACATCCCTTTTACCAAATATGGACATACAATGGATGCCCAAAATACGCACAATGTACATCCATTGGACGTTATCTGGGCTTTAATTGTACGTCCAAAGTGGTGTCCTGGCCGTCCATTGAACGTACATTGGACTAATTCTGGATATCCAGTGGATGTCTTGAACATCCATATTCAACGTCCATTGTTCATCCATTGTACGTACATGTACTGTGTGGGTTCAGGCAAGCACTTAATTATGAACAGTGTACTTTCAATCGTTGTATTTTCAAATAATTTTATAAAATAGAAAATTGCCATTTTTCAGCACATGTCTCGAAATAAACTCGACCTAATTTTCTTCCGAATTTTGGCTATGTAATAAACTGAAGCCTGTTGCCTTGAAACAAAAGCACTCCACATCTGCATAAAAAATCTTTCGCGCTAAAGCAGTCTCAATTTTTATCTTTGCAGTTGAATCGTGCTACTGCTAGGCAATGATGATTCCACTTATTAAATTGCTAACATTTTAAGCTGGCAGAATTTCATGTCTTGTTGCATTGAATATGAAAAATTTCGAACAAGTTATGTTTGGGAAAATACTGGGAATTCAAAAAAACTCTTTTGACTTGTAATTTGCTCCTCAAACTTCAGGGAGATATTGAAAAAGTGAAAAATTGACACTCAAGACCTACATATCTGTTTTTGGATAGTCTCCAAACATTATGTACATCCTCAAGTCACTTTCGATATATTTGTGATCGTCAAACAAATACCGCTTAGTTTTCCTCGACAGTGTGTGTCACCGTTGAAAAGTCAATATTTCTTTAATTTCCAGCAGCGGAACCTAAACGGATTAGCTGCACCTTCTTTGTCAAACACCTTCGCTAATTACTCGTCACCGCGGGGGGCTGAGGCGCGGCGACGCTGGCTGTCACGTTGCTCATGCAGGTTCGGACTGAACAACTGACAATTTGCAGAGGAAAAAACAAAGAATATTGAAGAAGAATAATGTCGTTTATAGAAATATCTTAAAATAGAATTCAAGGATTGAAGTTCAGTTTGGCTTGTTATTAGGTACCCCAGTCCTATTTTACTGTTAATCATCCTGTATATAATTGGGGTAAGGTCATAGATAGTCAGCAACAACAATTTAGAATCAATGTCAATAAATTGTACCAGAAGATAATCAATTATTCCCCATTGAAAACGGAAACATATAGACGAATGAGATGGAGAATGATGTTTTATAATAAAAAAAGTTTAACAAAAAATTAAACCGACGAAATACGGAACTGAAAAGTAAAAAATAAAATAAACCTTCTTAGTCTCAGTAACTAAGCTCCTTAACTAATGTAAGTAACTAATTTTGAGTCGGCGCCAAACAAACAAGCGAATGAATTAGGTAAGGCGTAAAATGATGGCATCGAGTTGCGCGAAGACATTCTGATAATTTTTTTGAAGTAATTTAATGATGTTCGTTTGTTTGGCGCCGACTCAAAATTAGTTACTTACATTAGTTTAGGAGCTTAGTTACTGAGACTAGGAAGGTTTATTTTATTTTTTACTTTTCAGTTCCGTATTTCGTCGGTTTAATTTTTTGTTAAACATTTTTTATTTTTCAATTTTTCATGGCTAAAATATACTAATTACTACCCATTTGTTTTTTAATTACTTCCAAAATACTTACCCACCTTACTTCAACTATTACCAGTTAAATAATATGATTATCTACTTTTACTATTTGTTGTAATATAAATTATTTTTTTTGTTCTGGTTAGTTTATTTCATTACTTTGTATATCATTCCATCCTCTTATAGAAAATAATGGTTTTGACGGATGTGGTACAGAAATAATGTCAGTAGCGATCTGTCATTGTCAACTACGTATGTGTGTGCCAATGTTCATGAGTGAAAAATCAAGTATCCCCTATTTTTTTACCCGTAAGGGTATATAATTCTATTCGAAATCTAAATATAAGGTATAGCCTATCTATTAAAAGAAGAATCATCCAAATCGAAAAACCCAGTACAAAGTTATGCCTGATAGAATCGGTTAACGGATAGAATTCAGAGGGTAAGTGATCAATATCTTCCATTTTGCTACCCTTAGCGGTGGATTTCATCTTTTAAATTCAAATAGGACCACCTTCGAAGTACACCCTATCCACTGAAAAAATTATTTTCGGAATTATCGGAATCAGACGCCTCAGTAAAAAGTTATGCGTGATCATACATAAAACCTCCTCCTTTTTGGTTTCGTCGGTTAAAAAGGAGCTCTCATCAGGAATCATTTGTAACATTGATGCATGACTGGCTACCCATTTAGGTCTCCAATACATTTTGCCGACAAAAATGTATTTATCACTTCCACGATCAATAGGAAGACCAGAAGAATTGAGGAAAGCAATCTCACTTAGTAAAAATGGAAAAATATCAGAAATATTTCTTTCGGAGTGACCCTTTGAAATCAGTGTATTTTTTTACATTATAACCTGTCATGGGTATGATAGATTGATTTGTTTGAAAATATGAACAAGGTGTTCATTGAATCAGGAGAATCACCTGGGACTTCAGCCATCCTCCATCGTCAATATAATTTTTTGTGGGGTGTTCATGTTGAGAAGGGAAACATCTCAATTGAATATTCAATAGAAAGATTTTCACTGTGAATTGCAGAATGCACGATAGAAATTGAGTTATTCCCGTGAATATCTAACAGACAACAAATTTGAAAATTTGAAAGTAAACATATTATTTTCTATTCCGGTCTCAACTAGGAACTCATATTGAATGGAGATGTTTCCCTTTCTAACATGAATAACCCACAAGAGGTATCTTGAACGATGGAAGATAGTGACTTGAAATTGTTTTTGAGTCGCAGATGATTCCACCATGTTCATATTTTCGAACAAATCAATTTTTCAGTCCCCTTCTAACAATTTCACATGGCCCTCCATCGCACACATATCTTTTAATGTTGAGAAAATTACGGCTTCATCAAAGTTGGGAGATTCTGTGTGTGTGTGATTTCTATATCTTGAGATTCCTTCCGTTGTATTGAAACAATTTGGATACATATACGTGATACTATCAATTTAGAGAAGGATGCAAGATTGCTGAAATTTTCGATTTGATTTGAGCCTTCCATCAACAGTTGTATTCCTTTGAGATTTGCTATTGTAGTCCAAAAAATATGGTTATTTTTACATTCTCAAAATGGAAATTTCTGAAAAAAAAATTAAAAAGTGTTCAATTCAGAAATTATATATAGAATCGGAAATCTTGTACTGAAACTATCTTCAGCATGTTTCCAATATGAATTGAAACAAATATATTCATATAAGCAGCATTCATGATGTATAAATACTCAAAAAAAGTGTTTACAATTATTTGTTTTTTGGAAACATCTGCCCCCTTCTTTTACTTTGATTTCACAATGGTAAATTATATCAACAGCTATCTATACTTATAAAATTGTAATTGTCTGTTTGTTTGTTTGTTTGTTCGAGCATCTCGTAAAAACTTCTGGACCGATTTCGATGAAACCTGGAAAATTGTGTGTGAAAGCTTATAATTGGAATTAAAAACTGATATGTATTTTATTCCGTTGCGATGACGGGAACCGGAGATATAACAAGAAAAACATATTTTTTCACAACCAAGTGCTACCAATAAGAGGTGAGCTCCGATTTCAAAATTATAACATGGTTAAGGGATAACGGAAAGCAGCATAACTGGAAACGGAATAACAGGATAACAGGATACCAGGACAACGAGATAACGGTAAAGGGATACGGGATAACGGGAAACGGGCAAAGCACAGGCATAAGCTAGATGGAACAACACCAAGAAGAACTTGGGAAAAAATAACAATTTCGTAGATACCAGCTAGTCATACATAGACTGATATACAATATATGATGTCGGAAGAATATGTCTTTTTCTGACTCAAATGCACATTCAAATACAAAGTTATTTTTCTTGATAAGTTTGCTTACCATCATCTAAGTATATTGCAGTTGACCGTGACACAAATAAATTAAACCGACGGAAAAAGAAACTGAAAAGCAAAAAATACAATGAAGCGTTTTAGTCTCAATAACTGAGGTCCTTAACTGATATAACTCATTTTGAGTCGGCGCCAAACAATCAAACGAGCAGATCATTTATCTAATGCGTGAAATCATGGCAGCAGGATACGTGACGGCGTTTTGATGATTTTCTCAAAATAATTAAATGATCTTCGTTGATTGTTTGTTTGGCGCCGACTCAAAATCACTTACTCACATTTTTTTTATTTGCACAACTTGTGACTTCAATAGTAGTATTTTAAAATTATTTCGCTTGTTTCAACTCTTAAGGTAGGCATGTACCAGTACCATGTTTTGTTTTAATAGAATATCAAATTAAAAATACGAACAAAACAAAAGAATGTGTATTACCACACCATAAGGCATCAAGATCAAACGGAACGGAACGGAACCATTAGATAGGAATCAAGTCTTTGTCCCATAGACTGGCGCAAACGTTGAAATATTCCTGGTGTGTTTTGGATTGTCTCGCAGGCTGCAATGATGCAATTCCTTAAATCATTCACACATTCAATGGGAGTCGAATAAACCAAGGACTTCAGGTGACCCCAGATGCAAAAGTCCGAGGAGTTTGAGTCTGGAGATCTGGGAGGCCAAGGTTGAGGTCCTGCTCTGCCTATCCAACGATTTGGATACACGTCGTCCAAGTACTGACGAGCACATTCGTGGTCGAATAGCTAGTGGAATATTTCCGAATAAAATGCAAAGTTGTTCCTGGGGCAAATTTGTATAGGTTTCACCAGTTAGCCTTAACGGTAGAAAATACGGTCCAATAATATTTTCGCTAATAATTCCGACCCACACGTTAAGTGGAAATTCATAATGATACCGACCTTCTTGAATTGCATGTGGGTTATCTTCGGCCCATAGATGCTTGTTATGGGAATTTGTAGCCCCTTGAAAAGTTGGATTCGTCAGTGATTATTACGTTTTCTAAAAATTGAGCATTTTGAGTAATAATTTGAAGACTTCATTGATAAAAGTCTACTCGATGGGAAAAATCTCGTTCATTATGGTGAGGATACAATTGGTGATCCTTTGAAATTTTCCAGGACGTTTATTGCTAACATTAAGTGTGTTAGAAATTTGTCTTGTACTCAATTCCGGACGATCTTCAATCATATTCTTCTTCTAGTGCCAGCGTTCTATTCACTCGAGGACGACCACAATCAGTTGTTCGTTTTTGAAAAGTCCCCCTTTCAGAGAGACGTTGGTGAAGATGTGCAAAAATTGTGTGATGAGGTATCACGCGCTGAGGATACATCTCTGCATAGAGCCGTCTAGCTTCCAAATAATTTCCATTGGCACGACCATACATAAAATGCATATCGGCCATTTCAGCGTTGGTGTAATTATTCATTTTGAAGATTTAAAAAACACAATTGAACTTTCAACTACCACATAGAAATCGAAGCGTCTTGAAAGCCACCTAGTAGATTTTTTAGATTTTAAAGTACTACGATTGAAGTCACAAGTTGTGCAAACAAAACTTAGAGCCACCTACTAGATTTCTTCGATTCTATTTACAGAAGATCCGTTCATGCACAATGTTGTATTTTATTTATTTATTGGAAAACTATTGCTTTTACGGACACAAGACAATCTTTAAAAAAGTTTTGCAATGAATTGTTCTTTTCAACTCATATTTTTACTTTGAGAAATTTTGTTTCTTTTAGAAGTTCTGATAAAAAATGGAATAGAAGTTGCATGTTTCACCCCTTTAAAAGATCATAACAAAATAAAAAATATTCATAGGTAGCTTTTTCATTAGTAGAACATACCCACGAAATTGCAGGTTTTCGATATTTCTCTGCCGAATGTAATTTCGAAACTTTTGGATATTAAAAAATAATTTTCCACAGATGAAGGAATATGAGAGTTTTTAAATTGTTTCAATGCATTTTGATTGCAAACCTTCAGTATCTGTAGCGTATACGCGCGGCTTTTTATAGTCCCCCCTTGTTTACTCTTGAACGGTTCGACGTAGAACCATTTTGAATGATATCACCGATACTACTTCTTGAAATAAAATACATTACAATTTTCCGATAGATGGCGCAGAGGGCCACATCAACTTGAAAACTTCAAACATCATGGGGGGTCAAGTGGCACATCGTAGAAAAGATAACTCAGTTCTCTTTTCAAGCATCTATTTTTTTTTATTTTGTCAATACGTTTTTTCACAATATGCATTTGAACTGTCAAGTATAACAAATTTTAAAATGCATATTGTGAAAAAAAGAATTGACATAATTGAAAAAAAAATTAATGATTGAAAAGAGAATCGAGTTATCTTCTCAAATATTCAAAGATGTGCCACTGGACCCCCTATGCTATTTGAAATTTTCAAGTTGATGTGCCCCCCCCGCGTCATATATCGAGCAATCACGATGTCTTCTTCAAAGAGTACTATCGGTGATATCATTCAGAATTATTCTGGTCCTGTTCTATGTATCCATAGTTGAAAGAAAAATTCAAAACTTTTTCGATGTGCAACTCGACCCCTATGCCTATCGAAATTTCTAAGTTGATGTGCCCCCATCGCCCCCTGACAAGTATTTGTGATGTATCTTCTCTCGAAATGTAATACCATTCAATATATTTCATGTCTCATTATTTCACATCAAACCGTTCAAAAGTTATTGAGGTAAGGGCACCATTCAGATCCGCACTTATACTCGACATATCAAATGCATATTGTGAAGAAATGTTTGAACGTAATTTCAAGAAATTATGATGGTTGAATAGAGAATCGAATTATCTGTTCAACGATGTGCCACTTGATCCCCATGCTATTTGGAGTTGATGTGCCTTCCCTCGCCACCTATCCAGCAATTACAATGTCTTCAATTTCAAAAAGTAGTACCGGTGATATCATCCAAAATGGATTTCGTCCTATTGTTCTATGTCGAACCATTCGAATGTTAACAGTGGGGGAACTATAAGAAGTCGCACTTTATAACTAACGAGAAGTTGTCTGCATTCGCTCTATATTCTCTATTGCCAATAACCAAATCCAAGTGGTTGACATACAAGATGAATATAATTTGGCCCAAGATGGAGCCTTGAGGAACACCCATTTCGAAGTTTCTTGCAAGCCGAAAGTATAGTTTTCATGTGGCTATCATGTTCAAACTGTTTATAGACAATTTGTTTTCTGTTTGACAGAAAGGAAGAAAAGTCTCCAATATATCCATTGATTTATTATGGTTCAGATGTTCGTCTTAAGTCGCAAAATATTGCAGCCGGGCATTCATCCGCATCTATAACTGGGGCAAATCGTTTTTGAAACAAGTACATTGCAACACAGAAAAAAATAATTTTTAAATCAAATAAATTTTTCTGAATCTAACAACTTGAAGTGTCGTATATGCACGACCAAATACAATCTCAAAATGTGTGGAATAATTTTTTTTTTCGATCATATTTAAAGCTTCAATCAACTGAAACTAATTTGCATGAACCAAATATCTTATTCGACCAACTCTGTTCATAACAGGTTTTGGAAGAAATGTTATTTCAACCATTTAATTATTTTGCTGAATCGGATAATCAGATCTTAACAATGTGCTGATTGCTTCAACAAAAATATTCATTCGAACAAGTAATTGAGTCGATTTGATGAATTCAATGGAATGTCAAATCAACAAAATAAGCTGATATATTCACTAAAAATATTTTTCCTAATGAGTAATTATTTCCCTAATCCACTGAATTGACAAATATGGCAACCGAGCATGAGACCATACACTAGACATTGAAGTCCATCGCAAAGATGAGAAGTTAGCTTTGCTATTCGGTTACATTATCTAAGTCTGGGTCAGTGGTGCGAACGCTTCGCCATCTAACGCATATAATTCAACCAATATAATATTCTTCTATTTGAATTGATCTATTTCCGTTATTTGATTCAAATAAATATTATATTTGTTGTGAAACAAATTATCATTCAATATGAGTTGGAGATTGTTTCAATAGATGAACATATATTCAAATCAAACAAATATTAGCATTGCATTGAGAAATCCATTTGGTCACCGCAATATAATGATTATTTAGAAGAATCAAGCCAATAAGGGTGACCAAATAAATTTGGATGAATTAACAAATCCTTTTTTTTCTGTGCATAGATGTAGACATTCCGTAACAGAAAACGTATTGTTCGTGGCTAATGATATCGTGTTTTTCCAAAAATGACGTCAATCTATCCAACAAGGAATTCTCAAATACTTTCGCGAAGATGTAAGGTACAGTCACTGGAGATAGTTCTCTAACAGAGTTCGATCTTTTTTCTCAAAAAGGGGAACAACTTTGCCTAATTTGATGTTTTGTGGAAAAAATCTACACTTGAAAGACTCATTCACTAGAATTCTCAAGGGCTTTACAATCACCTGTACATGACCGATATACTGAGATAACAACTATTACCACAGAAGTAATCCCAACCTCGAAAATTGATTGCATAGTAGAACGGTTTCATCATAATAAAAAAACGACCAGTCCATTACTGCGCCCATCTAGTAATTAGCGCTTCCCCGCTTATCAAGCTGTAGTTAAAAATGAATTTAAAACTGATCGCATCGCATTTTTTCATTTGGTTGAGTTACTTTCCTGGTTGTGGACAATATTTATGATTACCTATCTAGATCAGTAGAAAATGTTATTCGCATTTATTAATGATTCATTCACTCATATCATCTGAGTTCATTGAATATTAAACAATGGGTAATAGACGAAACGTACCCATTATAATCCTACGAAAATAAATTTTTCAATTAATTCCTGAGTTAATGTGTCATTCCGGTTCAAAAATTTCAATCAATTTTTATTCCATTTGCCATCATCGATTGGGCTGAAATGTATGAAATCCAATGCAATTTTTAGTTTGATTCAATTTTGAATCGGTAACTGAAATTATGACGTGATGTGAACTATTTTCATGAATTTTGTCTGAGGCCACTTGTATCGAGAGTCTTGATAATAATAATAATAATCTTCTTCATTCATTCACCAAGAATTGGAACAGAGAAAAAAAAAAGAAGAAAAAGAAATAATTGGGTATCCGTAGGTGTACAGAGTATTACACACATTTCCAAGGTGAACAAATGAGGCGAAGTTTAGCTTACGTTATTCTTCCACTCAACCTCATGTAGCTAAATACTAAAGTAATTCAACCAAATTAGTCAAAAAAAGAGTGAAAACACAACAAACACAACTAAACAATTTTTTTATTATTACTCACTTTGTAAAAGATACCTAATCTTATATACTCCACCCTATGTCCACTAGTTATGTCTATTCATTATGTGACTTCTTACTTTACTACGTAACTGCGTGATAGGCAATACACGAATACTAATTCTATGAAGGTTACGTCTATGGTTGAAAGAATTATTTATGTAAGATGGTTCAGAAGTTATTGATAATTTATGAATGAACTGTAGAAGATGCAGCTTCCTCCTTTCAGGAATAGTGGGTCACAATAGCTTCCTGAATTTCACGCTGATGTGATCATATTTCCTTAAACCTACAGCAAGAATTCGGTGCACGTTAGATATGAGTCCTATCATTTAAACCTAAAAAAAGACCATACGCGAAGTCTGCATAGTCAAAGTACGATATCACTAAGATATCACACAGGTTTTTTTCATAGTAGCATTCCAGAATTTTCTACTAATATGAAGAATTTTCAGAGCAAAGAAATATTTTTGAAAAAGTTTATCATTATGTTTTGTAAATTTCAATTATTCATCGAAAATGATGCCGATATTTTGTACTTCCGAAACAACTTCAATTTTACTATCATTCATTTTCAAATTAATAGTGTTTTTTGATATAGCTTGCGACTTTCTATTACCGAATACCATAACTTTGGATTTAGAGGGATTCAGTTTTGAATCATTACAAGTTGATATTTCATAAAGATGGTCAAGTTAAGAGTTGATTTCCAGCTCTGCCCGATTGTAGTCCCCGGTTTTAACACAGAGATGTGTCGATTAATCGTGTAATTATGATGTTCGTTTTTACTCCCTACTGATGGTCTTCCGATTTTCACTTATGTTACTTCTGACTAGACCGCGAGAGACAAGCAATATTCGGACAGTCAAGGCTAACCTCTGAAGAATACAGCAGCTAACCGGTAAAGAACCTGTACAGACTGTAACAGGGGACTGAGGTTACGGAGTGGGTGCTGTAAAACAAATCCAGAAAGCACAAAAAGCCCAAGAGGCTGCGGTGCAGCTGACGACAAGACCAGCATCTGAGGAAGGAAAAAAAACTTCTGATAAATACGATACATTGTTTATGTGATTCTATGTTTTACAAGCTTCTGTCACTAGCTTTTATTCAACTTGCTTCGTTCGTATGTCATTTTTTCCAGTTCAAGATTGTAATCCATTTTTGGAGCACTTGTCGACATCCAATTGAGCTGAAATTTGGCAGGTGTTCATAATTCCGGTGACACTGCATTATGAAATTAGGATGGCAGAGAGATTTGATTCAAGTCTCCATTCCAAAAGTTTTCTCAAAAAGTTTTAGCGGCGACGCACTTTCATTATTGTCGATATTTGGACCACAAATTTCACCGAACACAGTCCCGGACTATTTTTTTGGTTCTGATGACTGCTTGGTAGAGTTTAACGGATTAGAAGATGCATCGTCATTCGCCTCAAGTTCGTCATTGTCGATGTCGCTTCCATCTCTTTCTGCTTGCACCAACAGTCTCTCTTTCTGTGCTTCATCTTTATAATTTGGATCATTTACGGAGTCATCGGAATCAAAGTCAGTGCCAACTTCATTATTTTGCTCAATGTATGTGACTGTAAGTTTCGATAAAAATAAACTTGTTTATCAAAAAGTTTATAATATACACGTTTAGATGTACTTGGAGTATTATGTATGTCCACCACAAGCTTTGGGGTATTTTGAGAAGGCAGGAAGATGATGTATTTGCATGCGAGAAACGCGTAGCACACCCGTGTATGGTGTAACAATATTTGGTTCATCATCTGCGTCGCTGTCTCCACCGACGTCTGAATATTCAGCTTGGTCATCTGGTATTCCCTACAACCAGTCAAACATATCATCAGTATTCATCTCATCCAACGTCTCCAAATTCATTCCAGACGTATACAATTGAAAATAATGAAGAAAACCTAACAACACAATTATAATTCCACATATGCATTGATTAGATAATATTTTAGTTCAATTAAAAAGATTTCATTCACCTAGAATTCGCAATTTTGTCAAAAACTCGAATATAATGTTAAATATTTTCTAACCCGTAATGCAGTGACTACAAACGGCATCGAATTACGAAAGCTTCAACATTTCCATGCATATAAATGTACTTTGTTTTAGGTTTTTTGGAAAATTAGTAGAAAAAAAAAAACAAAATGTTTTGTTTTCTTGAAAAGTAGGATTATTTCTACAAGAGTGCTGATTAAGTGTTGATTCTTCCAAATTTTGCAAGTCTAATTAATTAAAATGCATTTATTCAGGTTCCTTATACTTTTTTATTGACGTATACTTACTTCGCAGTGCCCTTATAAATAACGAAGGTAAATAAACGGTGCCGACAATCACATTTGCAAAACAATAACACATGGGTGGTAGGCGTTACGCGCAGGGTCAAATAATAAACCACTGTCATAGAAAACGCGGGATTTTCAACTTGTGGTTGATATTCCGACTTCGGAAGATGCAGGCCAGTCTGTTGTACCAAACTGGTTGATTATAAAACTTTGTTCATACTTGATACCCACTGGAAAACAAGTGGTCAATATATCGACAATGCCGGTTAAAGCGTTACAAGCTTTTATTCGAATGCATTGAAAGTAAAAAATAACTCCTTTGGATGTGTGACGTTGGTTATTCGATTAAAACTTGTCCGCAAAGTTTTCAGTTCGAATATAAAAGCGACCAGCTTTTGAATCTATAACTCACGGAATAACTTACGTCACACATCCAAAGAAATTATTTTTAACTTTTCAGTATATTTGAATAAAGGCTTGTCTTTCAAAAGGTTTTCTATTAATTACTTCATTACAAGCTTTTATTCAGTTTCTTACAAGCTTTTATTTAGTTTCACCTGTCCCGATGTTTGTCATCAAATCTTGCAAGTTAAATTTGACCCACTTCTAGTTGTTCGAGTAACGTGAAATTTGGCAGGTGTTCATAGTTCCCGTGACAATGCATTAAACATATGTTAGAGAAAAAGCAAAAACAAAATGACGGCTCCAAGATGGCGGACGAGATTTGTGTTTATGGTCCGATTCGATTCAAAATTGGTATGTGGGGGTTTTCAGGGTCAAAGATTATGAATTTTACTGACAAAATTCATACAATCAAAATGGCGGCTTCAAGATGTCCGACGATTTCTGTAATTATGTTCCGATTCTATTCAAAATTGGTATGTGTGTAATTAAATCTTACAAGTTAAATTTGAACCACTTCTAGTTGTTCGATTAACATGAAATTTGGTAGGTATCCATAGTTCGCGTGACAATGCATTATGGAATTCTTATGGGGGAAAAAACAAAATGGCGGCTCTAGGATGACGGCCGAGATATGTGTTTATGGTCCGAATGGATCCAATGTTGCTATATAGGGGTTTTCGAAGTCGAAGATTATTGATTTTTTGTCAAAACTCATAGAATTAAAATGGCGGCTCCAACATGGCGGACGGAATTGTGGTCCTATTCTATTCAAAATTGGTATGTGAATATTTTCGGGGTCGGAGATTCTGAATTTTTGGGCAAACTTTATAAATTCAAGATGGTAAACTAGTTTTGTGATCATGGGCCGTATCTATTCAAAATTGGTATGTTGTGATTTTTGGGATCGGAGTTTATGCATTCAGTCGAAGATTATTGATTTTTTGTCAAAATTCTTAAATTGAAGATGACAGCTCCAGGATGGCGGACGAGTTAATCTTTAAATGGTCTCCTCATTGGAGAACTAGATAGCTCAAAACTTACAGGAAATAACGATGCTTCAACAAAAATGCGTAGATTGAGGCGCACTTAATAAAAAGCACAAAATGAAATAATTAATAAGAAATCCTTTTAAAGGCAAGCTTTTATTTAAATATAAATGCCTTGGATGTGCGACATAGGTTATTTTGTGAGAAACAGTTTCAAACTCTCGTCGCTTCTGTATTCGAAATGAAAACTCACGTAATAACTTACGTCACACATCCGAAGAAATTATTTTTTACTTTTAAACGCATTTGAATAATGTCTTTGGAAAGGTTTTTTATCAATTTTTTTTCTGTGTTTCTGGATTTGTTAGCATTTGTGTATATCTATTACTGTTACTGTACCATTCGTTGAATAATCACAGCTGATCATGTGAATATGGCGTTCAGTAACTAACTTCCAGTCTGAACTCAGAGTAGAGAAAACTGAACATGGAGTTATATTTACTTGTCGTAATTTGTTGTAATTGTACTTGCGATATAATATCTCATGTGATAATGTTAATTTCGTGCAAAACAAGTTGGACGTTCCAAAGACATGAATTGCAGAGCAACTTTCTTCTCAAAATTATCCAGAAGGTACCTGAGAGATGGAAAATGATCATTTTCCATCAGGATATCGTCGTATAGCGGAAATAACAGAAGTATTTACTGACAAATTACTTTCGACATACTGAAGTGAAAATGGGTACAAATAATGGATAATTACATTCATGTCAATTCCCCGAGCTATTTGAGCGTGAGGTTATAATCGGCTGTAATATAACTCATGCCATGATATTCATCGGTGATAGCGACGAGTCAAAACCGATGGAAATACAATGACTGTGCAGTAGGAGACCTATTTTCTCAAGGTTTCAACAAGTGATAAAAACGCAAGCACCATCGTGGACCCTCACGCTAACAAAATAACCCACGAATCTTTGCTTAATAATATATTTGATCCATTGTCTTCCAAAATACCAAGAGAATTCGACCAAATAGTAAGTACGAATTGATGAGTCACAACGAGAAACCGCCAATTATAAAATCCAGTGGAAAAAAATCTGGCCTAATTTTGAAAATGATAATAAACCATCCAAATGAAACGCAGCAGCCTACAAAGCAGTGAATGAAAGGAACCTCGTGTACAAAAATTGTTGAGTGCCTTGTGCTGCCAATGTTGTCTCGCACATATTTTTGCTCCAACGGCTATACGAGACCACAATGCACTTGCACCTATTTCATGCTATTTTGCTGTGTGAGATAACTCTGGTCTCACGCATCGATATAAACTATATGGCATTGAAGAGAACGTGGTGTAGAGCCCGAAATATCAATTGGCCTGTTTACCAGAGTGTCATTACACAGCCCGTATGTATATTTTCTTCAGTGAATGAATTTCTCCGAATAAAAGCATGAAAACAAAAATTTATTCAGGAAAAATGTGCCAAAGGGTGCAATCATCATCTCAACTCAAGATATATAATTTGAAACGAAAATGGGGATGAAGTAATTGATCACTTCATGAGTATAAGAAAAACTGCAGGAAGAAGTGTTTGTTCCCCACATACTTCACATTTCAGAATACTTTGCGTAGTTTTTCTGAAGGCCTCCTGTCTGCCCAACTCATTGCTTTTTTGGGTATAGCATTTCACACAGCGTCTTCTACCAGATCTGTCTAGATGAGTAAGTTGATGTTCATTCGTTTGTTAGAGTTCCTCTATACCAGGCCAGCATAATGTGGTGATGGGCATTGGTTCGTTGGCAATATCTTGATGAGCAGCAAAAGCATTGACTCAAGCAGTACCTGTAAGCAGTTCTACAGCAAGTATAGATCAATCAATAGAGTTTTTTTCGTGACAAAAATACTACCAGGAAATCGACTGTACTATCATACGGAAGACGTTATACCCGGTTATGTTTCCTACTCCCAACTGTCATCGCTTTATTGGTTATAAACATTTGAAAGCATTTTATTTTTATTGTTTTTGAATTGTAACTTGAAAACTTTTCAGGCAATCTCGATACTCCCGATAGAAGAATTGTAGATGATCAAAATGCAAATAAAATGAGCTTAAGTACGACTCGATGAAATCATTAGTAACGGAGAAAACTGGAAAAACCAGAAAACGTTTTTTCACCGCCATTTTTCAAGTTTTGGAAAAGGCTCTCCACGATTAGTATGTCCTTCATTTGTGAAAAACTCGGGCACCGTTGAGTTATTAGTTTTGGTATAATTGCAATTTGATTTTTCCAATGCACCATATTGCAGCAGACCTGGGCTCATAGATGGTCTGATTTCAATAGTTCTAAAAGATTTCTAGAGTTGAAGTATAGTAGGTACTACAAAATGACTATTCTCATTTTGCGTTGAAATGCTGCGAAATAGGTGAAAAATACCAAAAATGACCGAAAACCGACAAGTGCATGAAAGCGGATCGAGAGTGGGGGTAGATCAGCAGATTCATAACGGGCGCAGCGCGCTTGTATTAATATACATACGCTCTCCCGCGTCTGCTGCTTTGCCCCCACTACTCAGCCGCTTTTACGCACTCGCCCATTTTCGGTCATATTTGCAAGTATTTTTCACCTATTTTGCAGCATTCTAACGCAAAATGAATATACGTTTTGTAGTGGTATACTTCTACTTTCGACATATTTTTGAAAAATTGAAATCGGACCACCTATGACGCATCCAGGTCAGGTGCAATAAAGTGCATTGAAACATTCAGATTGAAATTATGCCAAAACAAATAAAGCGACAGTGCCTGAGTTTTTTCCCACATAAACTACATATTGTTCACTACTATGTCGTGGAAAGCCTGCACTACAACTTAGAAAATGGTTATGAATATAAAAAAAACTTTTTGCACTTTTTGTTTTTCTGTTTTTTCTCCTTTACTAATAATCCGATCGAGTCGCGTTAGGTCTCATTGTTTTGCATTTTAATTCTCTACAACTCGTCCATTGAGATTGCTTTATTGGTTTTCAAGTTACAAGTCAAAAACGATAAAAAATACAAAAAAATGCTTTTAAATGTTTATAACAAATTAAGCAAAGTTGGGAGTAGGAAACATAACAGTATATAACTACGAATCGTCTTGCGTATGATGGCACAGTCGGTTTGCTGTTTTGTCACAGAATCGATAGAGCAGAAAATATCTATTGGTTGGCCTAGTACCATTCCAAGCTTTTTCGTAGTGATGAATTGTAACTCTTCATCTGATCGGGAATATCAATAAGCGCTGTATATTTATTAAACTCATATATATTTTTGGGCTTCTTGATTTCTCTGTATGGTTATCATTTCATCCGTATATTTTGTGCTCAATGTAAAAAAAAACTCTACTTTTTCTATTTTTGTCTCACAATTCTGGTATCACTTTCTTGTGCCATTTTTTGGCATTTTTTCAGCTTTTTGGTGATAACGTCTTCTGGATCGTAATGTGCCAATCAAATGTGTCTTACGACTCAATAATTCATGAGAAAGGTATACTGATGTGTAATAGTTATCGGTACAGAGTGTAAATCGCTTATGATAACTATTTGCTTTCTCCTCGAACTGATTGACCAAAAATTCTTTCAGGTTACCCCGTATTGCTAAATCATCCAAAGTCACTAGTGGCTGCTTGTGACCAACAATAAATTCAACACACTTTTCATGAATATAAGAAGTCTACAGAATAAACAATAGCAATTTGAACTCTTCATCGAAAGTGAAAACCTAAATATAATTTGTGAATGTGAACATTGGCTTCATCAAGATATAATTGAATACTACCATGTAGAAAACTTTTCCCTTGCGAACAGCTACTGCAGAATACAAAGCAACAGGGAGATGTCATGATTTATGTGAAATACCAATATAAATTAAAAAAACTTCAGACCATTGACTGTCTCTCAATGGACGTTCACTGTGAGGTAACAGCTATTGAAGTGAAAACAATCAAGATCATAATGTTCTGCATATAGAGTGCTTCTCAAAAGTCCTCTCCCCCCCTCTTATTTTTGGAACGATTATACATAAACAAGTGAAAGGTTGTAAACTTCCCTACTAGTGATGATAGAACGACGAAATCGTCAAAGATGACGTCACAAGGCCATTGTGACCAATAATTTTAAATGGAACCCTACGGCAAGCGACACCTCTTTTAAAAGGTATCGAAAAAACCCATTCAATGATACTTATTTTGTTTGTGTTCATGGCAGTTTAAATGGCTCATTAGTAAACATTAAAATTTAAATTCCATTCAGTATGATATTAATTACAGATTTAAGAATCAGTATCTACTCAAAGAAATTGCTCGAAGTGACCTCCATCGACTTCCAGACAGTGAAATATCCTATTTTTAGACTCGTCTCGTACTTTTGCAAATGTGTCTGCGGAAACAGCTCACATACTGCAACAATACGTTGTTTTAAAACATTAATCCTGTCAGGTTCAGTGGCGTAAGCCTTGATTCAAGGTACCCCCACAGAAAAAAATCCAAAGGTGTGAGGTCCGGTGATCGAGCTGGCCATTCCGTTGAACTTCGTTGTCCAATTCATCTACCACGATACTCCTCATCCAAATACCGTCTTACTGCACCGTAATGGTGTGGGGGAGCACCATCCTGTTGGAATGTTATTTCCAAATTGCCGAATTCATCTGGATTATCTTCCAAAATTTCAAGAATTAACGGTTCTATTGCGTTTTGCAACAGCTCCAGATAAACCTCACCAGTTTAATTAGCATTCAAAGAAAGAGGCCCAACGATGTGGTTTTCCAGGATACCTGCCCAAACATTCACCTCCTGGGGAAATTGGGTATGTGTTTCACGAAACAGGTGAGGATTTGCGTCACTCCAATACCTCACATTCTGTGTATTTATATTTCCATTTAGATAGAAAGTACTTTCGTCACTAAAACAAATTGTTTTGACATAGTCTGGCTGTTGGTTAATTTTAGTTTCCATATTTTCACAAAATTCTAGTCTACGGTCTGGGTCGTCGTCTGAGAGTTGATGAACCATTTTCAATTTGTATGGATGAAATTTGTTTTTCTTCAACACCCTATGTACTGTACTTCGACTGACTTCACAGTTAGATGCAACGTGAGTTGTTGAAGAAGTAGGATGAACTATTACTTCTGCCAGTATATCAATTTTTTCTCATCAGAAATTTGTGGTCTGCCAGATCGTTTCGCATCATTAATACCACCCGTTGTTTCAAACTTACGAAAAAGCTCCCTTAAATAAGTCTTCGAAACGGGGCGATTGGGAAACCTCTCATCAAAAATGCGTTCTGCTATATGAATATTTTGTCCAGTTTCACCAAGAATTAGGATCACTGCTACTTTATCACCTGAAGCACGTACCATTTTGCTTCTTGAAACACTTAAACGTTCCGCTCACAACAGTTTAACAAATTATTAAAATGTAAAAAAATATTAAAAGTACCAAAAGCTGCTGAAATAGTTAAACGTTCGATCAACAATACACAAATTATTGAATGTACAAAAACTTGGACAATTACAATAACGTCGAATTAGGGAGACTAACAAAACGTCAGCTTATTTGACAACTATCCAGAGGCGGAGCTTGAATTTGGAATTTTAGTATTAACTGATTTGATTCATCACAGCTTTGCGTTTTTTAAAAGCGAGTTGCCAAAACTGCCATAAACACAAATAAAATTGAGATCATTGAATAGGTTTTTTCGATACCTTTTAAAAGAGGTGTCACTTGCCGTAGGGTTCCATTCAAAATTATTGGTCACAATGGCCTTGTGGCATCATCTTTGACGATTTCGTCATCTATCATCACTAGTAGGGAAGTTAACAACCTTTAATATTCAGTTTCCAAATTTCATTTGTTTATGTATAATCGTTCCAAAAATAAGAGGGGGGAAGCGGACTTTTGAGAAGCACTGTATAGATCACCGTCAGGAGACACAGGTATTTTTTTACAAAAGCTCAGTCAAATGTCAGACATTTTATTTAAAACTAATAAACCCTTTTTCATATATGGAGATTTCAAAATCAACATTAAGACTGATTGTTATTTAACTAATGAATTCTGTGATATTGTGAAATCTTTTTGTTGTGAATTATTAGTACAAAACCCACTAGATTATCACAAAATACTGAATCTTTTCTTGATAACTGTATAACGAATGCAAGGAAAGAGGTGAAGTAATTTCAATTAACATTAATATGTCTGATCACATGGGAATAACTAAGAAATATGAAATAAAAAATGATCCTCACCTAAAGGAGGAAACCAGCATCATTGAATTGGGTATATCTAGAAGCCCCATTGATATAAATAAGTTGTTTAATAAATTCCTTGAAATTCTGCTTGAAACAATTGATCTATGTTTTCCAAAAAAAAAAACTGAAACAAAGCATGTAAGAAACCTTGGTGAAAATTGGTACGATAATGAATTAAGCTAAAAATGGCAATATAGCAAATATAGAAGAGGAAATACAAATAAAAAGTTTATAGGAACAAAATTCAAGAACAAAAAAAAAACCATATATAAACAGATAGTTGAAGCCTCAAACAACTTCAAAGCAATCTGGCAAGTAATAAATGAACCTAGAGACTTGAAAAACAAGGATAAGACTGACTCCGAAATATCTCCTGACAAATTAAATGATTTTTTTTGTAAACATCCTTACAGCTCTTTTTGATCGCTTCCCCCAACCTCAGAAATTCAGATGCAGAAAATCACTATATCTTTTCCCTTCCACTCAAGAAGTTGGAGACATCCTCAGAAATATCTCTAATTGCAAGGCACTAGATATATATGGCATGAACAATGAACTCTCAAAAGCCATGGGCGAAGGCATTATATATCGTCTTGTTATTATAATGAATAAATGTTCCGTACTTGGAGAAATTAATGGGGAAATAGACAACATAAAATTCTTAAGACTCCATCTCGACTCTAAACTGTCATGGAAACATCATATCCAAGCTCTCACAAAAAAAAGTATAACTTTTTTACTGAGAAAACTACTACAAACAGCTTCCTTCCACGGAAATTTGTAGGGTAGCCTACAGAGGATTAATCCAAAGCCAAATATCATATGGATTACTTCTATGGGGGAATGCTACAGACTGGATAAAAATATTTCGTATGCAGAATAGAGCTATTAGAGCAATAACACAAACTCCTTATACTGAAACATGCAGACATATTTTCAAAAATTTAAATATTCTACTTCTCTCAGAGTTATTAAAACATCACTGTCTATATTACATCAAATATAATGAGCAAACCTTCTCCAAACAAAATACACTACACTTATATGACACAAGATAGAAAATAATGTAATAATCCCACAACATAGACTCACCCTAACTCACAAAAGCTTTATCAACCTCTCTATCAAACTTTTTAATAAATAAATGAAAGATCTTCCAACAAAATTCAAAATATAAATTAAAAAAATGCTTCTTACACTCAATGTCTACAACATTCAAGAATTCTTTGATGCTGATGTGCTCTCCTCAATAAATATGTAGCTAAGATATTTGCATCTCTATGTTCTAAATATTTTGGTGTACTGTGTACTTTTACAGTAATTCATAACTGTATCTATTTATTGTATTTGTCTATCTAGAGATTTGAATCCATGTATATTCATATAGATATTTTCTGGTTCTCAAATTAACTACTTGATCACCCACAATTCTGACGATGCTGAAACATCATATGTTATTTGAGCAAATGAAGTTGTTTATTATTATTATTATAACAGCATCGGAGATCTAGACAGGATCCAGAAAAACACATAGTGCGAGTTGGCTGTTTTCCAATACTTCAGTTACTTCGAAAATGAATTGTGTACTCGTTCGTATGCCTTTGTTTCATTCATTTCCCCTATGTTTCCTACAGATCACAACGCTATTCATATCTCACCTGTCTCTGGGGTATTCATTGTGGCAATACTAATAGATCCATAGAATAGCCTGAATCAACTTGAACTCAATTATATCCAACCCTATCAAAAGTTCCGACGTAACTCTTATGAGAATCATTTCTCCAACTTCTACAATATCGAAACAGTTGGAGTGTAGTCCCTGAGGGAATCCTGCTCGACACCAGTTACTTAAGTTAAGAATTCAGCAGTTATTTCCTGCCTGTCGTACCTCAGTATAATAAAATTCAATAAAACGTATTCTTTATTACTATCATTTGTTTGTTTCTCAAGCCCTATTGGGAATATTTGGTAGTGACATCACATGCATGTTTATCATGAGAAGAAAAATGATGTAATAATTGGGTAATTATTCAAAGCAAATGGAACAGAAACAAAAAAAATTGTCTAAGAATGTGTGTTCCAGGACTTCTTCTTTGTCATCCAGGAATGTAGAGATGGGATGGAAATATTACCAATATACTTCGTATACTTTTTCCCTGAAATTCTTTGTAACTAAGTTACAGGCCCGCGAAGTTACAAAATGAAAAATATTTTTCTTCGATAACTTTTCAAGTGAATTTCGAAAATCAACCAGAGTTTGGTGATTGACGAATCAAATTAATTCTTTCCATGAGGTTCCATGCATGTACCAATTGGTCTGCTACAAAGTCAGGAACGTACTTTCCACGATGGTCCACTCCCCAAAACTTTGAATTGAATGCTATTTTTCACGGTTTTTTTAAAAAACAAGGTTTTTGGGAAAATTTTCTGGATAAAAGTACTCTTGTGTGAGTCGATCGGAGCAACAATTTTCAACCCAACCCGAGCGACCATCACTACAGAATGAGTCAAAATATCACCTGTACTTCATTTCAGGATCTCCTAACACTGTTAGAATACCCAAGCGTAACCCTAAGGCTTGGAATAAGTGGGCCACGCCATTCACGAATTCAGAATTCCGGTTGGTCAAGGACTAGAGACCGGTCTCTAGCCCTTGCCTTGATGGTGTTTCTCGAACAATGACCGGGAGGGAATTTTGATCTAGAAGTTTTGAAAAATAATAATTTCTATTGAGGATGCAGCTTTGCTACCCTTTATGTATTCGCAGATAACCCACCACTCCAGAGAGTGCGTGGGACGTTCAAAGCGCGGGAAGTCGTCTATGTCATAATCAGTGGCTTTCATCACGAGCGGATTCTCCTGAGCTAATGCACAATCAAATACTTTCTGATTGCGTTCTCCGATGATGCTTTTGATAGAAGGCGGATTTAAGTCTGCAAGGATCCAATCATTCCGCACGTACTACGGAGCGTTCGTTAAAATCAGCAGGACTCTCATTTGCACCTGTTCCAGAACGCCAATGCTAGACCTGCAGATTTGGCCCCAGCTGCCTGGGCATACAAATTGACAGGCCTGAACATCATCTTGTGAATCGCCACTTTATTTTTGAGGGAGAGTTTACTCCTCCTATTAATCAGGGGATATAAAACACAGGTCTTTTCTCTAATTTCATCCCTTACAATTTTGACATGTGGTCTCCAGGTGATCCGCCGACTCCCCAGGTACTTGACCTGCTGTGACCATTCGATCTCCCTACTAGAGATGGCCACTTCCCTCACTGGGTTGCTACGACCCATCAAAATCGCCTGCATTCTATCAGGATTCAGCTCTATTGTCCACCCCAGATACCACTGCTGGAGGTCGTTTAATGCATTTTGCGAATGGACGACATCCATCAAGTGGACAGCTGCATAGGAATGCAAAGCCGTAGCGTCAGCGAATAAGATCTTCAAGAGATGCATTCCGGATTTTTTTCCAGCACTATTTCAAAACCAACAAGTTATATTCTGTAAAGATATCATAGTTTCAGTAGGCGAAAAACGTGTTTCATTTCTTGATGACTCTCTCTGTTTGAAATATATATTTTTTTTCAATTTTCGATATATCCCCATACTGAAAACAATTGACATATCGTTTTTCATCCCAAAAAAACGAATTAATTGCTACTGCCCATTGAATAAAAGATAGGGTAAGATTCTGATGAACTCAATTGTTCAATATTACCTTTCATTTAGATAAAGGGTGCGTTACATTTTTTTTAGGTCATTTACAATGTTTGTATTTCACTTACAATATTCCGAAAATGTTGACTATTATATACGATAGTTTTATCAACTTTGTATGTTGCGTTTCTACGATATGCATTTTTGAAGTTTACGGTATTACGATATATGGAGTAGCCTATCGATTTAACAAAATTTTATGGAATCTCTCGACACATTCAATTCTATTTTAAAACTTTTCGAAATCAATTAATTGATACTATACACAACACAAACCATACTCAACAACAATTTGGAACTCAACAGTACAGACTAAAAAAAATCCACAGTTGATATCCACAGTTGATACTTTATAGCATTCCTAAATCTGGACGCTATGCGGCAGCGTAATGGTCCAGGTTCAGGATTACGCATATCAATCTCAAATAGAAACAATAAAGTACCCTAGACATAAACTATTGAGAGATGTTTCAGATTGCGCAAGTAAACCAATCAATTACAATATATTATATATAACAATACATATATAATATAACAATACACTCGGAGCAGAGAAATGAATTTCTCAGTGCCAAAATGTGAAAAAAGCGTGAGGCAACGTAGTATTGAATTTTTGAGTCCAAAGTTATATAACATCCTACCAGATCACTTGAAATCCATCGAAAACTTCAACTCATTTGAAACTCATATAAAGAAATGGTTACGACATACGGAGAGATATATAATACACGATATAGTTAACAATAAATTACAAGGACTCCCTCTCAAGTACTGAATAAGCTCAACAGTTTTCAGAACTTTATTACACTACTAGTAATCATTATGTGATACTTTTGGATGAAAGTGTTTGTTTACATTCATAATTATCGTAACTCATATTTTTTTATATTATACGTATATTTTATTTTCATTTAACTTTTCCAATGTTTCATATCAATATTTTATATTCATCCAACTTTTACATTTTACATTTTTATAGTTTTGTTTCATCTGTGTTCTATATCTTATAATTACGATTTTATCCATATGATAAAGTCCCATATGTATACCTTAGATATAGTGTTAAAATTCCCAGTATATTCTCAAGAATTGGTTCATGTGTCTTATTCCATTTTGCTGTCATCAACCAGCCTTACCTAACCAGTAAACCTGTCCACTTTTCATGTTATTTCTTCACACACTACATTCAACACTACCAAATATATGTTTATATGTGAATAAAATTCTACACACCATCTATCACACAAGCTGTACCCAATACAGCTTTAGTGATTACCCTGTTTATTCATATCCATCAAAATATTATATGACACACAGTTTCAAGATTCATGAATAAACATTATTATTATCATTATTAATAATTTTATTTGAATTTGGGTTCTGGTTATTTTTTGGTTTTTGTGAGTTCCATTATGTAAATTGTTGATTATGTTGTTTATAACTAATTAGTTTCGATTTCATTTATTATTTTATAATTTCCATAATAATAGTTTACTTTTTATGTTAGAAGTAGTTATTTATAATTCGATTTTTTTTCGAGTCCATACTGTTGAGTTCCAAATTGTTGTTGAATGTGGTTCGTGTTGTTTATAGTATCACATAATTGAATGTCGAAAGGTTACATAAAATTTTGTTAAATCGATAGGTTACCCCATATATCGTAATACCGTAAACTTCAAAAATGCATATCCATGAAACTCAACATACAAAGTTGATAAAACTATCGTATATGATAGGCAAAATTTTCAAAATATTGTCATTAAAATATAGTCCAAATTAACGGAACAGTTTTCTAGATATTCAATAAAAATATTGTAAATGACCTAAAAAAAATTAAACGCACCCTTTATCCAAATGAAAGGTAATATTGAACAATTGAGTTCATCAGAATGTTATCCTATTTTTTTTTCAATGGGCAGTGGCAAATAATTTTTTTTTTGTAATCGAAAACGATCTGTCAATTGTTTTCAGTATAGGGGTATACACGAAAATTTAAAAAAATATATATTTCAAACAGAGAGAGTCATCAAGAAACAAAACACGTTTTTTCGCCTACAATAGACTGGAACTATGATATTTTAGTAAAATATAACTTGTTGGTTTTGAAATAGTGCTGGAAAAAAATCCGGAAAAACGATTTTTTTTACTGTGCCCCGTATACACCCTATTGTACTACCATCAATAATATTATAATTGAACATGTTTATGGGTTCGACTAAAAAAATAGTATTTTTCATTGTCAATCCTATCCCAATACGACGTTTTTACGAACTTTGGCCGCTTATATTTCAGAAATTTCAGCCAACTCGACCGAAAGCCAATTTTCCATATGTTTTCGTGCGGGGTTCTTTCAGTTAGCTGCACGAAGCGGCACAGTGACGTACTACCAGTTCTTTCATATGCCATTTTTCTTGAACTCCTGCATTACTAAGTTACGGGCTCTCGAACTTAAAAAAAAAAGATTTTCTGTGATAACTTCTCCAAGTGAATATTGAAAATCATTAAAATTTTGGTGATTCGAAACAAACGAATTCCTTCGATTAGGTTTCATGCATGGTTTGCTAAAAAATCATAAACGACTGCCCCAATGGTCTACACTTCAAAACTTTGAAATGACTGAGATTTTTCAATATTTCTCAAAAAAAAGGTTCCCTGGGCAGTTTTCTGACTAAAGTACTCGTGGATGAAGTCAATAGGAGCAACAATTCTTTACAAAATCACTTTTATTTGACTACATCCAACCTGAGACGTCCACCATTATTTGAAAAGATTCATTTTATAGAAATAATGGGTAAAATCTTCATTACAAGTTTTAATAATGCAAACAGTTACAAAAACATAGCGTAAATATCAATCGAAATCCTCAAAAACAAACAGAAATGAAAAAATCCGCTACAAAAACTGCTCAATTTGACCCCTTGCCTCTCAATACATTTTCGAAGTCTACGCTTGAACCCCAACTACGTCAACTTACCAAATATATTCAAGAAACTCTCATGTCAGTTCACTGATACCCATACAATACTGTAACGTAAATAAACTTAACTTGGTTCTACTAATTTATTTCACACTTAATCTACAACTTAATTTATATTACTACTCCACTGTATAGCTCGATCGTATGGGCTCGTTCAGACTGTTCTGACTCCACTTGAGGGTCGCCTATTTATCTCCGATACAGCATTCTCGATGTTTCGAATTCTGGCATGTTCCAATTGTTTCCAATATTGACCGTTGTTTTCCGTGGCAGAGCGACTGGATGGTTCTCGAATATCTCCGGGGATGATCTCATCGCTGTCGACGGCAACGCGCGAGGCGACAGGTCCGGCCTAGGTTCGTTACATTGCCCCCTTCTTAAAGACATTTCGTCCCGAAATTTCATCCTTGAAGTGTGACGATATCTGCATGACTCCCCATATCTGCACCGTGAAGTTCGATGGAAGTAACACTCCACGGTCTTCATGATCGGTCGGAAGAGGGTTACAGCAAACCAAAATCTTGACGCCGCTGGATCTGAATATTGCCTCCAGCATACTTTTGACTCTCCAGTCCAACCAATCAATACCAAGGATAATTTTGAATTGCTAGATCCACCAGGTTCTGGTCCACCATAGTATCTCTTAGTTTGGTGAGACTCTTCCAGACATCTCATAGGACGGTTTATCTTGGGAATGCCTCTTGGTAACTAGGTAGTAGATGTTTCTCTGGCCTTTCTTCAACTGTAGCACCACCAGCTTCTGGATTCTGCCCCGCAGTGTTTGGAGTTGACCAAATTTTGGAGAACACTACGGCGATGCCCCTGACATTCGAAGATCTTCTGCCACACAGTGCGCTAGTGCGTAGTCAGCAGGCACCTCGAAAGGTCTCGTGACTCTCTAGTAACCCATGTAGAACTTTCTGCCCGTTTGAATACAAGGACATAAACTTCGAACGTCATATCATCCTCCGGTGGCTTGAGGGTGCGAACTTGGTCATGGTTTCCAGCGTAAGGGGCCAACCTGTTGAAATGGACGACCCTTGGTTTCCTCGGGTGGCTTATGGATTCGGTACACAGGTCGTTTATCCTTTTCACGATTTTATACGGGCCTTCCCACGAGTTCCGAAACTTTGGTGATAGTCCACGACGACGTTTGGGGTTGTACAGCCAAACCAGGTCATCAACCTTAAATCCTCCAGCGTCGGCCTTGATGTCATAGGTCTTCTTCATTTTATCGCTGGCACTCTGGATGTTCAACCGGACTCGTTCGTGGATGTCGTCCATTCTCTGCCGAAGATTGCTGACGTAGTCGTCTCCCGCAGTGTCTTGTCCTGGCGGTATCCCAAACTTCAGGTCACAAGGCAGTCGCAGTTCTCGGCCCATTATAATACTAGCAGGAGTTTGACCAGTTGACTCGTGTACTGCGGATCGATAGGCCATCAGGAACAAATGAAGATACTGGTCCCAGTCTCTTTGATGGTCAGAGACAACCTTGGACAAGTGGCGGTTGATCGTCCTGTTCATCCGTTCCACCATTCCATCGGACTGCGGATGTAGGGCCGTGGTTCTTGTCTTGCGGATGTTCAGCAGTAGACATATTTCTTGGAAAAGGTTGGATTCGAAATTTCTGCCTTGATCCGAGTGCAGCTCCATTGGAATACCGAATCGACATATCCACTCTTTCACCAAGACGTCGGCGACGGTGATGGCTTCCTGGTTGGGCAGGGCATAGGCTTCCGCCCACTTACTGAAGTAGTCCATTGCCACAAGGATGTATTTATTCCCGTGGTCGGATACGGGAAACGGGCCGGCGATGTCAATGGCGATTCTCTCGAACGGGCTGCCTACGTTGTACTGACGCATCGGGGCCTTGGGTCGTATTCGAGGTCCATTGCTAGCAGCGCATACAGCGCACTTCCTGCACCAGTCCTGGACGTCAGCTGGACAATTGGCCCAGTAAAACCGTTGCCTCACTTTCTGCAGGGTCTTCGTCACTCCCAGATGTCCTCCGGCGACTCCATCATGATTTCGCAGCACTTCCTCTCTTCTGTTCCTGGGAACAATTTTTGGCTCTGTCTTCCCCACCAATATCGGCCTCCAACACACGTTTCAGGATCCCATTGTCCAGAATAAGAGAGTTCCATTGTGCCCAATAGGACTTAACAGCCGGCGAGTAACCTGCGACTTCCTGCCATGATGGTCTTCGATTGCCCTTCTTCCAGCTGACGACTAAGCCAAGGTCTGGGGTCTCTCTCTTGGTCTTTCTGGATCTTGCTATCATTCCAGTTGTCATCCATTGCCGCGGTTCTACAAAGTGTTGCTTCTTTCTCTTCTGCTCGTCGGCAATGTGAGCAATCATCTGGACATGGTCTTCGCGACAAGGCATCTGCATTCTTATGGCTAGTTCCGGCTCGATGTTCGATCTCGAAATCGAATTCTTGGAGTCTCTCGATCCAACGTGCTCTTCTCAGGATTTTTGAACTGTAAGAGCCATTTGAGAGCTGCATGGTCAGTTCTCAACAGGAATCTTCTTCCATACACGTACTTGTAGGAGTGTTCCACTCCCTTTACAACAGCTAACAGCCTCGCCTGGTGACACAGTAATTGCGCTCTGGTTTGCTAAGCGTCTTGCTGAAATAACCAATGACCTTCTCCTGTCCTCCTGGATCTGAGATAGGACAGCTCCAAGTCCCACGTTGCTGGCGTCCGTATCCAAAATGAATTTCCTTTGGGTAGGGATAGCTCAGTATAGGTGCGTTGATCAAAGCCCTTTCAGCTTCCTGAATGAGTCTTGACATTCTTCGGACCACTGGAACTTTGTTTGGCCTTCCGTGAGCTTGGTCAGTGGTTTAGCGATGTTGGCGAATCCCAGCACATATCGGCGATAGTATGTGCATAAACCAAGGAAACTTCGAAGTTGGTGAATGTCTTTTGGGATGGGCCAATCCTTAACAGCTTTGATCTTCTGGTCGTCCACTGCTACTCCTTCCCCAGAGACAACGTGGCCGAGGTATCGTACTTTTTTTGGAACAGATGGCATTTCTTAGGGCTCAGCTTCAATCCGGAGTTCCTCAGTCGCAGGAATACTTCCTCCAAGTTTTTCACGTGGTCCTCAAACGATCTGCCGACCACAATTATGTCGTCGAGATACACTAGACACGTGTTCCATGAGAGTCCCTTCAGTACTGTTTCCATCAATCTTTCGAATGTGGCGGGAGCATTACAGAGCCCGAATGGCATAACGGTGAACTGCCACAATCCTGAGCCGATGGTAAAAGCAGTCTTTTCTCGATCTTCCTGAGCCAGTTCTACTTGCCAATATCCACTCTTCAGATCAAGGGTCGAGAAAATCGTGGAACCAGCCAACGTGTCTAGGGTGTCATCTATTCTCGGGAGAGGGTAACTGTCCTTCTTCGTGACATTATTAAGTTGGCGATAGTCTACAAAAAGCGTGTCGAGTCTTCTTGCTGATTTCACCAGTACGACTGGAGAGGACCAGGGACTGTCAGATGGTTCGATAACTCCTTCTTTTCCCATATCGCTGACTATTTTGTCAGCCTCTTCCTTCTTGGCAAGAGGAAGTCTTCTTGCTGATTGCCGGATCGGTCGGGCACCCCCAGTATCAATCTTGTGCTGGACCACATTAGTTCGACCTCCTTTTCCTTGTCCGGTATCGAAAATGTCTTGGTACTTTTTGACTAAATCTCTCAGTTTGGGCTGTTGAGCTGGTTTTATGTCTTTGGAAGAAATGGCAACTAATTTTTCTAATTCTGTGGGCAAGTTGTTGGGTTGGCTAATCGTACCTCGTACGCCCCGGATCACAGATGAAACTGACGAGCAGTGCCCTAAAATTGTTCCTTTCTTTAAGGTCACTGGAAAGTAATTGACATTCATGACCCTTACCGGTACAAATTTTTCAGCACGTAACAGGGTTTTCCCTAGGGCAATCCCTCGTTCAATTTTCTCATCATGAAGTTTGGGCTCGAACATCATCACCCCCACTGCTCGCACTCCCGTCCAGGCGAGCCTCCAGGATGGTTTCAGCCCTCTCAGGTACGCTTACATCTTCAGCCAACAGCACACGGATCAACTCTTCACTTCTCCCATGAAGTACCAGCTCTTTTCCGTTGACACGTAGGACGCCGTCTTTGAAATCCAATTCAAACCCTCTGGAATTCATGATGTCCATTCCGATGATTGCATCGTCTTCGATGTCCGCTACAAGTGCCTGATGTTTCACTTCAGTGCTGCCCAAAATTATTTCAATCGGTAGCTCGCCATATACAGTAGCTGGCTCCCCTGTTGCTATGCGTAGCTTCCAAGTTGTCGGTTCAATTCGTTCCGGTGTTCTGGCAAAGGAAGGTCCGAGAATTGTCCTAGTCGCACCTGTATCTAGCAGCATGGTGCAAGGCTCGTTATTGATGAGACCGTCTACGAAAACACCTCTGTTCTGTCGTTTCAGGATAGCGACATATGCGTTGTTAACCGGGGCTTGCTGGACACAGGCCGACGATTGCCCCTTCTCGTCGACCTTCTTTAGTTTTCCTGCATCGGAGTCGTGTTTTCGAATGTTGGACATTTGCTACGCACATGTCCAATTTTGCCACAATTCCAGCATCTTATCTGTCTTTTCTCCGGCAAAACTTCCTTCATCACTTTTCTTATGGCAGCTTCCAAGTCAGCATGCTCCTGTGAGTCTTCTTCAATACTACGAACTTTACTTTGGTTTTTGCAGGATTGCTTTGCTGCCTCAAATTCCAAAGCGCGTGCCAGTGCGTCTACGAGATGTGTTGGACGAGCTAGTGTCAACGCTTGTCTGGTCACGGAGTCCATCCAAGAATGCCTGAACCGCTAATCGCTCCATTACATGCGAGACGAACCAAGCGTGCAATGTCAGCTTCGAATTCTTGTAAGGATTCGCCCGATTTCTGGCAGCGATTTTTCAGTTGGGAGTGGTATACGTGTTCCAAATGGGCGTGGCCATATCGTAATTCTAGATGTTTAATCAGCTGATCATAGTCCTCCTATTTTCGGGCGGTGAGAGTTTGTAGAATATTTGTCGCTTCTCCACGTAATGCAAGTGTCAGTGCTACAGCTCTTTCCCCTGCATTCCATTTGCTTTGGCCGCTGCTTCAAACTGCCGGCGGTAATTTGCCCATGGAGTTTTTCCGTCGAACTGAGGCGGCTTCATGGAAAGCTTCCCTATTTCTGAAATGACCTTGACATCTTTTATACCCTCTTGAACTTTATCCACGTTCAAACTCAAGTCCAGCATTGCATTTTGTTAACCATCTCTGTGGAGGACGCACTATTAATTTGTTTTTCCAGCTTACTGATCGTTTCCTTTATTTTGTCCATTTCTGCCTCGATTCCGTCTTTGATTTCATCGCTGATTATTTCCTTCATCTTGTCCATCTCTGCCTCGACCCCATCTTTGATTTTATCTACCTCCGTGTTCATTTGCTCCCTAATTTTATCTATCTCTGTCTCAACGGTTCCCATTCTTTCTTCTAGAAAATTAGCCACACCACACAATTCTTTTTTAGGCCTTCTGTGTTTTCCCGGAACTTCTCTTCCAGGCTTCTTGAATTTTCTAGAAGCTTCTCTTCCAGATTTCTAGAATTTTCTTGAAGCTTCTCTTCCAGATTTCTAGAATTTTCTTCAAGCTTCTCTTCCAGATTTCTAGCATTTTCTTCCAGGCTTCTTGAATTTTCTAGAAGCTTCTCTTCCAGATTTCTAGAATTTTCTTCCAAAGTCCTCGAATTTTGTTGCAGCTCTTCTTTCAAGGATTCTATTATCGGAGTCAAATCACTTCCGGAACTTCGAATAAAAATGTTTCGGGGTCCTCACCTCCTTGTATAAGTCCTTCTGCAAGTCTTTCCTGGAGTACTTGCTTTTTACCCGTTGTTTCCAGTTCCCTTTCCTCCAATTCCTGTTTCAATTCCGCTACCTTCAAGTCCGCAAGGCGCACTTTTCTTGAACACATTTTGTCTTTGACGAGGTATCAGTCTGTTTCACACGAAAATGTTTATAAGTTTATTAAAAATTCACTTCGCGAATTCTTTTCCACGGGCCACCAGTCTATTGTCTGTTTCACGCGAAGAGTGTATCAGTTTATATTCCCACGCACAATTGTCCACTTCGCGAAAACCGGGCCACTGTCTATTTTCTGTTTCACGCGAACAGTGTATCAGTTTATATTCCACGCACAATTGTCCACTTCGCGAAAACCGGGCCACTGTCTATTTTGGGCGTACAAAAAGGTCTATCAATTTATTTTTCTGACTATCCACTCCACGATCACTTGTTTATTTTCAAAATCTCACTTCCGACACCAATTGTAACGTAAATAAACTTAACTTGGTTCTACTAATTCATTTCACACTTAATCTACAACTTAATTTATATTACTACTCCACTGTATAGCTCGATCGTATGGGCTCGTTCAGACTGTTCTGACTCCACTTGAGGGTCGCCTATTTATCTCCGATACAGCATTCTCGATGTTTCGAATTCTGGCATATTCCAATTGTTTCCAATATTGACCGTTGTTTTCCGTGGCAGAGCGACTGGATGGTTCTCGAATATCTCCGGGGATGATCTCATCGCTGTCGACGGCAACGCGCGAGGCGACAGGTCCGGCCTAGGTTCGTTACAATACTAATTCTTCTAACTTCCAGCTAGTTCGTTTAATACCAAACTTATTTCTGTGATACTCAACAATGTTTTTTCTACTGATACCCAAACTAATATTCTCTTTGTTGACGACACCACACTGATAGATCGTAATAGTAAACTAGAGGAACTGATTGACTCTTTCAACCTCATCTTGCAAATGACAAATGAGTGGTTCTGTTCAAATAAGCTTATGCTCAATTCTGCTAAGAATCACAATCTTACTATATCTTCAAACTCCTCACTAACAGGTGGGGAAAGTGTCAAGTTATTCGATATATCCATTGATGACAAACTCAACTGGATGTGTCACGTGGGAAATCTGTCGAAAAAATTATCAAGCGTCACGTTATTGATTCGCAGATTGACAAACCTTGTTGGTGCAGATACTGTAAGAGCCAGCTATTTTGGACTTTTTCACAATCATATGACTTATGAAATTGTCTTGTGGGTCATTCGTCCCATTCAAACAAAATTTTTGTTTTACAAAAAAGGGTTATTCGAATAATATCAGGGGCGGGCTATTGAGATCACTGCCATGCTCTATTTATTCATCACCAGATCATGCCTCTTCCTACCGCTTTCATATATTCCACTCTGTTGAAATTCATAAAAAAATTATCAGATTTTGCTCTATCAGTGGACACGCATCAGCACCAAACAAGGTCAGGAAACCTCTTGAGAACACCAAGATATGGACTCTCTGTATCACAGAAAAATTCATTGAATATAAACCTATATAATAAATTACCTTTGGAAATGAGAAATATGAACTTTTACAATTTTAAGAGATCTGTGAAATCTTGTCTACTGATGAACTGTTTCTACTCCGTAAAGGAATTTTTGAACTATAATTTTAACGTGGATGATCTAGGCTTTCAATGTGTTTATCAATTCAACTTTCATAACCCTTTCTGTATTGTTTACAATGACTGAGTTCTGAGTTAACCTCATTTTATTCCTGTGTTGTAATGTGTTTGTCAATTCAACTTTCATAACCCTTTCTGTATTGTTTACAATGACTGAATTCTGAGTTAACCTTATTTTATTCCTGTGTTGTAATGTAATGTATCACCGTAGGAAATTTAGTCTTACTCTTTTAACTGGTAACTTTTAATTTTTTTTTTTCTTAAGGACCTGCTACAAATGTATTTATATACAGTGCTTCTCAAAAGTCCCCTCCCCCCTCTTATTTTTGGAACGATTATACATGAACTAGTGAAATTTGGAAACTGAATATTAAAGGTTGTACTAGTGATAATAGATGACGCAATCGTCAAAGATGACGTCACAAGGCCATTGTGACCAATAATTTTAAATGGAACCCTACGGCAAGCGACACCTCTTTTAAAAGGTATCGAAAAAACCTATTCAATGATACTAATTCTGTTTGTGTTTATGGCAGTTTTAATGGCTCATTAGTAAACATTAAAATTTAAATTCCATTCAGTATGATATTAATTACAGATTTAAGAATCAGTATCTACTTAAAGAAATTACTCGAAGTGACCTCCATTCACTTCCTGATGGAGATATATCCTATTTCTGAACTCTTCTCGTACTTTTGCAAATGTGTCTGCGGAAACAGCCTCACATTCTGCAACAATACGTTGTTTTAAAACTTCAATAGTGTCAGGTTCAGTAGCGTAAACCTTCGATTCAAGGTACCTCCACAGAAAAAAATCCGAAGGTGTGAGGTCCGGTGATCGAGCTGGCCATTCCGTTGAACCTCGTCGTCCAATCCATCTACCACGATATCATACTCCCTATCCAAATACCGTCTTACTGCACCGTTATAGTGTGGAGAAGCACCATACTGTTGGAATGTTTTGCAACAGCTCCAGATAAACCTCACCAGTTATATTAGTATTTGAAAAAACAGGCCCAACGATGTGGTCTCCCAGGATACCTGCCCAAACATTCACCTTCTGGGGAAATTGGGTATGTGTTTCACGAAACAGGTGAGGATTTGCATCACTCAAATACCTCACATTCTGTGTCTTTACATTTCCATTCAGATAAAAAGTACTTTCGTCACCAAAACAAATTGTTTTGACATAGTCTGGCTGTTGGTTAATTTTAGTTTCAAAATTTTCACAAAATTCTAGTCTTCGGTCTGGGTCGTCGTCTGAGAGATGATGAACCATTTTAAATTTGTATGGATGACTTCACAGGTAGATGCAACGTGAGTTGTTGAAGAAGTAGGATTAACTATTACTTCTGCCAGTATATCATTTTTTTTCTCATCAGAAATTTGTGGTTTGCCAGATCGTTTCGCATCATTAATTCTACCCGTCATTTCAAACTTACGAAGAAGCTCCCTCAAATGAGTCCTCGAAACGGAGCGATCGGGAAACCTCTCATTAAAAATACGTTCTGCTGCATGAATATTTTGTCCAGTTTCACCAAGAATTAGGATGGCTGCTACTTTATCACCTAAAAAAGTACGTACGATTTCGCTTCTTGAAGCACTTAAACGTTCGGCTCACAACAGTTTAACAAATTATTAAAATGTACAAAAATATTAAAAGTAACAAAAGCTGCTAAACAGTTAAACGTTCGATCAACATTACACAAATCATTGAATGTACAAAAACTTGGACAATTACAAAAACGTCGAATTAGGGAGACTAACAAAAACGTCAGCTTATTTACAACTATCCAGAGGCGGAGCTTGAATTTGGAATTCACAGCTTTGCGTTTTTTAAAAGCGAGTTGCCAAAACTGCCGTAAACACAAACAAAATTGGTATCATTGAATAGGTTTTTTCGATACCTTTTAAAAGAGGTCTCGCTTGCCGTAGGGTTCCATTCAAAATTATTGGTCACGATGGCCTTGTGACGTCATCTTTGACGATTTCGTCATCTATCATCACTAGTAGGGAAGTTTACAACTTTTAATATTCAGTTTCCGAATTTCCCTTGTTCATGTATAATCGTTCCAAAAATAAGAGGGGGGGAGCGGGACTTTTGAGAAGCACTGTATGTGGACGTAGTTAATAAATCTCTCTCTCTCTCTCTAACTCCCATGAGCTGTACACCAAAATTCCTTAGCAGTTTCTCTCTCGTATATGACTTTCATTTCAGAAAAGACGCCATGAGAATACAGAAAAAATAAACTCTATCCATTCAAACTATGTTCAGGCAACATTTCATTCGGGTGTAATAGAAAAGGCAAATCAGAAAATTGCACAGATTCAACCCCGACCATTCAAACAAAATTCATATTCCGGCAACATCTTGACCATTCCTGTCAACATCAAATATTCCCAATAAAAGAAGTAACAAAGTTTATACTAACAAAAAGGGATTCGTCACCATATTTTAAGGAATACACAAACACAGATCCTTTGAGGTTCGAGAATCAATTTGCCGATACTCCTGGGACTTCCGTGGTGACGATGTTGGAATTCTGTTTATGCAGCCCTCAAAATTTACATATCAATGTGTGTTGCATATATGCCATTTGAAGAGTGGAAATCCAACTTTTGACCAGTTTTCTCTCCGTCGTGAATAACTTATTCGATTGATATGCATGACAGAGCGGTATACATGATTGAAATGTTCATGAAACAAAGATGACATCACCATATGTTTTCGGTAGATAGAGAAGGAATCGAATGATAAAAATTTCATAATATAATATTCTCTTTAGGTCCTCGTTCTGAAAAACATTACCCATCTCTTCGTTTTACTGAATATGTGTACTCAGAATTCCTGTATTCACAAAGTGACACTCGAGTAATTTTTCTGTAAATTCTTCAGATAGATTTTTTTTATAAGGAAATTTTTTTACAAAAATTGAAACTATTATCAGAAGAAACAAATGAACGCAAGTGATGATACGTGAATGTTAGAAATTTAATTATAAATAGAGATTTTCACGTCAATTCAATAACTATGATATAGATTCTAGGAAAGTCTAACAATTAAAAAATAAATCTACATGAAAATAAAAAAAACGAATTTGAGCATGCATGTGCCTTTCATATATATGCATTGAACTAATGGATATTTGGTAAATTATTATATCTACAACTGTCAAGCAATGACTGTGATTTGACACTTTTTGAATATTATGATCGTGTTTCTAACCGCGCTAGTGCGGTAATGGATTGAGAAATAAAATTCTACTAGAATAAATATGTCATTGAATGAATGAATACAAAGAAAGTTCAAATAGAAAACGATAAAAATTCAATGAAAACTCATTTGAAAATTCAGTACTGCTGTGTACAAGACGATTCCAAATCGAAAATTAAAGTTGTATATTTTGTATAACATTTTCTATATTTAAGCAAAGCGCTTTCGGCTTACGGTCATCTTCAGTGCTCATCTAAAATGTATCTGATATAATTTTGATGCACAAATATAAAAGATCGTTCAGTCGTGTCATGAGAATAAAAAATAAAATAACTAATGAACAACTTTTTGAAAACAAGTAAGTAAGTTTTGAGCTGGAAAAAATCATGATCTCCGACCTCAAAAACTCCCACACTCCAATTTTGAATAGAATCGGACCATAACCTCAAAACTCGTCCGCCATCTTGAATTTATAGATTTTAATAAAAAATTCATAATCTCCGAACCTGAAATCCCCAATACCAATTTTGATTAAAATATGACTATTATCAGAAAAGTCGCCTTCATCTTGGGGCCACCATCTTGAATTAATAATTTTTTTTTTAAATTTTTAAATCTCGGGCTGCAAAAAACGCCTCATACCAATTTTGAATCGAATCGGACCATCATCACAAAACTCGGTCTCCACCTTGGCCCCCTCTTGAATTCATGAATTTCGACAAAAAAACCATAATTTCGCTCGGAAAACCCCCGCATACGGACGAATTGGATCATAATCATAAAACCCCGCCATCTTAAATTAATGAATTTTGAAAAAATTTCGTTATTTCCAATCCCGAACACCCCCACAATCGTACCATAATCACAAAACTCGTCTGTCATCTTGGAGCCGCCATCTTGAAATCATGAATTTTGACAAAAAAATCATTAATTCCGACCGACCGAGTCAAATAAGACCATAAGTACAAATCTCGTCCGTCATTTTGATTTTTACTCTAACAAAAATTCCATATTGCATTTTCACCGGAATTATGAACACCTGCCAAATTTCAAATTGATAGGACGACTACAGTTGGTCACAATTCACTCGCAAAATTTGACCCAAACTAACAGAGAACGAACGAACTAACTAACAAGTGAAACTAAATAGAAGCTTGTGAAAATAATCTTGATTGAAGTCAAACTTCCGAGCATTCTAACATGTGTTGTATGTTCCTGGTTCAAATAATCACATTCATAATGTAAGTTCAAATTAATGAAAATTTCCTAACTTGGGTATATTCCAAGAAAACTCTCAGTCAATTTTTATAACCCTTTTGAATAGGGATGGTACATGTTTCGGACCCATAAAGGTCCATGATCAGCCAAAAACGAAGAGTATTATTATGGGGTTTGGAAGAATATAGTAAAAAAGGTTGAAATCAGTTCATATTATCGAAAATAAAAACAATTATAACAACTATTCAAAACAAAGACATGTCGGATAATGTCTAATCAAAACACAGTCCGACCTCACGGCGGTTAACTGTATGATCATATAACTGCTCTTCCGTATGAATTGGTGTGCTGTAAACCAATGTTTTAAGATGACCCCACAAGCAATACTCTGAACTATTGAGGTCCGAGGACCTAGGTGGCCATGCCTGTGGTCCTCCGCGACCTTTTCAGTGATTATTTTGATTTTGGTTTGATTATTCTCGCACCAGAGCACTGAAGTGCGCTGGCGCGTCATCGTGCGTAAAATACAGTCGATTTCATAAAAAAATGGGAACATCTTTCATCAAAGCTGGCACTTCTTCGAGAAATTGCCGGTAAGTATGCCTTCTCAAACTCACATGGAAAAAATACGGTCCAATTAAATAATCACCGCATGTTCCAGCCCACAACGGAAAACTGCTCCTGGTGAGAGGATTCCAAGATTGCATGTGGGTTTTCTTCAGCTCAAAAATGATTATTGTGAAAGTTTTGGATGGCGTTTCTGGAAAAATTGGCCTCATCAGTGAATAAAATTTCAGTATCAAATAATGGATTTTCGAACACTTTTTGAAGAAACCATTGGCAAAAGTTTATCCACAATGGAAATTCGCGCGGGAGTAGCCCCTGAACCCGTTGGATATGGTAGGGCTATAATAAGAAGTCATGGAGAATGTTCGAACAAGAATATGTGAGATATTCAAATTGTTCCTGATTTTTCGTGTACTTAATCAATCAATTGAATGCAAAACTGCTACCTCAATTTCTGTCATTCTCAGAGTACGTTGTACTCCTTTCAGATGATTGTCTGGTTCAAAACTTCCCTTTTCGCACAACCTTCTATGAATGTTTGAAAATGTTCGTGTATCCGGAATATTTCAATTTCGGAAGCGGTCCTCATTCAACCGCCTGACTTCCAGTGCGTTACCATCAGCAAGCTCATATACAGTGCTTCTGGAGAGTCCTCTCCCCCCCTCTTATTTTTGGAACGATTATACATAAACAAGTGAAATTTGGAAACTGAATATTAAAGGTTGTAAACTTCCCTACTAGTGATGATAGATGACGAAATCGTCAAAGATGACGTCACAAGGCCATTGTGACCAATAATTTTGAATGGAACCCTACGGCAAGCGACACCTCTTTTGAAAGGAATCGAAAAAACCTATTCAATGATACTAATTTTGTTTGTGTTTATGGCAGTTTTGGCAACTCGCTTTTAAAAAACGCAAAGCTGTGATGAATTAAATCAGTTATTACTAAAATTCCAAATTCAAGCTCCGCCTCTGGATAGTTGTTAAATAAGTTGACATTTTTTTAGCCTCCCTAATTCGACATTTTTGTAATTGTCCAAATTTTTGTACATTTAATGATTTGTGTATGGTTGATCGAACGTTTAACTGTTTTAGCAGCTTTTGGTACTTTTAATATTTTTGTACATTTCAATAATTTGTTAAACTGTTGTGAGCCGAACGTTTTAGTGCTTCAAGAAGCGAAATGGTACGTGCTTTAGGTGATAAAGTAGCAGCGATCCTAATTCTTGGTGAAACTGGACAAAATATTCATGCAGCAGAACGCATTTTTAATGAGAGGTTTCCCGATCGCCCCGTTTCGAGGACTCATTTAAGGAAGCTTATTCGTAAGTTTGGAACAACGGGTAGTATCAATGATGCAAAACGATCTAGCAGACCACAAATTTCTGATGAGAAAAAAATTGATATACTGGCAGAAGTGATAGTTAATCCTACTTCTTCAACAACTCACGTTGCATCTACCTGTGAAGTCAGTCGAAGTACAGTACATCCATACAAATTTAAAATGGTTCATCATCTCTCAGACGACGACCCAGACCGAAGACTAGAATTTTGTGAAAATTTTGAAACTAAAATTAACCAACAGCCAGACTATGTCAAAACAATTTGTTTTGGTGACGAAAGTACTTTCTATCTAAATGGAAATGTAAATACACAGAATGTGAGGTATTGGAGTGACGCAAATCCTCACCTGTTTCGTAAAACACATACCCAATTTCTTCAGAAAGTTAATGTTTGGGCAGGTATCCTGGGAAACCACATCGTTGGGCCTCTTCTTTTAAATACTAATTTAACTGATAAGGTTTATCCGGAGCGGTTGAAAAACGCAATAGAACCGTTAATCCTTGAAATTTTGATAATCCAGATGAATTCGGCAATTTGGAAATAACATTCCAACAGGATGGTGCTTCTCCACACTATTACGGTGCAGTAAGACGGTATTTAGATGAGGAGTATCGTGGTAGATGGATTGGACAACGAGGTTCAACGGAATGGCCAGCTCGATCACCGGACCTCACACCTTTGGATTTTTTTCTGTGGGGGTTCCTTAAATCGAAGGTTAACGCCACTGAACCTGACAATATTGACGTTTCAAAACAACGTATTGTTGCAGAATGTGAGGCTGTTTCCGCAGACACATTTGCAAAAGTACGAGAAGAGTTTGAAAACAGGATATTTCACTGTCAGGAAGTAAATGGAGGTCACTTCGAGCAATTTCTTCTAGTAGATACTAATTATTAAATCTGTAATGAATATCATTCTGAATGGAATTTAAATTTTAATGTTTACTAATGAGCCATTAAAACTGCCATAAACACAAACAAAATAAGTATCATTGAATAGATTTTTTCGATACCTTTTGGAAGAAGTGTCGCTTGCCGTAGGGTTCCATTTGAAATTATTGGTCACAATGGCCTTCGTCATCTATTATCACTAGTAGGGAAGTTTACAACCTTTAATATTCAGTTTCCAAATTTCACTTGTTTATGTATCATCGTTCCAAAAATGAGAGGGGAGGAGAGTTCTTTTGAGAAGCACTGTATGTAATGCATGTTAACTCAAAATTCGTAAAATAGACCATGTTTTTAACCGACGAAACCAAAAAGGAAGAGGTTCTCTAGTCAACGCGTATATTTTTATTTTTTTCATGTATGATCACGCATTACTTTTTACTGAGACGTCCGATTCCAATAATTCTTTCTTCAGTGGATAGGGTGTTCTTTGAAGTTGGTCCCCTTTGAATTTGAAAGGTGAAATCCACCCCTAAGGGTAGCAAAATGAAGGATATTGATCACTCACCCTCTGAATTCTGGTCCGTTAACCCATTCTATCAGGCATAACTTTGTACTGGGTTCTTCGATTGGGATATTTTTTTTATTAGATTAAATTACTTCAAAAATTTTATCAGAATGTCACCGCGCAATTCGATGCCATCATTTTACGCCTTATCTAAATCATTTTCTTGTTTGTTTGGCGCCGACTCAAAATGAGTTACTTACATTAGTATAGGAGCTTAGTTATTGAGACTAAGAAGGTTTATTTTATTTTTTACTTTTCAGTTCCGTATTTCGTCGGTTTAATTTTTTGTTGAAAAGTTTCTATTGAATAATATTATCGATTTTGATGACTTAAATAACGTGACAACCAGAACATGTCAAAACTGTTTATGTTTACAAAACAAAATCTGCTTCTTTCCTCATTTAATCCTTGATAATACGTAATTTCATAACAAAGTGCAAATGAATGAATTTAATTTTTTGATGCGAAAACCGTATGTCAAACGGAAAAAAGGGAAAGATCAGATTTGCTCAATATCGGATGATAGATCATCTTCACTGGAAAGCAATTTTACTCAAAAAACTTAATGATGATTCTGGACGCCGATTTCACAATTCATTTTGTTTGTACCTATCGTTGCTACGGTTTACAAAGATGATCACAGGCATCTCGTGTTTTCAATTATCAGAAAACTGTCATGAGTACGTTGAAGTGGAAAATTAGTAACATAATTTTATAGATATAGATAAAATTTTGTACGCAACGTACTCATGTGAATTCACAACTCTGCTACGGCCTCGTCGTACAATTCTCACATGCGTGCGTTAATAATGTACTGTTCCATTTTTCTGACTTAAAAATTGAGCATATAATTCAATTGAAGAAAATCAATGATTATTTTCATTTAATTTTTGTTTAATGCTCAAACTTATTTTTCTGGGAAAAGTTGGATGGAAGGACAATAAAAAAACTGATTTCCCTAAAATGTCCATTATAATTTCTTGGAAATGTCCAATATAAATGTTATTTATATGAATAACAATATTTTAGGACTAGTGCAGTACGAGGAAATTTGTGTGGCGTTTATTTCTGAAAATTCGGAAGGCTAATTAAAAAAAAATATGTATGCAATATGTACGCAAATGGCTTCAGTTTCATACTTCGATTCGCCTGCTGAAGCCCAATTTCACGTAGTTGTTATTACTAACATTCTATTCAATTCGTTCGTTTATAATTCGGCGGATTATTCAAAAACAGAACATTTGTCTTTAATTCACGTACCCACTCACGAATCTTTTTTTTCAGAATCTGATATCACAGAATTACTTAATATTTTGAGAAATGAACAACCCTATCATAAGGAGAGATCTCAAAATATCAACAATTTTTCAGGCAATAAATTGTCAAATTTACTTCTTTGGGTGCTATCAATTTATTTCAGTTCCGTGTGCTTTAAATCCTATGAAACTTGAGGAATCACGAATCTTAATAATTCTAATATTCAGGATACCTTCCAAAATGTCCACTCTATACGAGTCGTCCATGTCAGCTTAAACTCGTATTACAGGAACACGATCACTTTATCATGAGAAGAGGTGTGCTATCGGAGCTCCATATATAATCAAGAGGAAGTCAGGTAGTGGGAAGGGCATATGTGAAGTGACCAATGACATATTTTATTAATGACCCGTCAGGCCTTTTTATCAATATCTATTTCACGTATAACGAGAAATGGCTTCCATGCCTAGTCGAAAATAATTAAAGAGGTTTTCGATCGATGTTTTACAATTCTTCACAGAACACTTTTCACTAAAATTCTTGTTGAACTATAAGGAAAATTGATTTGTATATAATCGATTATCACCATGTTCATGAGAAGGGCCTCTCTCAAAATACATCAACTCCACCCAACCCAATCCAATCTTCAACCCCAAGAGGCTATTAGTTTTTTTAAAAGAACAGCGTGATAAATACATTCTAATCGACGGCTATTTTCCTATATGCGATTGAGAACAAATGTTCACGTTCGAATTCAGGAAAACCGAAACCTGTAGTAACAACTCGTAAACTATTGAACCTGCTCATACAACTTTGGAACCCGATTGCCAGCATTATTTCATATCAAAGGAGAAACTTGCAAGGAAATAGACATCCACCTCATGTTCACCAGAAAATAATGAGCCTGCGCTACCGGCTCATTATTTTCTGGTGAACAGAAAGGTAGATTTCAAAATGTATTTATTGATTCTGGAATTATCATCAGATATATCATGTGCTGGAAAAAAATCGTGTGCGGTCGGGGGACCTCCGTCAGAAACGAAGTTCCAAACGCTTTTTTTATATTTTTTTTGACGCTGAGCATATGATTTCACTCTTGATTCTCTTTTATATATAAATAGTATGTTAAACGTATGTAAACAGTAAATACTTGTATAATGTTATACAATTTTATTACCTTACTTTTCTGAGTTTGTATTACACATACTCGCTGCACTTTCCATGAGACAATATAATTAAAGTTTTATTTAAAAAAATAACAAATATATTTTCTATTTTGCTGCGAAATATTGTGCTATTGTGCTACAAAAACACGAATAATTCTGAAGTCCAAACGGAGCTGCCATAAAACGAAGGACTACCAAGCCAGAGGTCCGGGGTTCAATCCTCAACATGACCATGTTTCTTTTATATTTATTTATATTTTATGTTATGTTCGCTGTTACACATGAAGAAGACAATCGAATTGCAAAAACAAATTAACACCATAATCAACAACACGTAACAAACACCACAATAATTGTTTTTGGTTTGTTTTTCTTGATCAAATAATGGGGATTCAGTAATCGACGGCATTACGACCTACTCGTTCATAGTTGAATGTTATTTAAGCACATGTAATCGTCAGATAATCATCATTTCCTGATTTTACGTTGTATCGGTATAATCAAAAAAAGTTGAAATTAAATTTCTGGTGGTGGCCTTGCTCTCAACAACACTTTGTGTTATGATGACCGAGTCACAAGCAAGTGATTGCAGAATTTTTTTTTTGTTAATTGTTAACTTTTTTAATGAGGTTGTGGGGATGAGTTGATGAGAATCCGTTGTTTTTATACACAACCCTGTCATTTTGGTTTATTCAACGTGTAGGCCAAAGTGCAGCATTGCAATAGAGCCTCCAATGTGGATATTCACTGGTGGGTAATTACAAAAAATACTAGTATTTTTCATTTCCTGCATATAATTTCATTAGTATTCTTGAGTATACCATAGCGGATTTTTCTTTTCTCAACAGCTTGACCATTTTTCAAAAAAAAATCATTAATAAAGTGATTTGAGATGGGTTGACTTTTTCAATATGTCAACGAATCTATTAGACATTTCATTCGGTTACACGATTTGCCGGGTTTTATTCAACTCGGAATGTAATTCGATATGGAGATTTTGATTGTTTATATTCGTATATTTCCGTCACGTAAAGTTTGAAAGTTGACGTTTTCTATTCCATCATATTCAATTGTCATTATATCCTTTTTCCAAACGTCACAGTAAGAAGTATTCTATTCCTGATAATACCATTCGTTATTTCAAGTTGAAGTGCCACATATTCAATGTAAACCATTAATTCAACTTCATCATACAGAAAACATGAGGAATGATGTCCAAAAAAGGATATAATCCTCTAAACACACGTGATAGAAAACAAATAAAAATATTGTCCACGTATTACAACTCAACGATAATATTCGACTTGTATTCGCAAATGTATCATTTCAAATTTCCCGCAAGCAGAACAGCAGTTGGAATGGCTTCGAACACCTTTGGAATGGTATGAGCAAGGGCTAGACGCTTGTCACACAGACTCGTATATAAAAGAAAGCAAACAGAGAGAGAGAGAGAGAGAGAGAGAGAGAGAGAGAGAAAGAAAGTCGCATGGAGCGGGCATAACTCTTTTTTCTTACTTGACGATTTCTAGCAGTCAACACCCAACGCAAGCCGCATGAAAGAACTCCTTTCCAAAAATGGGATATATATTGATTTGAAAACACAAATAGCATTGATTTTAAGAGCTGTTTCTGAAAAATGTGTTCCAGTCTAGTATCATTTTCGTATAACTGAAGCCTGGAGGAAGGCTACTGTGATGTTCATTCCAGAGACTGGAAGTCGTCCTGCAGGCTAACCAGTATCACTTCTTTTCTCCTGAGAACAATAAAGAAAATTATAGACTGAAATTATAGACTTGAACAAACCGTTTCACAAAAACCAGTTTGCCCATTGAACGGGAAAATAGACAATTATTGCTCTAAAAAACCTGGCCAAAGGAATAGCTTTATGGGCATCAATAGATAACCCCCCCTCTATCTGTTAATGCTCATAGATCCTTTCGATAATATATCACATGACTCCATAACCAGATCACTAGAGGACAGGGCGATGAACCCTTTACTGCAATACTGAAAAGTGGAATCATTGTAGCTGCTCTTGGGAAGAAAATAGTCAAGATGCGAGAGGAAAAAGGTTGTCTCCAAGGCAAAGTTCTATCGCCTCCGCTGTGCTCATTGAGCGTGGATAATCTGAAAGTAAAGCTACATGACTTTGGAATAACGAACCCAACCGCATGCAGCCAGCCCTAAAACAAATCAGGAGCTGGTGCACAAAGAAGGAACTGTATGTAAATCCTATCAGAACAGTGACAGTGCTGGTTCCAATCACAAGGAGGCGGAAGTTCGAACTGAAATCCCGACCCTGAATGGAACGCAGCTAAATTTCTCCAATAAATTGAAATATTTGGTCGTTAAAATCGACCAAAGACTAACAACATGTAATAGTCGCAGCTAATATCCCAAGACTATGACAAATAGCCGACTATTATTTTCGTCATAATTCTATCGAGAGTACCTTGTATTTCGAGACAATCTGATGAGACCATATGATCATTAATAATATGAGTAACGCCCTAGAGCTTTAGCTCGAGGAAGTTATTCCCTTCCGCTAATGTGAAAATGAGCCAATTATTCATATAGATAGATAGATAGTTAGATAATTTTAGATAGATAATTTTATTTCTTTGTTTAACATATACAAGTATAAGAGTATATTACACATTGCCATGTAACAAAGAAAACGTCACAAAACAGAACAGAAAGTTACATAAATTAGTCACTATAATTTAATATAATGTAAATTCCAATTATTATAGTTATAATATATATATATATATATATATATATATATATATATGTATATATATATATACAAGTATATTTTTTTTAACGTGTATCAAATTTTCATAGATGATTTGAGCAAACAATGTCATAATGCCAAATTTTTTAAAGAGTGGTTTACGGTGTTCATCATAGTTAACCCTTGCAATGCTACGTACAGCAGCTTCTTGTAATAAGAAAACTCTCTGTAAATTTGTGGAACTCGCCTTTTCCCAACTCAGTAATCCATAGCTCATTACCGAGTGGAACATCGCATAGTATGATGTTGGGGCTGCTTCTTGGCTAACAGTTAATGCTATGCGTCGAATGGCGTACACAGAAAGGGGTGGATCAATATGTTATTCCTAGAAATTTAACTGATTTCGTGTTGGAACAAGTATGTTGGTTTTAAAATGAACATATCTCTGTTCTAGCCTCATTCAAAAATAGTTCATTGTCATTGAACCACGCTTCGGCATGAGCAGTATGTGCTGAAATTTCATCAATATCTGCACTTTGTTCAACTTGAAGAGAAAAGGACGTGTCGTCGGCATATAAGATCGTCATTTAGTATGGATCCTTGTGGTACCCCTCTCTTGCTTGGGCGTTCATGGCTTATGTTGTTATCATTATAAACCTTTTGTGTTCTATTTTTGAGGTACGATTCAATAATGTTTTTAGATACACCTCGTAATCCATACCATTCTAACTTCTCCAGGAGTTTTCCGTGACATATACAATCAAAAGCCTTCGATAGATCAGTGAAGATGGTTAAATACATTTTTTGTTTTCAAAAGCGTCAAGAATGTTATTAGCTAACCTATTAACAGCATCTATTGTGCTTTTGCCACTTATAAATCCATATTGATGACCATCAAATAAATTTAGTTTCTCCATATAATTACTGAACTGTATGAGGATTGCTTTTTCTATTATATTAGATATTGTAGGTAGGATGTGTATTTGTCTATAGTTTTCTGGCATTTCCTTATCACCTTTTTTGTGGATGGCAAGAACTTTGGCCGTTTATTAACATTTAATAGAGCACTGCCAGTGGTGTAATTTGACAGTTGTCAAATAGCTGATGAGGAGGCAAGCAAAGCCTTTTTTCGTGTATCTTCTTTGTGAATTTTCCCTGGAAAACGATATCCTGAAAAAATATTCTTGACATTGTTGGGATCCTCAGTTCATAGTGAATATTGTGGAATAAGTGCAAAAGTCTATAGGGGTATTATGAATATGGATTTTTCAGTTTAAAAATATGTTATCATCCTAAAAACACACCAAAATACTTGTGTTTTTTGCATTTGATAAGTTTCATTATGACATTTTGTGATGTTATGGGCTGTAGTTACCGATCCAATCAGGACGAGCACGTAAGATTTTTCCGATTTCCTTCCAGAGGCATAATTATGAAATAATTAGCAGAATTATTGAATTTTTCAATGGAAAAAGTAATCACACTATATTAGCAGATAATATGTTCACTGAATGTCCACAAAGTTTATAAAAATCACAAAAAATCCTTAACAAACACAAAAGCAATGATTTCCACACACTCAACTGCTTTGTTGTTCCCGATCGGCTGATGACGTCAGTTGACAGCGCTCCATTCAACTTACTTTTAACAACCACCAATCACTCATAAACAACAATGACCATGTCTCCAGACAGACTCTTTACTTTTTTCGATATTTTCTGCGATGGATTCGCTTATATGTTCACTGATTTCCGTAGTGGAACATAAACCAAAACGAGACATTTCAATTTTGAGTGAATGTTACATCAAATTTTGACATTTACCATAGCACTCTCATACAATCGGAAAAAATTGCCGCTCATATTTCTTTATTTACCTGAATAGTCGATCATATTGCATATCATGTGACTAAATTCATGACTTTCAATAGGTGGAGCCCAAGGCCGTACCCAGAGAAAAAATTTGGGTGGGGGGGATTTGGTTCTGAAGTGAATAATGCAATGTACATTTTACCAAATTCTATTTTACACTCATTTTTTTCACCCTATTCCAGATATATTTTACAGATTTTGAGGAGGGTTTTAACTCCCCTTACCCTTCCTCTCGTACGGCCATGTGAGAATGAAATAATCACATCAATTTCATTCTTTCCAAGGCTACAGCGGCAACGTGGACGTTCCGCAGATCATTTAGTTTGAACCTAAAAATTATATATTGAACATATCATACGATCATAAAACCTAATTAGTGTGGTGGCCAAAGATCCACCAGTACTTGGCAAAATGTGAGCTGTAAAAAGTGCAGTGGTTAGCCTATCTGGAAATCACAGTGGTAATATTCACACGCCCCATGTCAGCATTAGGGGAAATGCTGAACCTTCTGCCAATCAAAAGAAATTCTCTGTTCTGTTAATTCTGTGACAAAAATACTACCAGAAAACCGACTGTGCCATCATAGTTATATCCTGTTATGTTTCCTACTCTCAACTGTCATTGCTATATATATTATAAACATTCGAAAGCATTTTTATTTTTTATCGTTTTTGACTTGTATATTGAAAACTAATGAAGCAATCCCGATAGTTTCAATGAGTCACACCACAACTCGATCGCATCATTAGTAGCGAAAAGAAACCGGAAAAAATCAGCTTTTTTAAAAAAAAAAAACTCTGCCACTTTTCAAGTTCTGCAACACCCTTCATTTTTTAACCCCAGATTTGAATTATATGATTCAAATTCAAGAAGGTGAAATCACTTTGCCGATAGGCTGCTCAGATGGATAGGGTTAGGCCGTGAGTAGTTCCTAGTTTATCAAATTGGGCCACTAAAAAATTATACATTAATTAACTTCACTAGTTCAAGAGTTGGGCGCCAGGCTTGCTGAAGACAAAAGCCAAAGATAAATAAAATTAAATCACCTAGCTTGTATGGGAAGGCAAATAAATATGCAAGAAATCAACTTAACAAATTTATTCCAGACTGAATGGTAATTTGACTGGATAAAGATATAAAAAAACAAATGTTAACAATGGTACTGGAAAAGTATAGAAATTTTGTGAAGAAATTGAAAAATTACATGTGAAAAAAAATTTTTTTTGACTCTGACTAAATCTCTGAACATTTACAAAATCACGATTCCTCTAGCTGTTGGTGATACAGATATACCTGCGGAGGTCTTCAAAGGAGATGAAGGCTGGTTTATGCGAAGCTGGTCTCAGCGGTACGTCGAAGAAACTGATCTCAGCGGTATGATGACGAATCTGGTCGTGGGTGGTTATATATTGATTTTTGGACCCCCTTGTTAGTGTGAGTTGGTTTGCTCTTCACGGACCAGGCTGAATTTGATGTGCTGTCTGACCTCCTAGGGTACCAGTCCTTCTTTCTCCGTAGGTGGCTCCACTCCGTGGTATATATCATGCGAAGAAGATGATGGGAATCAAAATTTGTACAGAAAGGGGAGAACGAAGGATATTCTTTGAACCTCAAGTTTTATGATTCAAATTTTAATCCAGAGTCAAAAGATAGATGCAAATGATAGCATACAGAAAAATCTCAGTCTGTATAAAAGACTGGAAGGTTACAGTGAAAGAACAAAGATAATAGCAATCAAATCTACTATTCTGGATTCAAATTTCCAAGTTAATTTTGATAATTTAAATAAATATCAACAATGAGCAAAATTTAAAACCATACAAACCAAATCTCACCCAAAATGTCATGTTCAAATTCCGTTTAATTTTGAAACAAGTACGTTTCGATACTATGTACCAGAAGAATAAAAAAATTTAATGAGGAAAGGTATTCCAAAAGAAAGATAAAAATTTCCTTTAAATTTTACCAGAGAAAAGATATAGTATTTTAAAGCAAAATACTATAAATTTGCCAGAGGAAAAATCTAATAGGTTCAAAGAAAAAATTCTCTAAAGGTTGCCAGAGAAAAAATATAGTATTTTGAAGCAAGTACCATAGGAAAATATAGCGTTATAACCAAAATACTCTAGTAAGCTACAAAAAATTAGGGTTCATGAACCAAGATAATAGTCAGAGCAAAAGTATACTCTTCAGTTAAGATAAGAAGAGAGAGAGACACACGTCTTTCAGTGAGCACAACTCTCTTAGATAAAGATAAAGTTGAATGATTCTTTTTATTGAAGAATTTTCAAAGATAAACTGAAGAGGGAGACCTCACGCCTTTCAGTGGGCACAACTCTCTTAGATAAAGATAATTTTGAAATAGGGCGGCAATTCCCTTTTCAAATCGATAAGACAGGTAATTCTCAAAAATTTTAATGAATCTCCCTGCTCTTGGCGACAAGGTAATAACTGAAATGAATTGATTCTGCAACAAAAAACAACCGCCACTGTGAATTGAATGAAGTAAATCGATATAGGGAACTTATTAAACGGGAATCAAATTTTATGCTTATATATATTAAATCGGGTGTTCTGAGACCAGTTAGGCCAGAGGTACAATCCTCTCCAGAAGCAATTTTTTCCTCAAGAGAAAAGAAAATTAATCTCATAAACATATGGTTATGAAATAAAGAAAATTGCTCACCGGAGAGCTGTCCTATTAGGTACTGCCAAACCGTCCCAGAATAGTCGAATACACCCTTCAATCGGAATCCTTGGAACAATCCATTGGTCGTGTGAGGTAAGTAAGCGCTAGTCCACTCGGAATTACCAATTACCTGGTACCTAAAGAATGAAAAAGCGTAGAACTGATTTCCAAGAAAAAATTAGTCCCCAATGCTCGGAACAGATGTTACGTCAGCCACAACATGCGCTATACATGCTTTGCCAAAATGGCCGAAATATATTTTTTGTGGTTTTTTCTTTACTCAAATTCAAAACACAACCGTGATAGAAATTAGCCAAAGGAAGTATCATATACGATATGTTGGATATAAAATAATATGAAAATAATTTAATCGGAAATTCACTGATAATTCCCAAAGGCGATGAAAATCTTACAGTATAGAATTTATACTGAACCTTCCAAAAATGACCATGCAGTATTTCCAAGGATTCTGATATTACAAACATATGAAAAGCGAAAAAAATTATATTCAACTACAACCTTAATTGCAAGATAAAGAAGATAATATTACTCCACCAATTTCAACAGTGATTATTCAATTTACAAATCGTAACGTATAAAATCAATTCACTCACCACACCTGTCATTTTCAGCAACGATTTTCGCTGAACGTTTGGGTAGGAATTATTGGTGACTACCAAATTGGACCCTTTTTTTACCAGCAAGATTATCAGGTCCATCTTACACGGCTTTTTTGCGAAATCATTTACCCATTTGGTTGGAAGAAGTACCCGTACTTGTAAGAGGCAAAATGTGGTTTATGCACGACGGAGCTCCAGCTCATTTTAGTGTTCTTGCTCGTCAGCATCTCGACATCACCTACCCTAATCGCTGGATTGGACGTGCAGGACCTCAACATTGGCCCGCTCGCAGTCCTGATATGAATTCTCTAGATTTCTATTTATGGGGTCATCTGATGGCTCTCGTTTATAAAACCCCTATACTAGATGAGAATGATTTGAGGAGTCGAATGAGTGACAATTGCAATGTCATAAGGAATACTCCAGGTATTTTTGAACGTGTCAGACAATCAATGACACATCGATTGCAGTCGCGTATTTCATCAGACGGTGGACATTTTGCTCATTTACTTTAAGGTCGAAATTGTTGATTTTTTACTTTAGGTTTGTATTTCATATTGTCCATGGAAAATTTGTAGAATAAGTTAAAGTATTTTTTTCTCGAAAACGAAGCTTGATATGAATAAAACGCAGGGGACTGAAGAGTTGTATTTTCAGTTGTTTAATCTGAAAAAATAAAATACTACAAAAAAAGCACTTTTTATTTTTCAGTATTGTTGGCTGTGGTGCCCACTGAGACGCCCCTGGACCTACTTGGGGCCAAATAATTGCCTTATTACTTCAAATAGCTGTACCACATTTCAACCACATCGGTTTCAGGATATTCAGGATATTTTATAAATACCTTTTTGTTAATACTTCAACGCCCTGTATCTCAGAAACGAAGCAACTCCGGACATATGTTCATGGGAACTTTTTTTTGTCAAATGACCTAACGAATCACCCCCTGAAGTTCCGTACCGTAGTTAGGAAACACCCTGTATAAGAGATCAAGATTCGAGAACCGGCAAATCTACGTCATTTTTCCAAAGCTGAATTTTTTTGTATGAATGGTGTGTTATGTAGTTGAGAACGTATGTGCACTTGCTAGTCTGGAATCGGGGCCCAATTACTGGTAGATGGTACAAATTCTACATAAAAACCTGACTCAGCTACATTTAAGTATAGTAATATTTTGAAACTTAATATACTGGGATAGCCAAGCGGTCTGGGGCACCAGATTCAAGAGATGTAAGCTCTGGATCTCGAAGGAAAGCGTGGGTTCGAATCCCGCCACCTGAAAGCCATTTTTTAATTTTTTTCCCTTCCAAATTGATGAATTATTTGTTTTTTTTTTTTTTTTCGAATATTCGTCCCATTTCTCAATTTTGAAGGAAAAATAACAGTCAGGTGGTGAGGTTCGAACCCACGCTCCGTTTCGAAATCCAGATTTTGAATTTGTTAAAGCTGGCGCATTAGATCGCTCGGCTATCTGGCTATATTGAGTGTCAAAATATTACTTCACTTTAACGTAGGTAAGTAGGGTTTTTATGTACCTTTTGTACTTGCTATCTGTAAAAGGGTCCCGCTTTCAAGCTAGCAAGTACGCATAACTTCTTATCTACATATCAAACTATTCTTACTCAAAATTTCAGCTTTTCGTAAATTACATTCCTTACATGCAGGCAGATCATTCAGCCTCGTAAATTGTATTTCGTTTGTCCGCTGTTCACTTCTGTCAGTATTAATGTTGATTTGTGTACAATGTACAGGAAGTAAAATGAATAAATTTGATTCAGTAATTCAAATGATTTGGAACATCAATATTTGCTTCATTTGATTATCTTATATATGATTGTTTCGGATGAAACATACTCATTATTAACTAACTCCCTCATATATAAGTTTGGATTTATATGATATATAATAGAGTTGGTTATTTTTGAAATGTTTCTCCTGCGCCTACATCTAAAATGGAAACAGAATCAAAATTGGTTTTTCCATATAAGGTATTGAACACAATCGCGTATAATTAATTTTTGAGGGATTTGGATACTATCGAATCATTCATAGATTAACTACCACCCTCCCAATTTCTTCGAAGAATTATCCCAAGCCAGTTTCTCCACAGAGGAATTCCAACATTACTAAATACATAATCAGCAGAATTTGAATAATTAATGAAAAATCGATTGATCTAAACGAGTTGTGTATTTAAGTGAGATGCTCCGTGAACGAAGGATAATATTCTCCAAGGAGCCATCTTGAGAAGCTCCTTCGAGTGTCGGATCTTCACCGGCGGCTGCAGACACTCATTAGGTGGGTCGCGGATCCGATTTCAATTAGAGTGATCGAGAGCTCCGGAGTCTCGTTACTGCCCTTCGAGCTTCTTCACCGAAGATGATGGATGAACTGCTGAATGTACAGAGTGCTCAGCTGATTATACAAACCAGTTCCGAAGTGTTATTCCAATTTATGAATCCCAAACTATATTCATTTTAATGGGGATAGAGTAAATCGTATATTTCAAAATGAAGGATATTGTCTTTATTCAAGGAATAACTATCTATCTCCCTTTTACGTTACGAAATTAGGTTGTTTGGTACATTATCCACCCTCTCCACGAGAGAATAATATAATTTATTTTGTAATGAAAAAAAATATTTTTTTTCGAAAGAATACATATACAGTGCGGTACATAGGTATGGAATGAATTAATTTTTAGCGTTTTTATGTATTTGTTTGAAAAAATCTGAAACAGGTCAATTTCTACTGTCAATTTGACAATTTACAGTATGGAAATATCACCTCCTCCTTGCACCCCCTCTGAATTATAAGCAACCCCCTCAAAAATTTCAAATGAGGGGGGTCGTGAGGAACCTTGTTCGAAAGAGATTTTCATTTTCTGTTCAGCTCTATTGAGTTTTTCTGATTTGGTATTATCATAACTGAGGAAATTCATTTTGAAAATGTAAAATGTTGATACTTTACGTAGAATGAAGGAAATAATGTCACATAATGTTAAGGAAGTATTTTTCAATTTAATTTACAATCAAATTGATTGTTCATAATGGCCACCATTCACTTCTTGACAATAAGCAGATCGATCTTGGAATTCTCGTACAACATTTTGTAGGACCTCAGGGTTATGTTGTGAATTTCTTCCGTTATCCTAACTTTCAAATCTGCAATAATATCTGGTCTATTGAAATATACTTTTTATTTCAAATCGAGAGGAGTCAAATCGGGGGATCTAGGCGGCCATTCAATCGTTCCACGTTTTCCAAGCCAATTATTGGGAAAAACTTCGTTCAAATAATTTCCAACCATACGTTTGTAATGCGACAACATTGTTGGTACCAAATTGATCTATCTATTGCATTTGGATCATTAACATCAGGAAAAAGCCTTCTCAATGTAGGCTGTGAAAAGTTCACCAAAATCTAAATGGACCTCACCATTAACTGTGCCTTTAAAAATATAAGGACCAATAATTTTGTTGGTAATGATACCAACCCAAACGTTCACTTTTTAATGATATTGTCTGTGAGCCTCACGCATCCAATGACTATTTTCTCCGCTCCAATATCTACAGTTTTGTCTATTGACGGTTCCATTCGAATGAAAAGTTGCTTCATCAGAAAAAACAATTTTGTTTATGAATTTCAAATCTGCTTCCATTCTGTCCATCATCAGTTTGCAGAATTGTTGCCGTCTATCAGGATCATCCTCATCTAACTCCTGAACCAACTGAACTCCAGGAGGATGGTTTTTTTCTTTATGTGAAGCTCTCAATATCGATGATTTGCTTACATCATTGTCGGCGGCAAGTTGTCTACTTGTCATATGCGGATTTTCCTCAATCGCTAACAGTACATCTAATTTTCTTTCATCATCCAATTTAACATTTCGACCAGGTTTTTAAATAGTTTTCACATGTCCAGTTTCACAAAATGTTGTTTCTATTTTGCTAACTGTAGACTGTGAGACGTGTTGACCAGGGTATTTATTATTAAACATTTCACAAACTTCCTTTTGAGTTCTTGTTTTATTACCGCATCCAATCATAATTGAAATGTCTATTCTTTGCGTTTTGGATAACTGAGCCATAGTTAAATCAAATACACACAAAAATATGTTTTAATACACTAACGTGCAAAATAACACTGGTCTAACAGATTGACATTACATTATTTCTGTGGGTTTTGTGAATAATTTTTTGGTGTTTTGAACGACTTTTTCCTGAGGTTTAGCCAAAGGGATAAGAAAATACCTGATAATTTCTTATGGGGTTATTTAAAATCAAAAGTATATTTCGATAGTCCAGACAATATTACAGATTCAAAAGTTAGTTTAACGGAAGAAATTAACAACATAACCCCTGAGGTCCTACAAAATGTTGTACGAGAATTCCAAGATCGATTTGCTTATTGTCAAGAAAAAAATGGTGGTCATTTTGAACATTTGATTTAATTGTGAAAAATACTTCCTAAACATTATGTTACAATATTTCCTTGAATCTACGTGAAGTATCAAAATGTTACATTTTCGAAATAAATTTTATCAGTTACGATTGTACCAAATTTGAAAAACAATATTGCTGAACATGAATGAATGAAATCCCCCTTTCCATTAAAAATTTCTGAGGCATTGCTCATGATTCAGAGGGATTGCAGGAAGGGGGTATTTTCATACGGTAAATTGTCAAATTGATAATAAAAACCGATCTGTTGAATATGAATTTATTCCATACCCAAGGACCGCATTGAACATTCAGTGGAAAATATGCTTTCTAAAATGGATCTCTATGAAATTTTCAATTTGATCCAGTAAATTATGGAACTGAGTAGAATAGCAATATTGCATTCGAAAATCTTTGATTTCTATTTGTTTCGAACTCGCTCTTTTAGTGGACTGTATAGTTTGAATAAGTTGAAAATTAGCGCTGATGGATTGATTTTCTGATATTCAATGATTTTGGGGATGAATCAAATCGGGGCTGTGGTTTCCTTACTTTAATCAATTGGCGAGAATGCACCAGCTGGCCAGCTATATTGACATCAGGTCACCAACACAAGTTTTTTCCTTATCACTCACGGAGTATGAGATTTGTTTTTAGAAGCAACGATATCTCGAGGTGAACGTTAACAATAGAGTGTTCTTGTCACTTTAGGCCGAAGATGCGCGAGCAACTCGTCCTCTAGGATTGTGGAAAACATAGCCAAAGTCGGGATAATTGGCAGTGACAATTAGGAGAGAGGTATACTCAGACAAACACAATAATAATAGTAATAGTAAGTCTAATATAAGATAAACAAAAGGAGGTGAAGACGGAACATAACCGCCCACCTAAAATACAACGGCATTTTAGTTATAATGGGTCGCTGAGGGGTAAAGGACAGAGCTTCACCACCGACCTCTTGAGTAGACCTTGAGGAGTCTTTACGGTTAAAACTCGCACCACGTCATCGGTTCCAGGGTGTATTTCTATCACCCGACCGAGTAGCCAACGTGACGGAGGGAGAGAATTATGTTTGATAAGAACCATAGTACCGATATCAATATTGGTAGAGGGTTCGGTCCTTTCACTCCTTTGGAATGAAGTATGGAGGTACTCTTTACTCCAACGAGACCAAACATCCTGAACTAATCGCTGAATCATTTGCCACCGTGAGAGTCTGTTTAAATTTAGATGCAATAAATTGTCATCGGGGTAGCATTTAACGGCTCCAGAATCAAAAAATGACCGGGAGTGAGGGCTCAGAGATCATTGGGGTCTGAGCTGGTAGGACAGATTGGTCTGGAATTTAAAACACCTTCTACCTTGCACGAGAACAGTATTGAACTCTCCATATGTGAGTGTCTGATCACCAATTACTCGTGGGAGATGATATTTAACTGATTTTATTCATGCATCCCATAATCCTCCGAAATGAGGACTGGAGGGAGGGATAAACTCCCAATCTATAAGCTCCTGTTGGGATGCATCCTGCATTTGTTTGAGTACTCGCGAAGCTCCAACAAAATTGGTAGCATTGTCACTCATGATTTTAGTGACCCTGCCACGTCGTGAAATGAAACGCCTCAGTGCTGCCAGAAAAGTATCAGTGGATAGATCTGTAGCCAGCTCCAAATGGATTGCCTTCGTGGTGAAACAAACAAAAAGGCAAATATACGATTTCTGAGTTTTTGAACCACGATACCGACCAAGGGAAATATTATACGGGCCTCCGAAGTCTAAACCAACGACGGAAAACACTTTCACTCGAGAAATTCGCGTTGAGGGAAGGTTGCCCATTGGAGGCTGGGCATTGATTGAATTTTGTTTCCAACAAATCAGACATTTGGAAATAACTTCGCGGATGACTCGTTTAGCGGAAAGTATCTAATATTTTTGGAGGAGAAGAAAATGGAGAGTTTGGGCGCCGGGGTGTAAATACTGACGATGAGTATTCTCGACGATCAATTCTGTGATTATATGGTGACGTGGTACTAACAGTGGATGGCGTTTATCATAGGAGAGTTGAGAGTGGACTAACCGGCCACCAACCCTCAGAAGACCTTTGTCATCGAGAAAGAGATTTAATTTGCGTAGAGGTTTACATAGGAGTTTCCCACTTGTAAGAAAAGAGATTTCGGACTTGAATATGGAACCCTGAACATGTTTAATGAGTACTAGTGAAGCTCGGTGGATTTCAGAGTAAGTCAGGGGTGACAAGGTTCGTTGAGAACGAGTGACATGGCAGTTGGCAATGAAACGTCTCATATACGCTACTATCCGTTGCATTTTTACAAAAGAAAAACGCTCCAAGAGAGCATCTAGGAAATGAACATTAGCTTGCATGGAGAGAACGACTTTTTTCTCTTCCGTAAAACAGTCCCTATCATCGTTCAATTGGTTGAAGGAGGACGGCCACTTGGAGGGGAGTTCTAGGAGCCAAGAGGGATCCGCTAACCATTGGGGATAGTCTAAAAGCTGACGAGGATAAACGCCTCGAGAGGCACAATCAGCCGGATTCTGTTCTGAGGGCACATAGTGCCAAGTCTCCGGAGCTAATTTGTCTTGAATATGACTCACGCGATTGCTCACGAAGGTTTTCCATTTGTGTGGAGATGAGCGTATCCAGCAGAGAGTTGCGGAGGAGTTGGACCAAGCAAAAATACCATCAACAGGTATTTGTTTATAGAAAATATCAAGAACAAATGAGAAAAGGTCCGACAGAAGAGTTGCGGCACATAATTCTAGCCGGGGAATCGATATAGTTTTCAAAGGCGATACCTTCGATTTTGCACAAATCAATTGCACACGGGGGCCATCAACACCATATATCTGCAATATATGACAGCCGAGTAACCCTGCTCACTCGCATCTGCAAATCCATGGAGGGTACATGAAGTGGCTGCAGAATGGTGGAATGCATGTCGAGGCACGCTTATGGTTGAAATAGAGGGAAGTTCAGACTTGAAGCGGGTCCAAGTAGCCACAACATCTGATGGAGGTGAATCATCCCAACCGATGCGAAGAGTCCGAAGGTGTTGAATGAGTTTTTTGGCGAACAACGTGAGAGGACTAAGGAACCCAAGTGGATTAAATATCCGAGCAAGTTCAGAGAGAATGTTTCTCTTCGTACATTCGAGCTTGGGAGCCGATATGCTGAATGTGAAGACATCAAGCATGGAATTCCATTGTAAACCCAATACTTTTACAGAAGAAGTGTTATCAAAATCGAGGGATGTTGACTTGGTGGAACTTTCAGGAGAGAGTAACGCTGGGTGATTACTATTCCATTTGTGGAGTTCAAACCCTCCCTTGCCGAGAAGAGCGATCAGTTGAGATTTCAGAGCTAGGGCTGCTTCGAAGGATCTACAACTAGTTACTATATCATCTTCATAGGATGAGTTTCGTATAGCTGCCGCCGCTAAGGAATAGTTTTGACCTTCTTCCTCCGCAAGGTGGAGGAGGGTTCTAATGGCAAGAAAAGGGGAGGAACTCACCCCATAAGTAATAGTATTGAGGATGAAGTCTTGGACCGGTTGGTCGAGCGAAAATCGCCTAAGGATTTTTTGATATTTTCTATGGTTTTCTGATACTAGAATTTGGCGGTACATTAGGCGAATGTCGACTATCAGAGAAACATAATGCACTCTGAACTCGATCAAGAGTTTCACCAAATCACTTTGTAATTTGGGGCCAGTGAATAAAGTATCATTGAGGGATGTACCATTGAAACTCTTCGCGAAGGCATCAAAGACAACCCTGAGTTTGGTGCTCGCACTTTCCGGACGAATTATACAATGATGCGGAAGAAAAAAGCTATCAGAGTTGGCAAAAGTACTTCCAACTAAGGACATCGAGATAATCTTGCATGAAATCACAATATTGTTTATTCAATTGAGGGTCCTTTCGTAACCTTCGTTCTAATGAGAACAAACGCCGAAGAGCAACTTCTCGTGAATTGGGAAACATCGGGTCGACTGAACGAAAGGAAGTGAAACAATGAACCGACCTGATGTGGTTCGAGAAACAGTGGAAGTAAATATTTGTTCACAGAGATTATCTTCTGGAGTTGATTTGCAAATTCTAGGAACCTCTTCAACTTCCCAGAAGCGCTTAAAAGATGTGTCTAGAGGAGGATCACATGAGCAGTGTAACGAGTTTAACGAGTTTGAACTAGGCTCACAAGATACTGTTCCCATGAGAATCCATCCGAAAACAGTATGAAATGCACTGGGTTCATTTTCATTTCTTAAGAGTTGACTATCTTCAGAAATGAGAGGGAATATATCAATATCGCTAGAGAGATAAAAGCAGGGGTCTGCCAGTTTCAAATTTGAAAGGTGGGACCAAGACCTCGCGTCAATATCATGACTAGGCATGTAATTGCAAACTTTGGGCATTACAATGGCACTGAAATTGATAATAGGCTCGGGGCTATTACAAGGTCGGATCTGGAGTGGAACTGCCTTAGAGGCCAAGGAATTCATATCACTGATACCTTGAATAGATAAAGAGATATTTCTTCGGTGCACATTCAATCCAAGACGATCGCAACATTTTTGACTAACAATACTGATTTGAGAACCTGTGTCGAGCAACGCCCGAACCGTTTGATAATTACCGGTGGCATCAAGTACTTCAATGAGTGCCGTAGACAATAAAACAGTTGCCGAGGACGAGGATGATTGTGGAGTGGGTTTGGTTTGATCTGTACAAGAAAAAGCTTGAGCATTTACGGAAGCATGCGCAGTGGCGAGGTTATTGAAAGCAGGTTCATCAGTAAGCGGCTGATGAATGGAAGTATTGTCTCTGGACTTAGTTTGCAGGGGAGGTTGAGAGTGTTGATTAGAAAAGCCAGGACTGTCATTGAAATGTAAGAGAGTATGGTGACATTGTCCACATTCCAGACAATGTGATTTGGACGAACAATCTTTAATCATATGTCTAGAACCCAGGCAATTCACACACCATTTTTTCGTTCTGACCAGACTGTATCGATCACGAGAATTCATCGCCAAAAACTGGGGGCATTTATAGATGAGATGATCTGAATGACATAATGAGCATAGGGTTTGTTTAACTTGAGCATGAAAAGATCGCCTAGGGGAAAAAATTAGAGTGAGAGTTTTGAGAAGGAAAGCCGTGGATTTTCCACGGATTTTGGCAACCTTTTCTGCATACAATCAGCAGCTCTATCTAAAGCACCACATTGCTGTATGACAGAGTCTTGAAGCGATTCAAACGTTGGAATTTAATTGGAGTCATGATGAATCTCAAATCGAGATATCGTATTGGAATCTAAACATCTCAAGAGCATGTTGAACAGCAAAAAACTCCATCGATCAGTAGGAAATTTTAAGTTTTTTATTGCAGCAATATTTTCGGTATAAGAATATTAATTTCGTAAGGTTTGAGAAGTAACCCGATTTTCAGGAATGTTTGGAGCATTTTCCAATTCAAGATAATGAGCAGTGGCTGAAAGTCGTTTATTATCAAACGTTTTATTAGAGACTCATAAGCAACAATATAATTTGCATCCGTAACTGGATTGCATTTGACGAGAGATAACGGAGGATCAGACAGAGAAGATATGAGATAATTGAACTTTTCAATATTTGCCAACGCCTGATTTTCATGCACCAAGCTATTAAACATGTCGATAAATGTTTTCCAATTTTTGAGATTGCCATCGAATTTGACAAGTTCGATTTTTGGAAGTTTTACCTGACTTGTAACTTGAATGCTAGAGCTATTTGGATCATGATCTGCGTCAAACAATGAAGAATACGTCGATTTTGCGTGATAATAATCTTGGTAAAAGTTGCGAGACAAAGTTTTGAATTCATCATTATTATATGTATCAGCAGCTATGAGGAGAGGGACAAGTGTAGCATTTTGGTTTTCAAATTCTTGATAAATATCTTCCAAATGAGTAAATCGAGCTTTGAATTGTGCATGAAGATCAGGGGACGATTTGGCAGCAGTGGCTATTGTTGCCAAATCACTCTTTCTATCGATACTGATTTGTTGCATAGCTTTACATTGTTTTATTTTATTCGACATACTGAAATAGTATTAATAAAGATAAATCGATTAATCACTTACAAAAGTTAAATTTACAAGCAAAAAGAAAATTACGCAATTCAATGTGGAATCAGTTGAATATTATAAGTGGACTCGTATATAAAAGCCTTTAATCTGGACAATTCCCAGCGAGCATAAAACAATTTTATTTCCTGAAACGTATCCTTTCTTTTCAATCGGAGATCGAACATAAAAAGGCAAGAGAGCAAAAAATTTTGATACCGAAATTAAATTGTTTGTGAAGTTCAATAGTCTATTCCACCATTAGAGGAATGCATTTCAAATGAATATAAATATTATTTTATATATGAGTAAATCGACTATTACTTCGAAACAAACCTGTCCGACCAGCTGATAGTTTTTTATGGAACAAAAAATAGAGTGGGCAATAACACTTGACGCTAAATAATGCTGAAAAATGGAGTTATTTTAAATATGAAATGAAAACCTTGAGAATGGAGAAACACTTGTGTTTGTCTGAGAATACGGAGTTACAAAATAAATCCAAAACCGGCAATTTTCAACTGTGAGGAAATAAGATTCGGCTCGTATGGACCATGTTTCGAACTCGCTCTTTTAGTGGACTGTATAGTTTGAATAAGTTGAAAATTAGCGCTGATGGATTGATTTCCTGATATTCAATGATTTTGGGGATGAATCTAATCGGGGCTATGGTTTCCTTACCTTAATGAATTGGCGAGAATGCACCAGCTGGCCAGGCTATATTGACATCAGGTCACAAACACAAGTTTTTTCCTTATCACTCACGGATTATGAGACTTGTTTTCAGGAGCAACGATATCTCGAGGTGAACGTTAACAATAGAGTGTTCTTGTCACTTTAGGCCGAAGATACGCGAGCAACTCGTCCTCTAGGATAGTGGAAAACACAGCCAAAGTCGCGATAATTGGCAGTGACAATTAGGAGAGAGGTATACTCAGACAAACACAATAATAATAGTTATAGTAAGTCTAATATAAAATAAACAAAAGGAGGTGAAGACGGAACACTATTCAAAATGAAATGATAGTGTCAATGAGGAGGGTGAAAAAAAACAAATTGTTCTATTGAAAACTCTTTTAACGGCTCTCCCATTATTTGAATACGTGGAAATTATTCATCCATCTAAAATGATTCCATTCAAGACAAATCTTTCTTGAATCAACCTCCACATATATACATGATCTGTTGTTACTCAATTCACTACCCTATTAAAGATCATCTGATCAATGGACAATATTATTGAAACATTCTTGAAACTCACAACTTCTTTGGATTAAGAAGGAAAACATTGTCAATTGCATATTGAAGAAAATATTCTTTTATCTAACAGAAAATAACTACTTCCTTTGCATTCATTTTCATAGGAATTCTTCTCCTGATAGTAAGAATAATAATTTGTTTTCGTTTCATTTTGGGACGAATCTTAAAAAAACACTCTTAATGTATTTCAAGACCTCTGGGATTACCAGAAGCTCTGGAAAAAAAAGAAGTTTCATAGGAAATTGAACAAAAGCGGAAAATGTGGTTACTCATGAGAAAGCACAAAAGGCAGCAACTGTAAAAATAACTGGGACTGGTGATATCAATTCCGTACTATTACAGAAAAGTATGAGCCAACTGCATTGCAGGCTCTGTATACTCAGGAGAAACTCGGGCTATTGCGTACATCATAGTAATTTTCATAGCAGAATCTGGAAAAACTGAATAGGAAACGGCAAAGGTGCTAGGAACATTGAGTCTCGTACTATTCGGACTGGAGAGATGGTGGGAAGACCAATGGACATTGCACGTGACCATATATATATTGGAAGATTCTTGAAACTCACAACTTCTCCTGTTTTTTCTTGATTTGTCACTAAATCGTTCATCCTTTGTATCCCTTTTCACTGGAAGAAGAAACAATCAGCTTATTCCATTCTAAATCGATAGTGAACGAGCCTAATGAGTTACTGCGTTTCGGAATGTCCTGGCTTACCAGGTATCAAAAAACCAGAATCTCTGAAACAATAGATTCCATGGAAAATTGGATAAAAGCGATTGGGCAAAAAGCTCACTCAAACGATACAGATGATCGAAACTTTCAAAAAACGCTTTGGTGTATCATGCTACTGAATAATGATCATTGGGAATTTCAAGTGACATGACATTGAGGACTCCATGCTGTGAGATTTCAAGTATTGAAATTCTCTAATATTGGTAATTTTTGAATTATTATAAATGAGCGAATGTGTCGCTCAAGTATTTGGAATATTTATAATATAATCTATCAAAAGTTTTTATATTTATTAGAGGGGGCTTGATATTATCAAATTTAGACTCTTGATGTGACTGTGATTGTTGTGAACTGTTAGAAGAATCTACTGTATTTGAAGTTATTGATTTGCTTGAAATTGCTCATCATATGAATTTTCGAATTCATCCCAAACTTCTGCTTCACAGGTATCTATCAAAAGTTCAATTTTTTTTTAATGGCTTGAAACTGTTCATTGATATGGATGATAGGGAATATGAATAATAATAATAATAATGATAATTTTATTCACTGAAAGAAATTTACAATAAAAAAATAGGTATAAGTACATTCATACAGTGAATAAACTAATCATCACAAAAGCATAAAATGCTTGTTTGTGATTGTGTTTACGACCATGGAAGCATCAGATGCTTGTACATGGCCTGTATGTGATAGATTGAGATATGAGTGCCAATATTGCTACTAGGAAAAAAATATATATATATATATATAAGGTTAAAAACAGAAGTATAAATATAAATAAAAATATGAAGTTATGGGTAAGAAATGCTTAAAATCACTTGATCTATACTTATTTGAAAGCCCAGGAGGCAATAATTGATCAATAATAAAATGGACAAGATAAGATTTAGACAACACAGATTTCCTCAGTCATATGGTGATGAGGAGAGTGTCCCAAAAAAGTTCTCGAAGAGCTTGTTTATGGGCAGTTTCTACCTCATAGAACAGATGAGTCAAGTCAGTCATGCGTTTTACAATTTAGTACCTACATTTGAAGTGTCCATCCACTCTTTGAAACAGTTACGTATTGAGGACCTCTGTTATGTAATGTAAGTGTATGTGTGAAAGTCTATAGAAGGATTATACAATAGTTATAGGGTTGAAGATTAGAGAGTTTGAGGGTAGACATAAGTATAAAATAATTTCTAGAAAAAAAAAAGATATATATGTACGCCAACATGAGACTCTAACGTAGTGACGAAGTCAACCATATAAAGAAATCGAGATCTGTACTTAATGCTTTGTTAATAATTTTCTCTTATCCGGATTAACAAGACTGTGTAAATTGTTCCTATTTATAGACAAAATCAAAAGAAATATGTTCCACTGAAAGCCTAATTGATTTGCATCAAGATCCGTAAATATGATGCAATTAAATGAATGTCAGTGGTTTACGAAATGAGAGACAATTTTCCCAACAAAGAATATCATAATCTATTACGAATGGAAAGAAAAATATTCATATATTAAAAGGAGGAAAACACATTGTTAAAAGGGGAAAACACAGAAGTGATCGGTCTAAGTTGTAAGTTTGGTTTGTGGTATCAACAGTCCAAACAGAGGCATAGCCCAACTTGTAACCAATATTCTCACAATTTCATACAACTCAGATAATAATTTTTACATCAAAGATTCCTTTACATTTTGCGCCCTCATCAATGATCTCCAACTTCCACGTTATTACAAAATTATCAGTTTAGATGTGATTGTTCAATAATATAACTGTTACTCTAGCAAACGAATGAAAAGAAAAATATTCACATATTAAAAGGAGGAAAACACATTGTTAAAAGGGGAAAACACAGAAGTGATCGGTCTAAGTTGTAAGTTTGGGTTTGTGGTATTAACATTCCAAACAGAGGCATAGCCCAACTAGTTACCAATATTCTTACAATTTCATACAACTCAGACAATAATTTTTACATGAAAGATTCTTTTGAATTTTGCGCCCTCATTAATGATCTTCAACTTCCACGTTATTACAAAATTATCAGTTTAGATGTGATTTCTTTGTTCAATAATATAACTGTTACTCTAGCAAAAGACAGCATTGTCAAACACTGGATTGAAATCTCACTACATTGCAATATTTCATAAAACTCTTTCTCCAAATGAATTGACTTTCTATATGATACCACAGTTTTCAGTTTTGAAAATATTTTTTACAAACGAACACCAGGCTTACCTGCGGGCAGCCCCATTTCTCCAATCATTGCTCAATATGTCATATATGATCTAATCAACAATTGCATTGATGAAATCCAATTTAATATTCCTTTTTAAAAAAAATATGTCGATGACATAATTCTAAGTGTCCAGAAGGCAAAGTACAACAAGTATCACACGCGTTCAACTCTTATCATGAATCCTTACAATTTACGATCGAAAAAGAAGATGAACATTGCAGCATTTCTAGACACAAAATCAGGAGGGTTGACGACTCAGTTGATACCAGTTGGCACACAAAACCAGGTACTTCAGGAAGATTCTTGAATTATGAATCTCACCATCAACAGAATCAAAAACTCAACCTAGTATTAGGCATGAAAAGTAGAGTGATAAAAACTTGTCACACTTCATTACACAGTGAAAACTTCAATAAACTTGCTAATCTCTTCATTAATAGTAGTTACCCTAAAAATTTAATTCATATATTATTGTTCAGTAGAGCCTCCATAGATATAATTCAGTAGAGCCTTCCCAATCAGTATCAACCGCTCTGATAATGTAGATACACTGAACATATTCAGAAGCATTGAATCATCCACAAACTCAAACAACAAAACTAAAGATGACTTTCCTAATTGACAGTAGAATCTCAAAAAATTGCACACCTGAACATATTTCAAAGATCAAAATCCTACTATGAAAATGTGCAATTAACTGAATCTGATTCAAATGACAAAATTATTGGCCAAACCCTGAAAACTCATATCTGTCCCATAAAGAGTGACATAGAATCTCAATAACCTTGCGTTCCATCTTTCTAGACCAATCCGACATTATGTAGAAAATGCTGCATATTGAACATACTGATTCAAACAAATGACTTGTGCCTTTCCCATTTTTCAACCATATAAGAGTTGGCAGCATTGAATGATTTTTCACCTGTTCCATCATTCTATCATCGCTGTGAAAAGCAACGCTTATTTTTAACCTCAAAATCTTTTTTCATTATTAATTTTACTAAAATCCAGCAATTGTAGAGTTCCTGAAAAACAGCCAATAAAGTCTCGAAAGCTTGGATAGAAACAGGAGTAAATGTTTTGTTAGCCCTATTGACTGCACACCCAAATAATAACCCGTTTTTTCCCCAACTTAGACAGTAGTTTAACCTTCACACATCTACAGTGTGTCTCACTTCTCATGGAAACAACCCCGTATCTTCCGTAATTATTGGAGTAGAATTCTGTTATTTCCACGACCGGTTGATATACTGAAAGTGAGTCTAAATTCTCTCATATATTTGACTTGAGTGGCATACACTGCGCGCTAGGAGCGATGGATACACCGAATTTTGCGAAAAATAATATTAAGGGGCAATATAGGCTCAAAGTTCTTACGGATTCGTCATCAGGACATCAACTCCAGTTACAACCCATAGTTTTGCTGAAAAAATTCCAGTTCTGAAAAATCCGAATTTGTTTCACTTTTTATGGAAACACCCCCGTATCTTCCGTAATTATTGAAGTGAACTTCTGTAATTTTCACGATTGGTAAATATACTGGAGACAATTTTTGCGAAAAGTTATATTAGATGGCAAGATAGGCTCAAAATTCTTATGTATTCGTGATTAGCACATCAACTCCAGTAACAATCTATATTTTCGCTAAACAACTTTATGTTCTGAAAAATCCCAATTTGTCTCACTTTCCATGGAAACACCCCCGTATCTTCCATAATTATTGGAGTAAAATTCTAAAATTCTACATCCTTTCTGGTGTCAACCTGAGTGACATACACTGCGCGCAAGGGGCAATGGATAAAACGATGTTTGCGAAAAATAATATAAGGGGGCAACATAAGGCTCAAAATTCTAAGGGATTCGTGATCAGGACATTGATTTTAGTGAAAATGCATATTATCGCTGGAAAATTTTCAGTTCTGAAAAATCCGAATTTGTCCCACTTCTCATGGAAACACCTACCCTAATTACAAGAGTGGAATTCTGAAATCTTTAAGATCGTCAGATATACTAAGGTTGGGCCTGAATTTTTTTTAGGGTCAACCTGAGTGATAGAACGATTTTTGGGAAAAATTATATTTGTTGAACTCATACAAAGAAAGAGAGGGATCGTGAGAACATTGGTGGAAAAAGCGATGTACATATGCAATGACGAGGAGTCACTAGATGCCGAATTGAATCACATCAGAGAGGACCTTCACCGGAATAGATACCCCAAAAAACTCCTAGGAGAAGTATTGACACAACTGCAGATACCCAAGACAACTGAAGAGCAACAACAAAAAACAGTGATCTGCCTTCCGTACATCAGAGTTGTCTCCGAGACGATCAGAAGGATCGTAAAGAAGTTCATCATCAAGAGCTCTAAGGAGTCTTTTTGCAGAGACCAAACCTGACAACACAAATAAAACCACTAAGTATTGTATTTATGAAGTTTCATGTGAATGCGGAGATCCCTAATTTGAAGACACGAAGAGGGTGTTATCGTTAAGATTGGATGAGTACAAGAAAGGGATCAAAATCCGGAATTGCTGACCACGCCTGGACGGATCACCATCGAATTCTAGGGGACGACGCTAGTATCCTACAAAGAAAGGGACAATGGTTCAAACGAAAGTTCAAAGGGATCGGTAACATCGAAGCCAATAACGACTCCAGTCAACCAAGCATTGAGATCAAGAACGTATGCAAAGGCTCGGAACTTCACGCACCACCACACCGCGCGAAATCACACGCACCACTGCACATGACGGAATTGCTAGCACCATTGCACCGACAGACATATAAATGAGTAAGTAGCACCTAAGCTTGTCAGTATCAACCTGAAGGCGATTGCAGATTTGAACATTCGTAACGTCATGAAAACCTTCCAAATCCATTAAGACGATGGACGTCCGAAACGAGAGTAATACATTTTGAGCCTAACGTGGCCCTCCAATATTATTTTTCGCAAAAATCGGTCTACCCATTGCCCCTGGCGCGCAGTGTATATCACTCAGGTTAACGCCAGAAGATATTCAGACTCACCCTCGGTATATCTAACGATCTTGAGAATTTTAGAATTCTACACCAATAATTAGGGAAGATACGGAGCTGTTTCCATGAGAAGTGAGACAAATTCGTATTTTTCAGAACTGAACATTTTTCAGCAATAATATTGATTGTCACTGGAATTGATCACTAATTCGTAAGAATTTTGAGCCTAATTAAATTTCTTCACAAGAATCGTTAAATCCATCCTTCTGGCGCGCAGTATATGTAACTCAGGTTAACATCAGAAGAAATTCAGATCCATCCTTGGTATATTCAACGATTGTGAAAATTCCAGAATTCTACTCAAATGATTACGGAAGATACGGAGGTGTTTCCATTAGAAGTGGGACAAATTCGGAATTTTCCGAACTGAAATTTTTCTACCGAAAATATAGATTGTTACTAAATTTGATGTCCTTTTCACGAAGGCGTAATAATTTTTAGCCTATCTTGCCCCCCAATATTATTTTTACGCAAAAATCGGTATACCCATCGCTTCTGGCGAGCAGTGTAGGTCACTCAGCTCAACTTCAGAACAGAATTAGACTCATCTTCGGTATAACTATCGTGAAAATAACAGAATTCTACTCCAATGATTACGAAAGATACGGGGTGTTTCCATGAGAAGTGAGACTGTAACGATAAATCTGTTACATTTCCCATAGCTCTATTTATCTTATCAATTCCAATCTGAGAATCACTAGTGCAAATCTTAACGCCATCTAACGGCAAACATCATTAGAGTCAGAGCGAAGAAGAATGCAAAGCATTTAACAGGACGTAGGAGGAGTTAACTATTTGGTTTTTAAGAAAGCGACGAGCCATTCTCGTTCCTTGCCTCTCCATCTTTGATCGGGACAGCTTGTGTTCTGAGCTCGACAGACATTGCGTGAAGACATGAAATTTGTTCATGTTTGAATAACTTATGAATTAGAGCATCTTCCTTTCTTCTACGAAAGTGATTTCATGGCAGTGAATTATAGTGTGATTTCGAGGAATGTTGGAATATTGCCTCACGAGAATATTTCCTCATATAATTTGTTATTCTTGGTCAGTTCATAGCACTTGAGATATTCAGGTCAAGCAGATGATTTGATTCCAGTGCAGTACCATTTTTATTTTTCAATTGAGTTCAGACGGAATTATAAATTTCACATGTTTTGTCAAGAGTATACTGCGTATTCATTCAACAGGTTAACCAGTCTTGTGAAAGATCTGATAGGAGTAAATCAGTTGTTCAGGTAGATACACACTCGAAAAGAGGGAATCAATTGAATGGAAACGTGGTGAAATTGAGGAAATGGAGCCTTCTCGTCTCAGTGAAACGGGTGAGTGCTGAAATCATATGCAATATTATCAAACTGAATCACGATATATGTACAGTGCATTCCATTTAAAACGAGCCACCCTGAATAACTTTTGGTACAATGATTTTCAGGAAAAATAAAAAAACACGTCAACAATAGTATACAGGGGAGCACATTTTGACATATTCACATTGATGTTACTTCCAATATCGCACCCCCAGAGCATGTTACCATATTTTTTTAAATGAATCACCCTATATTGTTTCGCATTATCAATGCTCCATGATGAGCAGATTTGAAAAAAGTATAAAACATATGGTCTGACGCATATGGTTCGGGAGCTACAAATTATTTGGTTGAAAACGAGCCACCCTGAATAACTTTCGAAACAATGATTTGCAGTAAAAATTAAAAAAACAGGTCAACAATTTATACAGGAGGCCACATTTTGAAATATTCGTTCTAGAGACAAATCGAGCAATAAATCAGAAAAAGATTTTTTTTATTAAATTCTTGAATCAAATTTCAATAGTAAATGTTCAAAAATGTTTCCACCAACTTCCATACAATGGTACAAACGATCTTCCATTGCCGCCCTCACATGGTTGAGAATCTCGGGAGATATTTCTCTGCAATGCCTAATGATATTCTCTCTCAAATCTTCTAATGTTGTTGATTCTATCTCATACACTTTCGACTTCAAATGACCCCATAGGAAGAAATCTACAGGAGTGAGATCCGGAGACCTTGGTGGCCATTCTGTAGGACCTCTTCTGCCAATCCAGCGACCAGAAAAATGATCATCCAAAAATTGTCGCACTGGAGCTGCATAATGAGGAGGTGCACCATCCTGCTGGAAAACTATTTCTTGTTCGAATGAATTCGTATCACTCCAATATCGACAATTTTTCCGATTCACCTCTCCATTCAAACTAAACGTACTTTCATCCGAAAAACAAATTATATTCCAAAAATTCTGATGCAAGTTGATCCGTTCAGTGAGACTCCACAAAACTCGATACGTCTATCGGAATCATCTTCGTTCAATTCATGAACTAGTCTATTCTCATATGGATGAAATTTGTACTCATGGAGGATCCTGAAAACATTTGTACGACTGATTCCTGATTCTCGAGATGACTTAGTAAGATATTGCGTATTTTCCATTAGTCCAACGTGCCCTAAAACAGCAATAGAAATAGCTTCATCATTGACAACTCCTGAACGGTTATGCTTTTCATTGCTAACAGATCCAGTATCCATAAATGTGTTCAATAATTCCGAAACGTATTTGTGTCGTACATTTCTTCCTGGATGATTATCATTGAACATACGGGCAGCAGCTCTAGCACTTTTTCCATTCTGGTAGTACGAACTCACTATTTCAATCCGTTCTCGAAGCGTATAAACCATTGCTTCTCAAGGATTCTCAAAAACAGAAACACCAATTGTAACTTCACCTGGTAGGTGATCGTTATTGTAGAATGAGACAAATACAAAATGAAGAGAATATCGGATTCAAACTTAACTAGGCAAAATAAGACTTTTCTGAAGTATACCCCAAAAAAACACCTATGAAACAGGTAACAGATTGTGCAGAAGTTCATTCAGGGTGGCTCGTTTTCAACTCAAATAATTTGTAGCTCCCGAACCATATGCGTCAGACCATAATTTTATACTTTGTTGAAATCTGCTCATCATGGAGCATTGATAATGCGAAACAATATAGGGTGATCAATTTAAAAGAAATTGTGACATGCTCTGGGGGTGTGATAGTGGAAGTAACATCGAATGTGAATATGTCAAAATGCGTTCCCCCTATTGTTGATGTGTTTTTTTATTTTTCCTGAAAATCATTGTACCAAAAGTTATTCAGGGTGGCTCGTTTTAAATGGAATGCACTGTATGTGTTCAGTCTCATCTGCTTCCATTGCTTTCTCTGACAAGGATTCATTGGGGTTAAAAGATGGTTCCTCGAATATTTTGATATCACTTACACTGCATTTGGATATATTTCTGGTGTCGATCACAAGAAGTATATGATATAGTTGAATACCATACAGTTTCCATGGTCTTGGGGATGTATTTTTTAGATAGGTTCTGATCTGGTGATAATTATCACAGAGCTGTGATTTTTGCCTCTGACCTGAGTGAAGCGACCATATATATGTATATATTTGATCTTTGGAGTTTGGAGTATTTGACGATTGGTCAAGATTAATTCTTATACACTTCCTCTTAATATCATTGCATTTGAAGTCATTTTTAGATATAAAATACTTCTAATTTCATTGTGCTAAATCCTGATTTCAATTTTTTGTAAAACATAGTCTTGGCTGATCGAGATCAGAACAACCTTCCTTCCTTTTTTTTATAGAACAAAGATCAATTTTTGTCTATGTCAAAATTTAATCTTGATTCTTCAATTCCAGTATTGAATATTAATGACAAATCTCAGCACAGGCTAATTTGTATGTTCGAATAATTTTAAGCGACAATCTCTTGATGATATTAATCTCATCTGTAACAACCGTGCGTTGAAGAGTGTATTGAAAAAGTCCAATTCCAAGAAATTGAATGCATTACTAAATACAATTCTGACACCATCAATATTGTTTTTCAGATCATATTGGTGGTAACGATCATTCCACGGATAAGAAGTTGATGATTATCTGTTCAACCTGATTGATCGCCCAGCAGCCATTGGCACGTCCTGATTGCGAGCCACACGACTACGCTAAGTCTAGCTACGAGCTACACTACTTCGCTCAATCAGAGGTACATTGTCGTCAATAAAACCGACAGGTTCAGCAAAATTAAAGAATACGTTGTTGGAATTGTATAACCATGTAGGGGAAACTCAAAACTCAATTGTAATATAAAATGAACTTTTGTATATATTCTTTGTTAATGGACTAGTGAAAATTTTCTATTTGTTTTATTGTTGTACTAATTTACAGGGAAAAACATTCATTTGATTTGCAATTATTATTGGCTAGGAAGTTTGAATTTTCATCCGTATTAAACAAAAAATTCTGGCGACCATTGGTTGGTTGGTTGGTTGGTTGAAAGCTGACGAGCCAGAGACAGGGTTGGCACTTAGCTTTCCCTTGACACTGCGACCAGCTGGGGTCTATTGTATCACTCTGTCGTCAGTGGTTCCTCATTCAAACAGGTTTGTGCCTTTGATTGGGTTTAGTAGCCTGTTGATAAAGTTTTTCGAATTCATGCCTGTTTCCGGGCTGATCTCTCCAAAGGTTCTGTGTCGCCTTCGACTTAGGGCGTCACAGTCGAAGATGATATAAGAGGCTGTTTCCTCCTCTTCATCACAAGCCTACACTCCACGGGTTCCCTGCGTACTCCCATGGTGTTTAGGTGTATTCTCAGGCCGCAGTGTCCAGTCAACAGACCTACTATTATACGTGCCTTCGTTCTGTTCAGGTTCAGGAAGGTCAGCCGTCAGGGTCTGGTTTTGGGTTCCCTACCATGACTTCGCTGTGTATTTGCCCGACAGTTTAATCCCAATATTGTTGGTGTCTTCTTTTTATCCACTCGTCGATCAGGGTCCTGCATCGGGTTTTGCTAATTCCATGCACAGGTTCTGACCCTGTGAATACCGTTGCAGATACTTTTTAGCTAGCTGGTCCGCTTTTACGTTGCCTTTAATGCCTCAATGACCTGGCACCCACATCAAGGTGACCTTCTTGTGTTTTGCCAGCTCAATGAGGTTCTGGAAGCAGTTCCAGACCAGTTCAGACTTCATCTGTATAGAGTTGAGTGCTTTGATAGCACTTTGACTGTCAGATAGAATGTAGATGTGTTTTTTCCCATAACCACTTTCTAGATTCTTCTGAATGCATACCATAATAGCATGTGTTTCAGCTTGGAATATCGTGGAGCATTTGCCAATTGGTATTATGTAGTACGTTCTTGGCCTCACCCCATGTATTCCTGCTCCCGTTCCTTCAACTGTCTTTGAACCGTCTGTATACCAGACTATGTCCACAGTTGATTGTGATTCTATACTCGGGGCCCATCCAGATCCGTCAATTCGTGTTTCGAATGGTTTTTCGAATGAGTATAGGGGTTGCATGTAGTCTGAAATCATTTCGAATTCTTCGATATTGATTACATGAGTGATTCTGGTATGTCCAGTTGTTCGGATTCTCTACGGCGACCATTCAAATTTACAATTTCTAAAGAAAATACTTTTGCTTGAAACATAAATAAATCTGAAACTAGCAATGCGATCCAAAGAACTCCACGCCGCTCTTCACTGAATAGCCTGGGCATTCGATCACGCACTCAACTTGTTACAAGACACACTGTAAATATATATATATATATATATATATATATATATATAATAAATACTAGATTATATATATATATATATATATATATATATATATATATATATATATATATATATTTTTCATAAGAAATTGTTTTAAATTTTTTTTGAGATTCTATTTCCTTTATGGAGCCTCTGTATAATTTTGATAGGTAAAAATATGCAAATACTATAATGCAATCATTTTCATATATTGTCAAAATGATAACAACCTATAATTGTTCAAAATACAACAAAAAAGACTAGATTAACAAAATCATTCTGAATCGAATGTGATCAACAAAATTATAAGCTTGAAACATACAGTATATGAAATTGTATCTAACTAAAAATAGCCAATGGGAAAACAAGAAACTTCTTGATGACAATAGCCAATGGTGAGTTCCTGAGAGGAGAGGATGAAACAGGAATTCAGATTATGCCAGGTATTGCATCAGCCACATTCCAGTTCCAGGTATAAACTTTTTTAGTGCACATCACAAACTGAATCACTTCACAAAATAACTCGTATCTCTGAAGAACTCTATGATTTGGTATTGAACTATAAAAGAATTCTTCCAACTCAAAAGAAAAAAGTGAGGTTATATTTACATATCCATTACTGTTTTCATTATTTTATGAAAATTTGTCAATTGCTCATAGTTATAAGTTATCTATCACAGGACAGGTTGATATAAGTTTTCCTGAATGGAGGAAATAATTGTTTTTGATAAATTTTGGTTCATTTTCCACAATGACATGCTAATGTTTTACTTATGAACACTGAACTGAAAATAGTTCGAGTGACATCAAGACAGGCAGTGGCTCTTTTGCCAGTACCGACTCCTGAGGCGAAGGCGTACCAACTGAGATTAGTCGTGGTAGGAAAAATAATAATAATTGGCAACAACGTGGCGAGAAAACAGTTACGTTAGCTGGTAATTATTATTCCATAACAATTAGCTATTATCATATCACAATATAACAATTGGCTTCCTATCGCGGAGTTGAATTGCCTACATAAGTATTAGAGGTATATCAAAAACGAAATCAAAATAATTATACAGGGAGAAAATATTTGTGGGGTAATAACAATCATTATTTCATAACAATTTGGCTCCCAACGAGGTGCGAAAATATTTATAAGCATAAATAATAATAAATATAATAAAATTGATATACCTATCATAAAAATTGACTTCCAACGCGGGGTAAAAACACCTATTAGTATTTCATTACAATATATATATATATATATATATATATATATATATATTATTTTATTTTCTTGATACCTTAAATAAGACGTTCCCTAAATATCCTTTCTTTACCGACCAAACCAGAAGAGAACTTCTCTAGATATTACATGTGAAAAATATTTGTATATATAGCTTTAGTTTTCCTGAATTTGATTCCACTATCGCAAAGTTCGATGTTTTCGCAATACGAGAAGCATTCGGCAAAAGCTACTTCCTCACTTATTTACAAAGGACGAAGGTATTGAGGAAACGAAGGAAAAAAAACATTAGAATTGAATGTTTAAATAAACATCCCCTTTCTCGTGAATATACTGACACGATTCCGATTGTATCGTAATGTTACATTAAAAGAACAAGAATGGGATCGAGTTCGTAAACATTGTCGGAAAGAGCTCCCTGGAAGAATCATGATGCCCATGAGAGGGGAACGTGGAGCATCTCATTCCCACCTCAATATCTCTGGAGATAAAGCCGCGAAGATGTATGGGCCCTTTTTAACATCGGTTAGTTGGAGTTAGGAGTATATAGCGTGGTAGATTAAGTTCAAATCGGAGATTGATTTCTTAACGTTTTCAATTCCGAAAAAGTACTATTCGCTGTGTGCAAGACTGGTAATGCCCTCTAGTGACTCGTTAGCTGAAGTTTTCCTGTTTTACTTCCAATACTCACTATGTAACAATTTCAATTTTATTACAATTTCTAAATAATCTACCACGTTGTAACAATTTTGTGCTCGCTGCTAGTTCCCGATGAATCGAAGTTTTTTTCTGTCAAAGAAAAATGTAAGTAAATGATTAATAATATGTGTATTGATACGATGGTTCACCGCATTTGGAGGTTATCCATGTAAAGTTATGATATTTTGAATATCATAAAGTAATGCTACTTCTGTGTACTTTTAGGTACGGCAAGTAATGTGCTTGCTCGTTGTTAGTTCATCAAGGTCGCAGGTTCATAAGCTTTGAGAACTAAAAAAGTGAGGGAGCCAAGTAGTTCAACAAATTCAAGAAGTAGGTACCCATATAACCCTGGCTAGCTTCAAACTGACGGGAACCACTAAATAACATCAGATTCAACGCAAAACTGTTTAATGAAATTCTCTAATAATATGATAACCAGAAAAGGAATGAGGTTCACAACTGTACCTGAATATGGGATCCCACTTCTACCCTTGCAAGGATGTAGAATGTTGAACGGTCCCTAAATAATACAAACACGTTCAACACTCTCTAACACGTATAATTGTCCCAAAATATTGGATATTGCTTATACAGTACAAGTAACGATCTTTACTCTTGATTCTTGAACTGCATTACATTCAACATTAGTTCACATGTAAGGCCAATTACTTTTGTATCCGAAACAAGTGAACAAGTGAAAATTAAAACACAAATTAATAATCCTCTGCGAGGTACGAGGTTCTTTGTCCTGATTGAATGCTGTGTTTGATAGACAACTCGGAAAGACATCAAAAGTATCTCTGTACTCTGTTCATAAGGCTGATTAATCAGTTTACAGTCCCGCGGAACTTGGTTAAATACTTTTACTATCCACTTCTTGACGATCAAATAGAAAACGGAAAACATCTCAAATATTTATCGAATGAAAACCTCATGTCCCGGAATTAAAGATTGAAATATCGTGGAGTTACAGAACACTTATCTCTTTGCTGTAGTTTTTGTGATGCAGTTGGAAATGTATAAAATTCACACGTACTATTTTTGCAATCGACTACACAGCAATAGCGAGAACTCATTGTTATTTTATGTATGATTGTTGTTATACTACCCAACCGTGACCGTTGCCACTACGATAATAATACTGTTCATTCATCTGAAGTATGGTACAATTGATTTGTTGAAAATATAAACAGGATGTTCATAAAATCAGATGTGGAATCATCTGCGACTGAAAGATAAACTTTAGTCACTATCTTCCATCGTCAAGATAACCTCTTGTGGGGTATTCATGTTGAAAAGGGAAACATTCTCAATTGAATATTTTTCAATTCACAGAAAAATCTTTCTATCAATATTCAATTGAGAATGTTTCCCTTTTCAATATGGTACAATATTTTTTAGGGATTTGTGAATAAACGGGGAGACCTCAGAAACTGAAAGTTTTTAGCTTGTGCTTGTGATTAGTGATTACCAGGATCATTACCTACTTCTGCCAACATGGGCGCTGTCATAGTTTCATCTATCCCCTCCAGCCTAATGCACACAGCGAATAGTGGTTCTGTGGGTATTTGTAAATCACAATGTGAATATAATTATATTTTAAAACACTTGGCGGCTTGCAGAAGTACTCAAACCACGTTGCCTAATGAAAATTTATGAAAACATTCCACACTAGCGACTTGTCACTTCGAGTCGACAATCGTCATTTCAGATGATTTAAAAAAATGGCACCTCTACGCCACGGTAGAAAATGAAAATTATACCCTCTACTAGCCTCTAGGAGAACTCTAGATTGAAGGAGAATGGACCCTGCACTTCTTTTATGTTGAGTGGCGACCGGTCAAATTTTCTGAAACTTCGATATGTTGTTGTACTCGACCTAGTAACCAAAAATGTGAGTGGGCCAACTCAATAGTATGGGAAAACAATGAGTGCTCAATCAACCATAACCGCCCAATTGGCCACAGATTTTAAAACAAATAACCTAAAAAACCACAAAAAAAATAAAAAAAAAGAAATACCACAAAAAAGCAGCGATCACATATCAACATGTGGACCGTTCATGAATTGTGTTTAAGGTGAGAAAGAAGAAACAGAAAAATATAATTTATACCATGCCATAACCATAACCCACCATTTCAGAGAAAACAAATGTATAACTGAAGAAGTTTTGGAGCCCCAAAACGAAACGTATCAATTCATCAATACAGTGTTGCTGCTCGTATTATGAAGTAGTAGCTACTTAGTTTGAACACCCTATATATCATATTATTTTTGGAATCCTTAAAGGATTCCTCATAATTTTCCCTGATAATTTTCTATACCTACCTCTGACAGTTTTCCCGATAAAAATAACGATTTTTTCACAATGCAGATTTACAAAATATTGCAATTTTGATCACTATTAATTATTCTGCTAATAAACCGGATCACAGTTTCATCATACAGGGGGCTCAAAAGTAAGATCCTTCCGGACACTCATGAACATGTTTTTCTAAATGAAACACCCTATATATGATACTCAGTTGGAAAGCTGTAAAATTCTCCTATTTAATTTTCAACCTACAAAAAAAAAGAGGAGGTTCTCCAAAGGATGAGGTTCTCTAGTCGACGCGTATATTTTTTTATGTATGACCACGCATAACATTTTACAGAGTACTCCGATTTTGATAATTCTTTTTTGAATGGATGAAGTATACATCGAAGTTGGTCTCACTCGGATTTGCAAAAAATCCACTGCTAAGGGTATGAAAATGGGGGATGATTGTTGGTTCACCCATCACTAAATTTCAACTTCTTAACCGATTGTACCACGCATAATTCTGTACTGGGTTATCCGATTTGGATAATCCTTCCTTTGTTGTATAGGGTATGCTTCAAAGTTGGTCCCATTTGTAATAGTTGAATGTATCAACTTTGAACATGTGTATTAAGAAATATAGAAATATATAACGGTGCTCGATCATTTCAATTAATGTTCAGAAGGTTGACCATTTGTTTTCAAACATTTTTTTTTTGTGAAAATCAACGGCATCTATTGTGGCTCTCCAAATTTAAGTTCGATGTAATTCCTGAAACACTCGAGTCACTCGATGTTCTAATTCTGCCATCGTGTTGACTGATGTTCTGTAGACGCTTTGCTTTATAGTACCCCACAAATGAAAGTCTAGGGCTGTTGGGATCACGGGAACTAGGAGGACAGTGTCAAGGACCCAAACGTCTAATCCATCGGTCATCAAATATGCGGTCCAATTCCAACCCGACCTCTGCTGTGCAATGAGCCGAAGCTCCATCAAGTTGATATTAACATCTTCGATATTGTTCTAGTCTCAGTTGTTCAATAAAGTCCCGAACCTTCGTCTCCGAAGAATCAAGGTTTTCATCGTTTCAAGAATCAAGGTTTCCATCATAAATCCAAGAGCGCAATTTGTTGTCCATAATTGAACAGAAAACGTTGAAACAGATTTTTTCTTGAAATCCCATTTCCCTTCGTGACAGATGGATTTTCGTATTCCCAGTAATGACAATTCCTTCTGTGAAAAATGCCTTTTCTCGGAAATTTTCATTCATCAATCCATATTATCTTCTTGAGAAAATCTTCGTCTACTTGTGTACGCACCATCAACATTTCACATAGTTCGATCCTTTGTGGAGTGTCTTGGGGCTCAATCGTTTGAACCTTATGAAATTTCCTTCAGAATCCTCCATGTCCCTTCAGAATCCTATGAACTGATGGGAGTTTCACACCTAAATCATGAACGACACTACGAATGGAAGATTAAGGATTTCCGTTGAAGTATGACAAAACATTTATTGCCTCATTACCTGTCACAAGTTTCTTGTTCCTTCCATTACCTGTCACAAGTTTCTTGTTGCTTTCAAAGAAGATCCAAACATTTCAAAATGTATACTCAATCTAATGAATCTTCTCAAATTCATTCGAGGTGAATTAGGATACTTCTCATTGAACTCTCTATGTTCTGCTGATATGATGACATAAATTATCATAACTCACAAACTGTTCGAGCTAGGTAAAGGAAAAGTATACAGAATTGAATAGGAAAATTCACAACTTTCTAAGTAAGTAATAATATACAGGGTGTTCTTTGAAAAAAAAAGGGTTTTGGTCATTTTTATGAGTCTCCGAAAAAAATAATACATTTCTGTATGCTGAAACTGAAATCCGGTTCGTTGGCAGAATAGTCAATGGTCTTATGCAGCTATGACCCAAATTGCATTATTTTGCAAATTAGCATTGAATGAATGTGATTTTTTTGTGGAGGAACAACGTTTCTAGACATGTTTTTTTGGGTTACCTTTCACAGTCTGAAAATGAAAATATAATCAGGAAAATCTATACAAGAGTAGAAAGGTTAAACTGATTAGTTCGCCCTGATAAGTTGCTGCGTTCACCAAATTATATTTCCTATAGAAAAATGATTCAATTTGTCAGTAACTTGTCGTCTCCTAAATATGCCTATAAAAAAATAGTAAAAATTCAAAAGATCTCTATATAGTTTTTGACGTTTCGGGGACTATATCTGCCCCCGTTCTCAAAATCTTCTAAATCTCCTTTAATTGTTTGAATAATTCGGATTTTTCTTGCAGAGTCTTTTTAGATTTTTCAAATGACGGATATCAATTGAGATCTGCCAAAAAATTTGAGAGTGACGTATTGCTCATTCAATATATGGGGTGTTGTTCAGATCAGTTTATTAGCATTCTACCATATCTCTCTTCCTCTCTGAGTAGAGGTAACCATGTATGGTCCATTTCAACAGAATTTGTTGAAAAGCAGTTGTTATTGGAAAGAAGAATACAGGCCATTTCTTTCAATTTTCTCCTCTCTTGATGTGGTTCTGTCATCAAGATTTTCGTCCTATTCCTTTCAATCGTATGATCGCCATTGGATGTGAGGACATGTTCTGCAATTTTTGATCAGGTTATTTGTCGATTTCTGATGTAACTCTGATGTTCACTTTGGCGCACTTCAAATGGTCTTGATGTTTCACCTATATAAATATCACCACACGAACAAGGTATGTTGTAAACACCGTTTTTGGTACTTTCTTCTGCGTGTTTTGGTTTTGTTTGTGTTAGTATAGATCTTGTTTGTTGTTCTAAATGATGTTCTCACATCATACCTATGTCCAATCCGTTTGATCTTCTCAGATAATCCGGGGACATGAGGTATTATGTTGGTTGTGAAATGAGGTGATGGGTTGTTGTTGATTGGTTGTTTGATGAATTTTTGTTTCCAATGTCAGTGATTGTTTTTTCCACAAACTGATCCGGATATGCATTTTCCTTGAGAACGTGAATTTGATCGTCGGTTCTTGACCGTTTATATGATCCAAGAATTTGTTAAATTTTTCTTCACTTCGATTTCAGTTAGCGAAAACATCATCCACGTATCTCCACCATATTTTTGGACCATTGTGGAATGTTTCAACGTTGGATTCTTCAAAGTATTCCATGAATATGTTACTTAAAATGGGTGACAAAGGAGAACCCATCTTCATACCAAACTCTTGTTGATAAAGTTCGTTCTTGAATTGGAAATATGTTTTTTCTGTGCATAGTTTGAGTAATTATATGATGGCACTAACATCCAGTTTTGTTCTTGTCTTCAGTGATGTGTCTTTCTTCCACGATTTCCAGAGTTTTATCAATAGGGACATTAGTAAACAAACTTTTCTGGATAGTGGTTTCAGAATGTTGAGTAGGTATCTAGCGAGTTATTGTGAAGGAGTTCCAATGGAACTTACAATAGGGCGTAGAGGATGGGAGGGTTGGTGTATTTTTGGTAATCCATAAAAATGTGGTGGTTTGCTGTAGTGTGATACTAGGTCTCTGCGTTCAGTTTTCGTGAGAATGTTTTTGCGTTTAGCTAAAGTTCGGTATATTTTGCTTTCTATTGATGGGGTTGGATTTTTTATTCGTTTTTTTTTACTTTGTTTTCTGATATGGTAGTGTCTTGATTGATTTTGTGATAAGCGATCAGGTTTTGCAAAAAAAAGATGAGAAAATAATTGTTATCGCGAAAACTACCACAGGTAGGTATAGAGAGTCATCAGGAAGAGTTATGAGGAATACTGCAAGGATTCTAAAAATGGTCTTATACATCATTTAAAATAACTGTAACCAAATTTCTCGCATTATAGATATTTCTCTCAGTGTACTGGAAAATTACTAAAAACATAATTAAAAATTGATTAATGTCTCAAATAATTTCGTTTCATAAAATAATACAGGTAAGCGATCGCTGCTAGAGCATATTTTTTTCTGGTGTATAAAAACTAAAAAGGTTCGATCGACTTCGACGGCCAAAATACGCGAGAGTTTTGGCAAGATAGTCAAGTACATAACACTTTGGTGAACTGCGAAATATTTCAATACATCGTTTGACGGATTTATTCGCATGTATCACTACTTCAGACAAATCTTATGGAAGATGGTTTGGTTTGATTTGTCCCGAAATATATTTTGGATGTGTAACATGTTTATAACCAGTATAATTAAAACGTATCTGAATGCTTGGGTCATCTGATTTGGATGTGAGTTTCTGAAACGATATCAATAGAACTTCATTTCACTTTTCCGATACGATTGTATTTTTCTCTGATTTCAGACGTTTTAGTATGGTGTATGCAGTAACAATTGAAAATTGAACTGAACTTGGATGTTGATGAGAATTATTTAATACGAAATTGCTCATTTCGAGGGTCATACAAAGGAATTGAGACATTTGTCCGAACTGACTTCTGCGAGAACGGGGATAAGTACCACCTAGTTGATTTTCATAGCCTTTCCATGTTTGTTTCACCATTGGGGAAGGATTGATTCTAAAACTTTACTGATTATAAATTATTGATAGAATATTGGTTGCACTAACTGATATGATTTTCAAACGGGATTTTTCAATACATTCAGGAATAATCGCAAGAGCGTTACACTAGCCAAGTTATTCCTGTTTTTCTATGAGTTAGTATTATACAAATACCTCTCCATTGAACTTGCTGTATTTTTCTGATATGTCATCAAATTATCCTTTCCCCGGACCCCGTCTGTTTCATTTTGAGCTCAACTAATTCTAAATCACTCGGTGCTCAACACATTTTTCTATTCACATATTTTAACCTACTCCCAACTCCACTGAATTTTAGTCGAGGCACACCCTAGATTTAGTTATTTCACAGAATCTACGTAACATAATAAGTAACTACTACTTTCTGATACAAGCGGTAATATTGTATTGATGAAAATATCTCAGACGGATAAAGCATATTTGATTATCAACGCAACAAATTTTCGAAATATGGTCTGTCTGATCTTTCAATGTTCCGTTCACATGAAACACACTATATATATATATATATATATATATATATATATATATCGTGAACCTTTGCTATCAGTATAAATCAAGTGAGCTACATGAATTGCACTTTTCCACCCAGACTGTGACGTGACTGACCCAGAACAGTTTCTGAACACAGGTAAGTTTTTATTTTTCATATCAAAATCTAATGGCTTCAAGTTGTCTACTCCCCAGCCATGAAATGCATGAAAGTATAGCTTTCTGTGCCTGCAGGATCATGAAAAAAGAACAGAAAATTATGTTTTTCTTCGATATCGTTATGGGAGTGTGCAATTAGAATATGGACATTAAAACTGAAAGAGTTATGGCATAGGGTGAAGAGAGTATACACCTTCATCAACTAATTGAAACTAGCAACAAGATAAGGTCGTAAAACGTGATGGCGTGTCAATGTAAGAATAATCAACACGTGCCATCCGAAGTGTGAAAGATCATAAATCTTCATGAAATACAACCGAAATAACTGAAACATTTACACCCACATATGTTCTACATACTCGCTCGATTCGAGAAAATTCATTTTATTGTAGGTAGTTGATGGAATGGATGCCGAGTTCACTGTCGAATAACTTTGGAAGGTGATATAATTTGGGAATATTGTTATAGTAATGATATGATTTAGCTTTCAAAGTAAATATTTAAAAGTTTCATGATAGGGGGCGAAGTTTAAATGTTATGATATGATTGAATTCGATATCATGTGGGCAAGCCCAGTAACACTTTTATTGCCATCAGTTTGAGTTGAGTAGACTAGGGCGTAGGATCCAACATCTTCATATAATATTCGATCTCTGGAAGTGATGATCTGTATATACCCAAAATGGTATAGTCATATATTACTATAACTTGGCGGTGAACATTCAGAACAGAGCCATTCAAAAGATGCTATTTCAATTCCAGTGCACTGTGGCAATTGTTCTGTTTATATAAATAGCTGAACTATTAGTCAAAAGTGAACATTTTTAATTCAATTTGCTTATTATGAGTTTTAGCTGATTTATTTTGTTGCTTATGCATTACAGATTAATTTGTTATGAGGAGCGGCCCGTTTCTTCAGCTAGGGCTTACGTGGCAAGAACGTACCTAAGGAGGGCCAAGGGTTCCAGACCCCGTACCCCAAACCCGAAAATGTAATGGATTAGATACAACACACAAAATACCTGGTAACTTTGACTTAGATTGTAGACATTAGGACACATATTGTAGTAATCTCGTCCCCATTGTGGAACAGTAGGTATAATCTAGGATAAATAATGCCCAGACAACTTTATTGATGCCAAAATAGGTGAAGTAGAGTATATAGTAGAACTATTTACCGACTTGTTTATTCCCTGACTATATGAACCTATATGAGGTGATAATTAAGTTAATATTCACAAAACAGTTCTCTCTGAAAGTTCAAGTATTTTAAACACATGTTGATGGTTACTTTCAGATAGAATTCAACCTACTAAATAACTCTATTGACCCATGAGGCTGTGGAGGTATATTTGAAGTTCATAATAAGTCATTTCATACTGTGAAAAACCAACTCACAGAAGACGACACAGACCAAAGGATGGAATTCTTTGAAATTATGATGGAGAAGATGGCTGGGAACCGCAATAACATTAGGAATATTTGTTTTCCAGGTGACAGTTTTTTTAACGGAATCGTGAAGAAACAAAATGTGCGGTACTGGAGTGACAAGATCCCCATATCTTTCGAAAAGATGAAACACAGTTTTCATAGGAACTGAATGTGTGGGTAGGAATTCTAGGAAACCATATTGTTGGTCCTTTATTTCTGGAAGAAAGCTTAAATGGTGATTTATACCTGGATGTGTTACAGGAAACGATCGATTTGCTCATACTTCAAATACTGGAATAAAAATTAGAACGAATTCCAGGAGCGCACCACTTTCCAGCAAGACCCTTCCCCACTTCCAACGTCAAGCTCGCGGGAATCTGGACGTAAAATACCTTATGAGATGGATTGGACGTCGTGAAGGAATCGAATGGCCGACACGATCACCAGACTTCACACATTGTGACTTCTTTCTGTAAGTTAACGTCAAATCGAAAGTATATGAGCTACAATCCGACCTGCAGGTATGTTACATAATGTTCGGGAAGAATTTTGGATTTGAATATTTCATTGTCGGATATTTCGAACCGCTATTTCGTTAATTGACATCAATGTTGCTTCTTATTCTCAATAAAATAAGAATTCCAGATATGAGTTTTGCTTTTTGTTATAATTTACATTTCAAATGCATATTGTGAGAAAACTCATTAACGAAATTCTAAAAACAATAAGATGGTTGAAAAGCGAATTGAATAATATTCTCAAGGATGTGCCACCTGACCCTCCCATGCTATTTTAAATTTATTATTTGATTTTTGAGCAATCACAATGTTTTTCATTTGAAAAAATAGTATCAGTGATATCATTCAAAACGGTTTCTATCCTATTGTTGTACGGCAAACCGTTCAAAAGTTAACAGGGGGGACTATAAAATGCAGCACACTAGTGTATATTTACTCTGCGAATACCAGATTTGAAGACTAATTCTGAACTGTTACTCCATTGGTATGGTATGGCTGTACAAAAAATGTTCTGGAGAGAGGGCAAACAAAGCTTGGAATATATGAGCTTTCAAGCGGTTTTCATGATTGTAGGAAGTTTGGCCAATGAACACTTCATTGCATGAGGGATGGTAAAACAAACTTTGGTATATATAAACAGTGTTCGTCAAAAGTCCGTTCCCCCCCTACTAATTTTTGAACCACCTGGTATATCGCAACGAAATTTGGAGGGCTTACATAGGAGATAAAATCCTACTTTTCCACAGCTAGAAGTTCCGAAATGGCGGCATCTTTAATGAAATTTTGAAATAGAACACCCCGAATATTATTCCATTCTCGAAATCTGATCATAATTCTCAACATTTTTCTACCAACACTTTACTCCTGAATTCAATTGTTTTCGAAATATTAACGTTTGAAAAGTGACATTCTGGTTTAAAATGAAGTATGGATTTTGGTCACTTCCAGTAAAACATTTTGCTAACTAAACGTTATTAATTTGTAGTTAAATCTCTTAATGAATTCGACTAATAAGAGGGTAAAGAGAGTTTATTAAGGATGAACAGTACCGCTTACCGGAAAATCTCGAAGCCTACGGATGTGTTCTGTAAATTCACAATCAAAACAAATTAGTTAGCTAAAAAATTATAATTTATTTTTGAATAACACTTTTATTTAACCCCAACAATTATTTCATCGAGTGTTCAATGTGGCCCCCTCCTAAATCTTGACAGTAAAGTGCCCTATTATAAATAGCTTCTCTCACGTTGATGAAAGTCGGTTCATCTATTTATTCACATGTAACTATTATTCTGCGTTCCAAGTCTTCTATTGTTTGGCATTCAGTGGCGTAGATATTGGACTTCAGAAACCCCCAGAGAAAAAAATGTAGAGGTGTAAGATCCGGAGATCTTGGTGGCCATTCTGTACTTCCCCTGCGACCCATCCATCGCCCAGGGAAGTTTGTATCGAGGAACTCTCTAGCCATGCGATCTGAATGGGGAGGTGCTTCATCCTGCTGAAATATGATTTAACGATTTTCAAACTCTTCCTGGTTGTTTAATACAATTTGTCTTATTCGAGGATCAATTTCAGTTTCTAAAAGATTTCTGTAAAGAACTCCTGTAAGATTGCCTCTGATAAAAATCGGTCCAACAACGCGATTGCCCAAAATCTCCGCCCAAACATTCACTTTAAAGGAAACTGGGTATGTCCCTCTCTGAAAATATGCGGATTAGTATTGTTCCAGTGACGTACATTCTGTTTGTTGACCGTGCATTCGTCTCCGAAACATACACGTTTAGGGAAGTCCCGTGCTCCTTCATTTGTTCTTGTTAACCACTCACAAAATTCAACCCTTCGGTCTGGATCATCCTCCGTGAGAGCATGCAGGATTTTCATTCCATAGGGATGAAACTTTTCTCATTTTAGGACTCTTTGGAAACTTTTTGAACTTAGTCGGATTGATTATCATTTCAACAATTTCTACCTTTTTTTCTTCGGAAGGATACTGTCTTCCTGATCTTGGAGCATCTTTCAGCGTACCAAGTCCAAGTCCAGAAGTACTTAATTAAAATATTTACATATAGTTCTTACACAACTAGACTAATTAATATTTACAGTATCTACATTCAATTTTCCTTTTCTCCTTCGGATGGTGGGTGGGAAGGGGAGGAAAGATTGCGGCTTTTTGTAGGGGGAATTGTCGACTGTTCAAATTTAAAGTTACTATACTATCTCCCTATAGAGTTCTAGGTTTTGATATATATAACTCCTTGTTTTCTTTTCTGGTCCGCTCGTACGTTTGTGATTACTGCTGTGAGCGGACTTTTAGGAATATGGTGTCTATAGAATTTGTCTGATATTTTGACTATAAAGTCTTCAAGTTTTTCTACGTTTGCTATCTCGCGCATGTCATCCAGCATCTGCTACTGTTCGTAACAATACGAAGCGCTTTGTTTTGCAACCTTTCCAGTCTCGACATCTGCGTTTTGGAAAGGCTACAAAAAACCGGGCAAGCGTATGTTATAGCTGGTCTAATGATTTGCTTATATATTCTCAGCTCATTATCTAATGATAGGCTGGAATTACGTGCTATGAGGGAACACGTTCGCTTCATCGCAGCCGCTCCTCTCTGTAATGCCAGCCCTATATGCTTGTGCAAGCTCATACGCTTGTCCAGCTGCACTTTCCGGTATCGCACTGAGGGCCTCTCCGTCAGTTTGCTTTTTCCAATCCTCACCTTCCCGAGGAACTTCACATTAGTGAATTTCCTCGTGAAGTTGATGACCTCGGTTTTCTCCGAGTTAAGCTCAATCTTGTTCTTCCCCATATATGGCATGACCAACCGATCCAGATGAATCTGGAGCTGCATGGCAGCCACTTCGCTCTGGAACGAGTGGGCTTAGATCGCGGTATCATCCGCGAACACAGCCGTACTCGTCCGAGCGAAGGTCGGAAAGTCGTGTGTATACAGGGAATACAAGATTGGTGACAGGGAGGACCCCTGTGAGACCCCTGCTCCAACTGTATGCTCTGGCGAGATAATTCCATTCAGCGTACCAGTTGCTTAGAGCTTATTTAAAAGTTTGCCCAAATATGACCTCGAAATGGGATTTTCGGGAAATGTATCATTAAACATACGGACTGCTGGATGATAATTTCTTCCATCTTCTCCAAATATCAAAACTGCTTCAAATTTATCGTCTAAACTACGAGTCATGATCACACTTTTCATAAAAGAATTGAGGCCTTCAACGGACTATTTGATAGTTAGTAGTTCAGTTTGACAGTAAACAAGATGTTACCGCGACAACGATTTTTTCCAATGCAAACTTGATTGAAAGCAACATTAGTGTTTTTGGTTGGGTTTGAAATGACCAAAATGTCACTTTTTAAACGTTAATATTTCTAAAACAATTGAATTCAGGAGTGAAGTGTATTGGAGACAACTGTTGAGAATTATGAGCAAGTTTCAAAAATGGTTCCATTTAGAAAAATTCCATTTTTGAACTTAGCTGCGATTTTTCCACGAAAAAGTAGATTTTTATCTCCTATTTAAGCCCTCCAAATTTCGTTGCGATATACCAGGTGGTTCAAAAATTAGTAGGGTAGTATTAGTAGGGTAAGTGTCCGGCATAAAGTTCGCAGCATATGGAATTCGTTTTTATTATAGATTTCTCAAAAAAAATCATTCGTGATAAAAACCTCTGCTTCATCCTAAACCTGAATTGCGAATACCAAAATTGAATTTTATACGACCCTATACGAGGGAAATAGAAAAGTATGCTTTGTTTTCAAAATAATATGATCCCATCACTTTATTTCTCGCGGTAGAATTCAAATTCATGGGGAAATATTGTTCTAAATCGAATGTTGATCCAGAAAGTCAAATCATAGCCACCTATGACCAATTTCATTTTTCAACTTTTTTTCCCATTTTCTCCTCATCGCCCTGTACAACATGAGGAATATTAGGCTAGACGAATGGTATATTATCATATATGATGATATTACTCTCTGAATGTTTTCTCATTTCCCCCTCCCATCGGAAAATCACATTAATTGAATTATGTGACGAAATTTCACAAAATCTTGCTGCAAATAGTAAATAAAACTGAATTGTCTCCAAGGTATGATGCCAGAATGCCAATTAATTTATTTTCACAATACAAATAACATTTCTTGATACAAATATGTCCCATGCTTTATTCTACGTGGAGTCCTCCATTCTCAATACACTGCATAGTACGGCGGATCATGAACATTTCTTAGTATCTGGGGAGCTATTCCCCGAATACAATCCCTGATAGTATTCTCCAAATGACGTATATTTTGAAATGATCTTCTTGAATATACCTTCTGTTTGAGATATCCGCATAAGAAAAAATCCAAAGGAGTGAGGTCCGGTGACCGGGCGGGCCAAGCGTTATTGGAATATCTACCAATCCATCGATTTGGAAATGTTCCTTTTCACCACCTTCTCACTCCTAGCGTAGAATGAACGGATGCACCGTCTTGTTGAAAATACATTCCAGCTCTCATGTCCAGAGGAATATCATCTAAATAATCGGAGAGAAACGTCTGCAGCATTCTCAACTATCTGACAGAATTCAGTGGTTGTCTGAAAAATACTGGTCCAACAATAATGTCATTAAGAATGCCGCACCAGACATTAACTCTGAAGTGATATTGGTCTCTACATTGTATCCTGAAGTAGGGATTAATATCTGCTCACCACCTGCAATTCTGGGAGCTGACTACCCCATTTGATGTGAAGGTGGACTCGTCACTATAAAGAATTTTTTTCGAAAACTGTCTATTATCTTCCATCATAGACTGAAACCAGAAACAGAAATCCAAGCGATTATTCGGTTTCAAAGTGAGTATGAATTTCGGTTTATACGGTTTGAATTTATTATTACGTAGAACTCTTCTCATTGATCGATCGGACATACCAAGATTTTCTCCTCTTTGCGATAATGACATTTTTCGATTTTCAATCGTAGACAGCATAATATTCATAACAGTTTCTCCACTTTCAGTTATCGGTCGTTTATGTGTCACTTTGTAATTTTTTGAAACCGATCCAGATTCCTTGAATGTTTTCAAAATTCTTGTAATTGTCGAATTATGAACGTTTTTACCTGGATGTCTTTCATTAAAAATATTGGCAGTGTCTCTACAAGTATGGTAATTGTCACCATGTATCATTACAATCTCCACTTTCTCCTGTATACTTAGTCGAGCAGCCATGATTGAATTGAAAAACTACTGAAATTACTCTACAGATTTGTGAGTTATTCTTGATGCGTCAAAAATGGTTTGTTTACAATTAGAAATGAATATATATATATATAAAGTGTGGAATTTTTCTTAGTTTAGCTATACCACATACGTCATATGTAACACTTCAATTTACAGTATACTGAGTATTAAGGAAACCAGTGTTCATATTTCTTAACATTCATTCAGAATATCATTGGTAAGTAGTAAGAATAAACAAATAACAAATTTACAACAAATGCTCGAACTGAGCTCCTTGGGTTAGTCGACAATATCCAAAATGATCTGATGAATTCTTGGGTTACATTTGACAACATCTCTGGTGTAATTTGTTGAATTTCAGTTCGAATTTTCTCTTTTGGTCTTCCAAATTGGTAGGTCGATTTATGTACACTTGAAGGTTTGAGTAACCTCAGAGAAAAAAGTCCATGGGAGTTAAATCTGGGGACCAGGCCATTCAATCTGACCGCGTCATCCAATCTCTAACCACTCGAGCATAATCTGGACCTGTTGGATCCTGATGGAACCAAATAGTAGAAACTAGTCGACCAGGTTGAATAATGTATGGTTATGTTCCAGATAATTATGGAATTATATAAGTTTGTAACATTTCCAAATAATTTTCACCCGTCAAAGTACGGACAAAAAAATATGGTCCTTCAATAGTATTTCTAAGAATCCCAGCCCACACAGTAACTTTTTGGGGATATTGGGTATAAGCTTCCATCGCCCAATTGGAATTTTCTGTTGCCCAATAACGACAATTTTGCATATTCACGGTACCGTTTATACAAAAAGTTGTTTCGTCGGAAAATAAGACATTAAATTCAAAGCCATTATGTTGACACACATCATTTTACAAAACTCCAAACGTCTATCGAAGTCGTCTTCATTAAGTTCATGTATAAGCTTGACTTTATATGGATGTAATTTGGCTTTCCTTAGAATTTTCTGCACATCACCACGACAGATCTCATTGTTGTCAGATGAAGTTGTAATTTAGCAAAGAGGATTTTCTTCAATTCCAAGTAATACATCCAAATGAGTGTCTTCGGCAACGTAAGGCCTGCCACTCTCATGCTCATCCCTAACATTGCCATTCTCATTGAATTTATGTAATATTTTGCTCACCGTCGATTCACTCTCGATCAGGATATTTTTCATTAAAGATATCGCATACTTCTACCATACTCCTTTTACGATCGCCGTAACCTAAGATCACCAAAACTTCTATTCGCTGTTTTTCTGACAGCACCATCGTATTTCAAATAATTTCTTTTTGGGTAATATATTTAGGAAAGGTATCATTGAAGACTTATAAATCGATATGCTACACAACTAATCAATTCATTACTGACACATGCAATAGTAACTAGGATCTTATTGTCTGGTTGCTAAGGACTTTCAGATGTTTTCATAGCCTACTCTAGTTTGGCGATAAAGTCTAATCAACAACTTCAAAAACGTGTTAAATAGATATAAAGCTCCTAAAAATATGAGCGATAGCTCATTCGATTCGGAATGACGTCTAGAAATGTATTTTTTTAAGGTTTATTAGCACGTAAAAAATTGCGATTGTTATTAACTAAATAAGATTGAAAAAAGAAGGTATTTCGTTTTTCGTTAATAATTTCTGAAATAATGATATTCAAGGAATTATGAAAAAAGATCCTGAGAAAAGAGGAAATTTCCAATGAAAAAGTCCTCCTCCCAGAACTCTATCTCTATTATTTATAACTTTTTTTAACGCTGAAAATAGGGCTCCGTGAGGTCGTTACGGCATAGGCGCACCGTCTAAAAAGCCGTTATATCACCTAAAATATTTTTTTTATAGTATGAAATAACAATTTGAAAATTTGAATGAATTATGGTGTGATGTAGACACTTGAACGAAAAAAACCTCGGTAAAAAAAAATTTTATGTCGATTTTTCAAAAAGTTACACCATTGTTAGTTATCGAATTTTTTTCCAATCTCTGTTTTTATAAATTACGACATAAAAGTTTGAATAATTGGTTTATAAAATTTCCGCTTCGTGTAGCTCTTTTCATTTAGGTACTTAATAAAGCAATGCAAAAAAAAATATTAAAGTTTATTATTTTGTTAATTATAATTTTTTTAAATTAACAAAAAATGAAATTTCAAAAAAATGTTATTAAAAATTTTTTTTGGTAATATCTTATTATTGCTGTTTTTGCATCCAATATAGGTATTGATTAACATTGGAAAAAAAATGTTTACGTCATTTGTTAAGAAATTGTTTATAAAAAGACTATTTTGGGATTTGAAAAAAAAAATTCAGCACCATCTTATTGCATAGGTAAAATTATGATTTAGAAGAAAAAAAAAATCTTAAATACATTTTTTATTGTTTATAATCGTTTTTTTATATTTCAATTGTTCAAATAATCAGTTGAGGAATTATTTTATTCTCAATAATCATCATTGACCTTTTTCAATGAATTAACAGAGATTTTTTTTTTTTATAAATGATTTCATTGTTTATTAACTTAACGATTTGTTTTAAACAAATAATATTGAACGTTATATTTTTCTTGGAAAACTTCAGAAAATTACAAAAACAACTATTTATAACAAAAATTTTTTTTTTTTTATTTTAAATTTTTTTTTAAATAAAAATTTAAATTTTTTTTTTTCTCTGTTAATTCATTGAAAAAGGTTAATGATGATTTTTAAGAGTAAAATAATTTCTCAACTAATTATTTAAACGATTGAAATATAAAAAAAAACGATTATAAACAATAAAAAAATTATTTGAGAAAAAAAAAATATTTTTTGAATCATAATTTTACCTATGCAATGAGATGGTGAGAATTTTTTTTTGAAAAATCACAAAATAGTCTGTTTGTTTATAAACAATTTCTTAACAAATGACGTAAACATTTTTTTTTCAATGTTAATTATTACCCATATCAGATGCAAAAACAGCAATAATAGGATATTACTGAAAAAATTTTTTTTTTATATCATTCTTTAGAAATTTCATTTTTGTTAATTTAAAAAAATTATAATTAACAAAATAATAAATTTTAATGAAAATTTTTTGCATTGCTTCATTGAGTACCTAAATGAAAAGAGCTCCACGAAGCGAAAATTCTATAGACCAAATATTTAAACTTTTATGTCGTAATTTATAAAAACAGAGATTGGAAAAAAATTAGTTAATTACCAATGGTGTAACTTTTTGGAAAATCTACATGAAATTTTTTTTTGCGTGGTTTTTTTCGTTCAAGTGTAGATTACACCATAATTTATTCGAATTTTCAAATTGTTATTTAATACTATAAAAAATTTATTTTAGGTGATATAACGACTTTTTAGACGGTGCGCCTATGCCGTAACGACCTCGCGGAGCCCTATTTTCAGAGTTGAAAAAAAAATTATAAATAATAGAGATAGAGTTCCGTGAGGTGGAACTTTTTTATTGGAAATTTTCTCCTCTTTCATGATCTTTTTTCATGATTCCTTAAATATCATTATTTTAGAAATTATTAACGAAAAACGAAATACCTTCTTTTTTTAATCTTATTTTGTTAATAACAATTGCAATTTTTTACGTGCTAATAAACCCTTAAAAAAAATTTTTCTAGACGACATTCAGAATCGAATGAGCTAACGCTCATATTTTTAGGAGCTTTATATCTATTTAACACGTTTTTGAACTTGTTGATTAGACTGATATACTCGTACCCACCACTGAGTACTTCTCAGGTTTTCATTGCAAAATAAATAATGAAAAAAATGTTAAGAAATATGAACACTGGTTTCCTTTATACTCAGTATACTGTAACTTGTAGTGTTACATATGACGTATGGGCCTTCAAATGGGGGACAATTCTTATTTTTAATAAAAGGTGGAAAACTAAAATACAAAATCGACCTGTCCGAGATTTACCTCCGAAAATGATTAACTTGTAAGATAATGGAGCGTTTCCACACTTTGTGAACGCACTGTATATTCAAATCCTCAGTATTCGAATGATTCCTCCCACATATTTGCTTCTCCGGAAGTCAAAGAGCCCCGTTAATTGCACATACGTCTACATACACTGTTTCGTCTCAACGGTAGTTTTAATAAGGTTTCCGGCCGAGTGAATATTGAGTTTTGCGACGGTCGTCTCCAACTCATAGCCGCATCATATCGTGGCCACATTCAGGTCGACCTCACTACACCAGAGATTGGAATCCCAAGGGTGTAGAGACTCTGAAATCAAATTGAGTTCGGATTGCACAAGCCACCCGCCAGATGATACGACTGGCTATCAGATTCTCTCGTCTGCGATACCGTACTTCAATAATTGGCGGAAGTTCCTTTCAATTGGTTTTTGATACGGGAGAATGTCGATCTATCCGCATGTGGAGTTATTTGAAGATGTGTAAATATAAGGATATGAGATCAGAATGAAAGAAGCGATCTCTTCATATCCATCGCTTATCAAAAAATTGTCGTATGTTGAGCTGGCATGACTACTCGAACCAAAATTGCACCATAACTCCGTGCTTTTTGGTTGCCAAGGTTTTGCTTATTGAAAAAAATGGTTTTTTCTGTTCATGCTTTCGAAATTCATCATCTCTTCTTCAAGAATCCTGGACAACAATAACATTGATCAGTACTGTGATAGATATAAGGTTATAAAATAGCTAAATAACACAATATCAAGTCATGGAAATTCTTCACTCTTGTACTGACTATTATTGTAAAACATTCTCAGCTGGAAATCATTAAAAACATGAACATTCATTAGCAGGAATGTCTGTCACGCTTCATACTAGTGTTGTACAGTGACATTGACAATACAGTGGTTGATTGACAACACAGTGACATTGACAACACAGCGATGCCAATTGCTTTATATAGGTGCTGGGTCCATCGTCAGGTGTTGGTTGTTAGAGTATTATGAGTTCGGTGATGGTTACTTTTGTGGAGTAAATATGTGTAGATAATGTTAAGTCCTTTTATGTCTTTTTAAGAACTTCCTGATAGTAATTTGACGAAAATTTGAACACAATGATCATAAAATCAGATGTGAATTATCTGCGACTGAAAGATAAACTTTAGTCACTATCTTCCATCGTTTAAGGTAATCTCTTTCGGGGTATTCATGTTGAAAAGGGAAACATTCTCAATTGAATATTGAATAGAAAGATTTTCCTGTAAATTATAAAAATCCACGATGAAAATGAAGTTATTTTTAATGAATGTCTACAACTACTTCACCGGCTAAAGCCAAGTTGGACATTGAACTACATCTGATAGATATTCTGAAAGGATCCTAACTCAAAAGAAAAAATCTAAAATTCATATTTCTGAATGAGGCAAAGAAGAATGTTTTCCCAAAGAGAGTAATCACCAGGATTCATTTGTAATATTGTCTCAAGAGAGGCATTGCATTCACTAGGTCTTCAATACATTTTTGTCGACGAAAATCTATTTCACGCTTCCAAGATCATCAGGAAGACCGGAAGAAATGGGAAACACATTTTCTAGAAGCAATCTCACTTTGCAAAGATGGAATAAGGATAGAAACATTTCTTTTGAAGAGATACTTTGAAATTAGGGTTTTTTGACATTACAACCTGTCATGTGGTATGATAGATTAATTTGTTCGAAAATATGAACAGAATGTTCATAAAATCAGATGTGGAATCATCTGCGACTGAAAGATAAGTTTTAGTCACTATCTTCTATCATTCAAGATAACCTCTTGTGGGGTATTCTTGAAAAACAAAATATCTTCAATTGAATATTGAATAGAAAGATTTTTCTGTGAATTAAAAAAGCCACGAAAAAAATGAGGTTATTTTTCGTGAGAGTATAACAGAAAACAACTACTGCCCCGGCTAAAGCCACGCTGGACATTAAACTACATCTGATAGATATTCTGGAAGGACCTTAACTCAGAATAAAAAATCTGAAATTAAAAATTTGCATTTTTATTCAGATGATTGTTTGATTTTCTATTCCAGTCTTAATTAAAAACTCATATAGATGAATGAGGCGATGAAGAATGTTTTCCAAAAGAGAGTACTCACCAGAAATCCTTTGGAACATTGTTTTCTGTTAGACATTCACAAATTACTTCATTTTTACCGTGGATTTTGCAATTCACAGAAAAATAATTCAATTCAATAATCAATTAAGAATGTTTCCCTTTTTCACTGATAGTAGTTGTTTAAATAATTCATTTCCATGAATATTTATTGTTTCTTTGTCTTATATTGCAACGTTTTCATATGAAAAATTGTGGTCGTTATCCCCAACGTGTTTGACCAAAGTACATGTATGTTTATCATTCCTGACATCACTCTTATGTGAGGTATCTTTGAGGCATCTGCTAGTTTGCCCCATATATTTCTTGTCCCATCGGCACAGGCATTGAAATAGACCACGTTCGACATATGTTATAGTTGTTCTTCGTCTTTCAATTTGGGAAAAAAATTATTGGCTGTTTTTCAATTCCTGAATGCTGGTCATATTTGTGAAGTGTTTTGTTGAGTTTGTATAATAAATTTCATTGTTTGTATCCGTAAGAGGTTGAGGTCTGTTAGATTGTAAGTGATACAATAATTGGGAGCCACTGTGTTGAATAATTTTCCTATTATTTTCGGGATTTGTTCTTTTGGTTGGTCTTGATGACTTTCTTTCTCATGGCTAATACCAGGATTCTGATGTTTTTTGGTAGAACGATTCATAATGCAGAAATCTCCCTGGAGAGCCTGATTTTGTATACCAGTTAGTGATTGACATATTATCGTCTCTTCTTACCAATTTTATATCCAGAAAAGGTACACTGAAGTTGAAGTCTTCTTCTATGGTGAAAAGTGGTTGTTAAAAACTTTCAATATATCCTCTTTTATTTTTAAGCGACGGAAAAAAGGAGGAGGTTCTCTATTCGACGCGTATATTTTTTTATGTATGACCACGCACAACTTTTCACAGAGTAGTCCGATTTCGATTATTCTCATTTAAATGGATAGAGTATACCTCGAAATTGATCTCATTTTGATTTGAAGGAGAAATCCACTCTTAAGGGGAGGAAAACGGGGGATGATTATTGGTTCACCCATTGAATTTAAACTTCTTAACCGATTCCACCAGGCGTAACTTTGTTCTGGGTTATCCGGTTCAGATGATTCTTTCTCATTGTATATGATATACTCCGAAGTTGTTCCCATTCGAATTTGAGAGGAAATCACACCCCTAAGGGTAGAAAAATAGGGGATGAAAGTGAAAGTACAGTTGTTTTCGAAATTAGACTCATCAAATCACAATTTGGGCTCTTCTCCACAAATAGAGATTAATGCATTACTATGTGTCAGTGGATTCTGAGAAATTTGGCTGGAAATCCTCAATTTTTAACCGACGAAACCAAAAAGGAGGAGGTTCTCTATTCGACCCGTATATTTTATGTTTTTCCATAAAAAAAAATTTATGTATGATCACGCATAACTTTTTACTGAGGCGTCCGATTCCGATAATTCTTTTTTCAGTGGATAGGGTGTACTTCGAATTTGGTCCCGTTTACGGTAGCGAAATGAAGGATATTGTTCACTCACCCTCTGAATTCTAGTCCGTTAACCGATTCTATCAGGCATTACTTTTTACTGGGTTCTTCGATTTGGATGATTCTTTCTTTAATAGATAGGGTATACCTTATATTTGGATTCCGGAAGGAATAGGCCACACTTACGGGTAGCAAAATAGGGGATAATCGATTTCTCACCAGTGAACATTGGCACACACACACGTAGTTGACAATGACAGATCGCTACTGACATTATTCTTGTTTCGTCAAAATCAGTATATTTTATGAGAGGATGGAATGATATACAAAGTAATGAAATAAACTAACCAAAACAACGAAAATAATTTATATTACAACAAATAGTAAAAGTAGATAATCATATTATTTAACTGGTAATAGTTGAAGTAAGGTGTGTAAGTAAGTATTTTGGAAGTAATCAAAAAACAAGTAGGTAGTAATTGGTAGATTTTAGCCACAAAAAATTGAAAAATAAAAACTTTTTAACAAAAAATTAAACCGACGAAATACGGAACTGAAAAGTGAAAAATAAAAACTTTTCAACAAAAATTAAGCCGACGAAAAATCAACTGAAAAGTAAAAAATAAAATAAACCTTCTTAGTCTAAATGATAATTGAGCTCCTAAACTAATGTAAGTAACTGATTTTGAGTCGGCGCCAAACAAACTAGCAATTGAATTAGGTGAAGCGTAAAATGATGGCAGCGAGATGCATGGCTGCGTTTTGATGACTTCTTTCATAGATAATGATCTTCGATATGTTTGTTTGGCGCCGACTGAAAATCAGTTACTCACATTAGTTTGGGAGCTCAATTATCATTTAGACTAAGAAGGTTTATTTCATTTTTTCAGTTGATTTTTTCGTCGGTTTAATTTGTTGTTAAAAAGCTTTCATTAAGATATGTACTCTTTACGGACGAGGCAAACTCCTCCCAAAATGCTATCACAAACTTTCATAACAACCACAGTTGGGATCCGCAAAATCCGCACGCAGTTAGTGAAAGACATTATCGGTATCAATTTTCTGTAAATATATGGGCGGCAATAATTGATAATTACTTGACAGGTCCTTTCTTTCTTTCGTTCCGACTGAATGGCGCAACTCACAGAGACTTTTTAGAAATTGAATTGCCAGGACTACTTCAGAATGTACCATTAGAAATTCGTTACCGCATGTGGTTTATGCATGATGGAGATCCGGCTCATCTAAGCGTTGTAGCCAGGGAATTCCTCAACACTGTCTATCCAAATCGATGGATTGGTAGGGGTGTAGAAGAAACTAACCAGGCGTGGGCACCAAAGTCCCCAGATCTGAACCTGCTAGATTTTTATTTTTGAGGACATTCGAAGTAACTAGTTTATGGAATTCCAGTAGCGAACGAGAAAGATCTAAGGAACCGAATAGTAGACGCCTGTGAAACAATAAGAAAAACACCAATAATTTCTGAGCGGGTACGAGATTCAATGACTAGAAGACTGAATGCCTGTATCCTCGCTGAAGGTGGACACTTCGAACAATTCATTTGAATACAATTTAGTTTCCTTTATTTCATATTATTCTACATATAAAAAAATTCTTGAAATAAAATGTTGATATTTCTTGCAAATTTTATCCAAAACATACAGATTTTACACCCTTGATACAAAAATAACTATTTCGAACGAGTAAAAATAAAGAGTATAGGTGACGCCCCCTACAAAAAACCAAAACTTCTTACTTAAACGTCAGATTCATTTCCTAAGCATTCTTGTGAAAAATGCAGAATAATGGTAATAAGTTCAACACGCATCGATTATCAAATAATCGACTCAAAATTTTCAAGTCCAAATATCTAGAAAACGGTTGCTTATAGCGTCTTGAACGTTTTTACGTAGATACGATAGAGGAATTGATTTTTTTACTGAAAAATTTGCTAGAAGTACGCTAAAAAAAGTTATGAATCTTCAAAAAAGAGAAAGACGTGTAGGTGGCGCCCCCTACGAGTAAGAGAAATAATAACATCAGGTTCGAATTTGACACCTCAAAAAATCTCTCAATACCGATTTTCGTTTAATTGAGGTCAGTATTTCGAATGTTATTTAAAAAAAACGAAAATAAAAATGAAACATCAACACCTTGTATCCTGGAAACGAAGTGTTTCCGGACATATATTTATTTGAAGAATTCATATTTGAATATTGTGAGATATCACCTCCTGAAGTTTGTTGAAGAACTTTTGCGTCACCCTGTATAACAATAAATAGTTGAAGTAGATAATCATATTATTCAACAGTTGATGGTTGAAGTGAGATAGGTAAGTATTTTGGAACTAATCAAAAATCAAGTACATAGTAATTAGTAGATTTCAGCCACAAAAAATTGGAAAGCAAAAAATAAAATAAACCTTTTTAGTCTCAATGATAATTGAGCTCCTAAACCAATGTGAGTAACTTAGTTCGAGTCGGGCCCAAACAAAGTAGCAATTGAATTAGGTGAAGCGTAAAATGATGGCAGGGAGATGCATAGCGGCGTTTTGATTACTTCTTCAAAGTAATATAATGATTTCCGATAATTGTTTGTTTGGCGCCGACTCAAAATTAGTTACTCCATTAGTTTAGGAGCTCAATTATCATTAAGACTGAGAAGGTTCATTTCATTTTTTGCTTTTCGGTTGATTTTTTCGTCGGTTTAATTTTATTGTACATTTTTGTGATTTGATTTACGTTGTTAGGTCTTTGACGGACCGAATCTGTAATAATATTGCATGTTTGTGTTAAACTATGTTTCTGTCAGATTTTTCTGAATGACTCACTATGTAGTCTATGTCAGCTAGTAACTGTTGTATTTTCATGTCACTTTTGTTTGGTTTCACACTAAACTTTGGTCCCAATTCAAGGAAGTCACTAACATCTTTTGGAATCTGTATGTTTGTTAGATTTTACATTCAGTTGGGTTGGATTTTGATTTTGGTTATTTTTACTAGTGCTGAGTTATCGTATTTTTTGAATTGCTGTTTTTGACTGCAATTCTTACTTCAAATCATATGATAATATGGTATATTTCAGTATCATTAATCAAATTAAATCAAACTTTCATTTATTTGAAATAGCTGATTCGACATTGTCCTGTCCAAATTTCAATATTCCCCAAATTTTGTTTCCTGAAAACTTTCGTCTGCGTAGATTTTTTTTTCTTTGTGTAGTTTCATTTAGTTTATGTATGTCACTCTGCCCACTTCTTGTTATCCCGATATTGCTCCACCCCTTTATCCCGTTATCTCGCTATCCAGTTATCCAGTTTTCCCGTTATCCTGCTATTCCGCTATCCCGTTATCCCGTTATCTCGCTAGCGCTCTATCCCTTTCGAAACCTGACGTATCGGGGCAAATTTAGTAATTTGCCCTTCTCAGAACAGATAACTGATAATTTTTACTTCCAGGAGGAGGAAAAATCCAAAATATGGAAAGCAATATTTCGTTACTCCTCCAAAAACATTCAGACGTTATTTAGTTTTTCACAGAAAATGTTTTTCTCCAGCAACTTGAATCTTTTGGGGGCCCCATTTGTTTAACATGGGTAAAAAAATACAATTGCAAAGAAAATTGTATCGCAACTACAGTTACGCCTAGGAGTAACTTTATCCCAATTCATATTCCTCTACAATAAGTTCAAACTGATAATCATTTTCCGAACGCCATACTTGCAATGCAGTAATGACTGGATCCGTAACAAGTAGTAGATTAAGAAAACACAGGAAACTTTTATGTTTTTGTTACATCAAATTATTTGATACGTAACTTTGAGTCATGAATAGGCGGAAGGGACCACTGTTTAAACTTCCAACTTTCTCCATATTGGTAAATCTGACGTGAATAATACTTCAGATTTACCTTCGCCAAATTGGGCGCTAACTTATTCGGAGGTCAAAAGGACCTATAAAATTATTTATTGTATACGCTCCACAAAATATAGAGTTAGTAAACTGGGAAGAATCCGAAAATTGCCACTTTAGCGGACTTGTACTTGAAGTCGTCATGGCAACACTTCAATGGGCTGAAATTTTGAAACTTAAAATGAATATCCTAAAAATGTTTGAGGAGACGCAATAAACTTTAGATTATTTGAGATTTAGTGGTGACAGCACACGTTTCCTTCGTAATATAATTCTGGAATACTTATTTCAGGAACAATATTCCAAGTATTTGAAAAACGTGTCATTGATAAACAATGGCTTGCTACATTTTTGCACAGCTTCCTTACACTACCGTATAGTCAGAAAAAAATCAGTAAGCACGGCAAGAAAATATGTGTGGCATTTTCCTACTGTTTATTTGAAAAGCTAATACAAAAAAATGTTGCATGTAACACATACGCAAATGGCTACAGCGAACATCATCTTCCGATTTGTCCTCTGAAGCCTAATTTTTGGTAATTGTTACATAAACTAATATTGGGATATTCCAAAAACTATTCACTGGTTCAATTGACTTTGGTGTGTCGTGTTTTTTATTCCTATAGTGGAAATGTGTCGAATGATGTGAATTTATTTGTTTCAACTTATTTGGAAATTGGAAAAATGCAGTCATTGACAGAACATCGCTTGTGGATGTTTTGGGTTCTGCTTCGACCGAGAAATAGATATTTCCTGACAAAAGTTCATTGGATAAGTAGTGACCATTTTTTTTGGTGAACATTCTCCTATATATCATTCATCTATATGAAGCAATCAAGATGGAAAAAAAATTAACCGACCTCCTGGATAAAAATGCAAATTCTGCACTCCTATTCAAGGTATTTTCACAAATTCTCAAACATATAGTTTGAGGTCCGAGTTGGCATGGTGCTGAGAAAGTAGTCGTTTTCTTGGATAAAATAGAATACAGCTCATTTTTCCATCGCGTACATTTGCAATTCAGAATAATTTCTTTTTCAACGTGAAAACCTCCAAAAACACTATCCTCAACCAAGGATAGAAGTTCGGATTTCACTCGCAGAAAATAGGCTAGTTGACTAAATTTGAGAATTAGTTAATACTTTACCTTAATATATATTAAACCAGAAAAAAAAATGTATTTTTTTCTATCAAACATTTACATTATGTATTTTGCGTTCTCAATAACCAATTTAAATTCACCTCGAAATTGCTTCAGACTGTCATGGCGTCTTGAATGACGTGACGCCGTGGGAAACAAAGATTCATGTCCGTTTATGGCAGTTAGTTTTCATAATTAAAAATGAATTTCTCGTATTACAAGATTTGTATAGTGCCCAGTGTGAAAGCACAACTAAAAAACGCCAAACAAATTATTTAACTATGTTCCAAATAATGAAAAAGTGGCTAAAACTTGCAAGGAGGAATGATGTTCATAGTTTATCAACAGATTCAAGAATGTATTTTTGGGGAGATCATTTTGATGTAAGTGTTTCCCAATACACAATTTATTTCTTCATCTAAAGCAAAAATGATGAATTTAGCAGAATCACTATTTTTGAAGTATATTGATAAAATAAAAATGTATGAGTTGAGGTTAAGCGAAGCGCAGTGTACGGAAATGTCAAATTCAATTGTTTGAGTCAATCATGACATTTTAAATATTCGATAGTGAGTTATGATTGACTCAAAAATTGTATCTATTAGCCTTGAACTCCGAAAAACCGATTGTTCTATGTCATTGTAGATCTGTTCGTTTGGACAGGTGTTGTTGGTCCGGTTAGCTCTGTGCTGTGATATTTCTTTCCTCTATAGAGGTCGAACTTCATGGCGTTGATTGGAATAACTATTCTATCATAAACGCACTGAACTTAATTTTGATACATACATGTTCTACTCTAAGCTATAATTATATGATTTTTACTAATATGGATAGGTGATATCTGAGCTCTTTGCACAGAATACTATTTGCATCGGTTTGGATTTGCTTCCATTTCACCAATGTTTTTTTTTCATTTAGAAATAACTGCTTCAACCACGAATGGGTTATTAGCAGTGATACAATAAAGATAACATAACATTATATTTTATTGTATAAATCAATGTCTTTTAGATATTCAAATAGATTTTGGAAGTTGCAGTCATCGTTCAATAAGTTCACTAGAGAGTTAGGGATGTTTAATTTGATTCTACTAGTTGTATATTTAGGACACTGAAGTAGGAAATGTTTGACACTGATTTCTGTATTACAAAATTCACAAACAGGGGGTTCTTCTTTCTTGAGTAGGTGTTCATGGGTGTATCGAGTGTGGCCTATTCTCAGGCGTGTTATGATTGATTGTTTCTTTCCTGGATATTGGTAGACGAATCCAAGGTGTGGTCGTTGTCCTGACCTCCCTGAGTTTGGTTTGTGATGATGTCCAAATATTCTGCCAGTATTCACTGCTTTTAGATTAGATGAAGGCGTTAACGTCAGGTGGTGGGATAGGGTCCTCAGCAATGGGCACCGTGTTGTTAAGGGCTGTTTCTTTGGCTAGGATATCTGCTCTTTCATTGCCCGCTATGCCGATATGGGAAGGAACCCATATAAACTCAACAGCTTTGTTCATTTCTAGAATTGTGCTTAGCTCTTCTTCCATCAAAAGTAACAAACGGTTGTCTGAGTAGAGATGATTTAAGCTCTTGATGGTACTAAGTGAATCGGTGATAACCAGGTGATGTTCATGTTGGCTTTCGGTGCATAATGTAAGGGCTTTATGAATTGCGTACATCTTCGCCGAACCATTTCACCAATGTTCTGTGCATGTTGTTCTTCTGTCATTGCTCCATGGTGGTATTTTGACAATTCAAATTGCTTGACGGATGGCTCCTGTGTGCTGTCATTCACCACTCATCGCCATCATGGATCCACATGCGGTTGGATCCTTTCAGATCGGCTAATGGCTTTAGCCTCCCTAGAAGGAAAAAAATGGAAATAATTTTTTGATTGGCAAACATTTTCTTTGTTGTCTGTTTTGAACATGTGATTGTGACATATAATTAATGGTGGTCCCCATCACTTCTTATTATCCATGTAAGTAACACATATTGTACTCCACTACCTATGGTGTTACCTCTTTTCTCTTCTTTTAGTGTTGAATTTTACATTCAGCTGATGATGAATCTATATAGGTTCGAAACATGTACTGATCGATGGTTATTTACACCGATCTACCCTTACATAACTGATCGATTGCGATATTAAAATGTGGAGATGACTTTGAGTTTTTCTCTCCACTTTGAGATATAATGGACTTCTACCACAGGTTGAATTACTACTGTTTGCTTTGCTGAATCGTGATTCCATAGCTGATTATACTTTTCTTCCAAGACATAATGCAGAACAACTGTATCAATTTGACAAAAATTGCTAAAAACGACAAATTTATCAAATAAACTGTTCTGTTCTACAGAAATGTTAACAACAACGTAATGGCGATCCCACAGCGTGACGGAACACTTTCTGGTTGGTGTTCACTTTCACGTGACATAATGCCTAATTTTGATGCATTTATTTTCTAAAAATAATAATAATCTTAATTTTTTGTAATAAATATTTTCATTTGTTATCTCCATATCATGATTAATATTAGAAACTCCAATCCATCCGATTTATTCTTAGTGGACACAAGCCTATTGCTCATGTGATTTTGTGAGCCTTCTGTCATATGTTCCAGGAAATCGAAATGGATGAAGTTATTCAAGTGGCAGCTAATCTTAATTATATTTTCAATAAATATCAACTTAGTACTTGTAGTTACATTTCTCCATTAAAAAGTTCACAAGATGTGTCTGGTTCGAATAAACAAAACGGCAGTGAATGGTAACGACGTTTATGAAAGTTTGGGATGAATTTGAATTGGAGCCTCAATATAAATTCCTCACCAGCCTTCAGTCAGATTCATTATTCCTTCTGAGTGGTATTCAACTCGACGAAATGGCAGAGGAAACGAAGCGAACTTCGAATTGAGCATTTCGACACAGTGAAGTAACGATTTGGCCATCAAGATGTACGCCGTGTTTAAGCTGATTTCACCCTTGGGTGGAATTTTCCCATTTGCCACGCACGTTGAAGGAAAAAGCTTCATTCGATGTAGTGTGAACACTATTCGAATTCATCTTTCGAATTGGATTCCCTGAAACTACCTTAACATAGCATTGTGATTTCGGAAGAATGTATCATTGTGGTTGCTATTTTCAAACCATACGTAAACATAGGGAAGGGTGAAACTATTACTATAATGTATACGAGATAATAGGAAACACGCATGTGCCCCTTTTCTAAATTATTTTGATTCGCACATGAAGATTGCCACCTAGAAAGTTCAGCAACAAACTTAGAAATTCAAAAAATTTTCATTGTTTTTCATCATTCATTAATTAATAAATTGAAGAGCAAAAAAGCACCAGGTTGTAAACTGACCGCTGAGACTATCAAACTAATTGCTAATCATATCATCAAACCCCTTGTCCATATTATAAACTGCTCAATAAAAACGGGAAAATTCCCATCTGCTTCAAAGATTTCTGTGATAAAACCACTACACAAAAATGGAAGCAAAGAGAATGTCTCAAATTAGCGTCCAATCTCTTTGATCTCGAATCACAAACTATTTGAAAAAATATGGAATACTATCAGAGAAGCAATTCGGATCAGGGAAAACAAGTCAACGCAAGGCGCCATATTATTTGTTACATCCAGAATATGCAAATATGGCGATAAAACGAAACCAACTTTGGCCATATTTATAGATCTGGCCAGAGAGTTGGACACCGTTGATCATCTCAAATTGTAGAGAATATTGGAAAATATTGGAATTCGAGGTAAACCGTATGACCTCATGGAAAACTACCTACAGCAAAAAATACAAAAAGTTATAGTGAATGACAGCCTCAGTGAAGAAACGGTAATACGCTATGGTTTTCCTCAAGGCACAGTCCTGGAGCCACTACTTTTCAATATTTATCTCAATGATCTATTGAAACTAGAGTGAGAAGGAGAGGTGGTGAGTTCTACCGACGATACAGCAGTTATATATGTAGATGATGATGGGCAAACTTCGAAAGAAAAAGCTGTAATAGATATAAAAATAATAAAAGAATGGTTCAAGAGTCGATTTTTAACAATGAACATCCACAAAACCCACGTCGTTCTCTAAGAACTTACCAGAATACGACAATTAAACCGTATCGATGGTCCAAAATATTGAATATTTGGGAGTATTCATAGACTGCAATTTGAAATGCGACATCCACATCACCTTCGTAATAAAAAAAATTACGCAGTACATTATCAAAGTTCAAATATTTATCAAATATTCTGAGAATTGATCAGCTCCGAACAATATATTATACCTTAGTTGAACCTCACTTGAACTATGTAATCTTAGCTTGGGGAGCGGCAACAAATAATTACACGAAAAACCTTAAAAAAATAGAAAAGTGGATCATTAAGATTATATATAAAAAGTCATATACCTACCCCATAAATTATATTTTTTATCAGCGGTGATGCGGCAACATGCCCACAGAAATACATTAATAGCAATAAACCACAATTACAGCACACGTCATAAAAATAGTTCCTCCGTTATACCAAGACCCGGAAAATATACCTTACTTGCAAAGAAGTCACGCCTACCTGGGACCCAAATTAAATAGCTTGATCCTTCCTGAAATAAAACAATTCATTTCGAGAAATTTATTGAAAATAAAAATAAAAAAATGGATGACCTACCATTCACGCCTTGTCATTATTAATATATTGACATACCAAAGTTAAAAAAATTAGAAACAATAGCAAACTGTTGACACAAGATGCAAATATATATAGAAATAATTACCGAACAAATTCTTCTTGCACTTTTCATATTTTCCAACACAACTTTTCTTTCCAATTTACTTATTCATTCATCATAATATCGAGACCCATAGACTATGTAGACAATTTTCACTTCTCACAAGGTTCGTTTTGGTGATTTGCCTACTATAACTAGGTCTCAGAAGTTAATAAAATGTTCCGCACCTTCGAAATTTTGCGCATCATGTTCCTCTTTATATCCTGATATGATATTATTAACTAGTAGTAAGTGTTAGTTTAATATTTACTTAAAATTTTTGTTATTTGGCTAGTTTTACTGTCGCTACCAAGGCTTGCCTTGATGAGTAGTATGCATTTATTTACCATATTGTACTTTTTATTCCATTCTTGTTATGAACTTTTTGAATAAATAAATGAATTATTATTATTCGAAATCGAAAACACCTATTTTTTATGACATTCAAGAACGTACTCTTAGCGCCTCTGATGGACGTATGCATCATTACTCAAGACAGTTTAAACTTTTACCGATGGTTGCTTCGAACTGTCAATATTAATTTCATCTGTCTTCGTTATAGACCAATGTATCATGAATTTTCGCAAACTGATCACTGACACAGATCTGAAAGACTCATTATAAATGCTTATCCCATGATCTCATGATAGCCTATTGTTCGGGGTGTGATATTGAATAGGAAAAAGTCTATGGACTCCAGGTACGGATTTAAAAATACGTGAATAATCTGGTATATTACACTTTCATGTGCGAATTAAAATTTGTACACGTAATTTGTTAGGATGACTAATTTCATTGATTTTTAACTTTTTATAAAAGTTTGGATTATGTTATAAACTAATTTTCTCAAAATAATCAGGACAGGGCGCAATTGAAGATATCATCTTGTGTGGCATTTTCATTGTATCGAGTACGTCTCTGCTTGAGTTCGGTCGACCGCTTAGCCTTACCTGTGATGAATAATAAATAATCTCTTATATGTATTACAGTATTGTATCGATGTCAACGATGCTACAGACATGCCTGGCATACATTTTTTCTGGGGCGAAGTGATGGTAGAAGGGATTCTAACGGTTATTGAAAAGAAGGTGGAAAATATTGAAAGTTAATGACTGAGGGAATTGAGAATCATAAGTTTACAACTAAATTGACGCTCGTCGGTTGTCAGTAGTCTTAAACTTGGTATTCGCCTGATGCAACGTTCAAAATATTGCCAAAAAAAAACGTGCCCGAAAAAATTTTAGAGTTAACGACTGACCATTGGAGGGATCTAACCATTTTCCTCTGAACAATATAATTTCGTCTGCCGTCACTTTAAAGGTCGGAAGGGCACTGAGCCCACCGATTTTGAAAAAATTTAGCGATTTTTGTATGATAAGTTCACGACTGACTTTTCCAAAATTAGGTTCAAACCCAACTACCTATACGCGAAGTGCAATCTCAGTCGTCCGTCAGGTGGTGGAAAGTCTTATCAGTCGTCGAAAAAAAGTTCGTGAAATGAGGCTCTGTAGAGCACGGCTACTAGTTCTGGATTTGTATCATCGAAATCAAGTGTTTATGACTGACACTCAAAAATTCAGTTACAACGGAAGCACGTGAAGATAAAAATACATTTCGCAGCTGTTTCTAGTATGAATAACACCCTTCAGGTCGCTGAACTAACACGTACGCTGCAATTTCTCGATGCAGGTATAATATGACTATTATTAAAACATCGCTCCTAATTTCTTAAAAATTTATTTTGGAGACTGGCACTTGAATATTCACCTGAATTGGACCTGCTGGATCGACGAATTCATGTGTTAGTCATCTCACGTGTCGGTGAAATATTGTCAGCGTAAAGCGCCCTGATTTGTTTTCGGAGCTATATATATTTGAAATTTCTGGATGTTCATGGATTATATGAAGTATTTGTGACTGTCACTCAAAAATAAAGTTAAAACAGCTATTTTCAGTATGGATAAAGCCCTGCCAGTCCCAAAAATAGGACACATGTCATAACGTCGGTGATGTACAATTATTATTTGATATATTTTCAATGTGAGGTTAGTATTGGTTTCTATAACATTGCGGTATTTCCCACTATTTGTGGATAAACCTGTCAAATCTCATTGACATAAAAAAGTTTTGCAGGCTTAGGTGGGGTAATAAGTGTCATTGAAATTTCACATTCAATCTACGAAATAAAAAATAAATTAAATTATTCACTTCATCATTATCATTAAATTATTATTCCAAAACTATTTATTATGGCACTAATGTTTTTCTGATAGAAAAATGTTTACACTTAAATTTGGTTGTAGTTTGAAGCTGGTACTCGATAGGTACAGTAATGAACCAAATACAAAAAAAATGTGTTGCCCAGCATTATTACAAAAAGATTAACTAGGCACTATTTTTTTTACGCTGTAAATACCAAATTCTAAGAGTAATTCCAAGCTGTTACTCCATTGATTTGGGTGAAGTAGGAAAAATGTCCCGGAGAGAAAGCATACAAAACATGTGAACAAATTCTGCCCAGGCACTAAATTATTCTTCTTATGATCTCTGTGTACCGACATTTCAAAAACATTTCATTCTGTTGGTTGATCGGCCAGGTTTTCTGCAGCTAGCTCTCTCGAATATTTGTTCCATAACAGATCATTTCTCAATTTTGGAGAAAAATATTTAAAAAAATGTCAGTGGTGGGGTTCGAACCCACGCTCCCTTGAGATCCAGAGCATAAATCTGGCGCCTTAGACCGCTCAATACTATATCGGTAAATACTATATGTTGAAAATATTATCAAGCTGTTACTAAATTGTCATGGTTGCTTTTTCCGAAAAAAGGACCTCTGCACACATTTTTGCCTGGGCAGTAAATTATTTTTTTTATGTTTGCTGTGAGTACTAACATTTTAAAAACATTCAATTCTGTTACTCAATTGGCAAAGGTTTCTGCACCCAGCTCTTAGCATATGATGTATATTTTTAAATTTAAGCGCTCCTCTGCCACAATCCACATAATTATGGGTTACAAATTTTCTATCAATATTATATAACTAACGTTGTATGAATTTTTACACGCTTTATATTAGCTTCACTTGTATGTTTATAACCCTATGTTTGTTTGTAACCGACTCCTTTGGGCGCGATTTTGACCCACTTCCAGACGTACGAATGATTTGAAATTTGGCTGGTGTACATAATTCCGGTGACAATGCATTAAAAAGTTTTTGTTTGAAAAAAAAAAAACGAAATGGCGGCTCCAATATGGCGTACGAGTTTTGTGATTATGGTACGATTCGCTTCAAAATTGGTACCTTACGGTTTTCGTGGTCAGAAATTATGATTATTTTGTCAAAACTGAAAAATTCGAAATGGCGGATCCAAAATGGTAGACGAGTTTTGTGATTATGGTCCGATTCTATTCAAAATTGGTATGTGGGGATTTTATGAATATTATGATTCTCTTGTAAAAATTGAAAAATTATAGATGGCGGCTCCAAAATGGCGGACGAGTTTTGTGATTATGGTCCAATTCTATTCAAAATTGGTATGTAGGGGTTTTTTGGGTCGGAGATTATGATTATTTTGTCAAAATTGAGGGATTCAAGATGGCGGCTCTAAAATGGCGGACGAGTTTTGTGATTATGGTCCGATTCTATTCAAAATAAGAGAATAATAGTTGAAAAAATTTAATAATGAAAATAATAGTTTGGAAAACTAAGAAACATGCTTTAATAGAAAACAAAACTGAAAAGTTGAAAATAAATGATAGTTTAAAAACTAAAGAACACGCTTTGATAGAAAACCAAGCTAAAAAGTAGAAAATAATTTTAAATGAGTTTGAAATAAGAATACAGTGATCAACAACAAATTTAGTTCATCGTAAAGAAGCGTGGGGTGCTTTTTAAGATATTTTCATAATGATTCTACTTTAACCAATATCTGTACATGAAATATTAACAACAATTGACATCAAGCACCCCACGGTTTTTTACGATGAAATAAATTTGTTGTTAATCACTGTATTCTTATTTCAAACTCATTCAACATTATTTGCTACTTTTTAGTTCAGTTTTCTAATAAAGCGTGTTCTTTAGTTTTTAAACTATCATTTATTCGAACATTAACTTATAATATTGAAGTATACCTGGAAATTTGTGTAACTTTCCAAGGAAACATTACCTTTTTGCCGTGTAGTATTGAACTTACAATTAAAGATTTTTGAATTGTTTATCACTTTCAATTTATCCCTGAATTTTGGAATGTAAACTTATCATAAAAAAATCACAAAATGTTCCCCAAAATCGGAGGTCCCAGCGTCCTTCGGTCCCATTGAAAAAGACGCCGATGAAATCTGTGTCGTTTGGGGGCTGATAGTAAGATCCCCTCCATTGTCAGTTGGAAAATCTAAATTTTTTTCGGGTCCGTTTTTTTGACATATTTTGAACGTTGCAGCAGGTGTACGCCTAGTTTTAGACGACTGACAATCGGCAAGCGTCGCTTGATTTTATTGTAAACTTCTGTTTTTCACTAGCCTCAGTAGTGAGCTTTCAATATTGTTCACAGCATTCCTCCTACCATCACTTCCCCCCAGAAATAATGTTTGACGGGCATGTATGTAGCATCGTCGACATCGATTCCATAAGTCCCGTGTTCAGTGTGCGAAAACTTTTGTCGTTTGTTTGAAAAGTGACACGGGCTCTTGATCTATTATTATGTTGTACTGATACTCTGATTATCATAAAATTTTCAATTGTACTGAAATATCACATTGAAAGCATAGATTCGCTTGGGTTGTGAGAAGTAGTATTGTCCCTGAATAATTCTGAATCAACCACAATTAGCGCTTATGTTTGGGGAAGTTTTTCTTGTGGAATTCAAATCGAATTTGAATTATTAGAAATCATTCTCAAAAATGTAATCCTTAAAAGCACTATCCCGCATATCAAGCCGCCCTGTGTCTATTTAGTACCTACGGAATTACTACTACTACAACCACTACTACTACTACTACTTCTCATCGAAAGAATTCAATGATTTACGAATTGCTATAAAAACATCCAAAACAAAATCGAATACTCATAATCTACTTTTTTAAGTGATCATTCTGTATATACTACATAGTAAATTTATTCCGTAATGAATACTGTCAGAAGTCACCTGAACAAGGCGTTAACGTTTCTCCGCTATATCTCTCCATTATATCATCTACGCAGAATAGTTAATTATACAAGATTTCGTCCCGTAAACTGTCAAAAACTTTTATGAAAACGAAAATTAATAGGAGTTACACTTTGTAATGTTTAAAATAACATCCCCTGGGAAGAGTCTATCACAGAAAGCATGCGGCTCTTAGATAATACTTTATGGTTCTAGAGTGTTCATTACAATGTCTCCATATTTGTTCCAAGATAAAAAAAAACTGTTTTTTTAATTCCACGTTGAAAGCCTTCCTGCTTGAGTCATCACTTATCAAATAAGAATCAAAATTTCGAAGGTTTTTTTTTCACGAGTTGAATGCTTGATTATCTCCTTGTCTGAAATATTAATCGAAATTCGTCAAAAACTGCTCTTTCCAAATGGAATCCTACAGCCTCAGTATACCGGGTGACAATGGGACCAGGGCTATGCCTATATCTCCTTCACTTATCAACCGATTTGAATGAAATTATGTTCAAAGATACGAGACATAGTTTCGGATTGACAGACATATGGAAACAAAATGGCTGACTCCCGGTTTCGTCAGAATAGCCACCAACTTAAATTTTTCATATGGAACACCCTGTATGTTTGATGTTTTTCGGATTTCACGGCTCAAATAACATACGACAGTGTTGCCAAATTTGTATTTTACAATTATTGAAAAATAATTTCATCGATAAGATCAATAACAAATGCTACAGCAGGAATTGCAATTTTCTGAACGCATTTTTAACGAAAAAATCGTTATTATCAAATGGTACCTACCGAGGGCTATCTTGCCATTCGATAGAGAATTCAATTACCAATTCAACGATATACATTATGTACCACTTTCTTCTTGTTCAAAACGTAGAGAGCCATCTAACAAAAGGAAATCAATCTCAAAAAATTGGTGAGTAACATGACATCTATTCTTCTTCTAGACAAAAAAAAATTAGAAATTAATTTTTTTCAATTGTAAAATGAAAATTTGGCAACACTGTCGTATGTAATTTGAGCCGTAGAATCCGAAAAATATCAAACATACGGGGTGTTCTATTTGAAAAATCGAAGTTGGTGGCTATTCTGGCGAAATCTGAAGTCCGTCTTTTTTTTTCATATGGCGGTCAATCCGAAATTGTGTCTCATGTCTATGTACAAATTTCTTTCAAATCGGTTGATAAGTGAAGGAGATATATGCATGGCTTTAGTCCCATTGTCACCCGGTAAGTTGAGATGAAATACATCTCAGCATGGAAGAGGAGGCCAAGTTTTGGGGAAGCTCATTTTGCGATTAGGGTGAAGTTATCCACACTTTTCCAGCCAGTATTTCTGACTTAGGGACTGTCTAATGTGGGATAGAGAATAAATAGTGTGCGGTGTTGCTTAATCCACTATATTTCTTGTGAGTTTTATCCAAACATTTCTAGCCACACTTTCTGACGTAGATAATGTCTAATCTGGGATAGATAATAAAGAGTTTGCGGTGTTGCCAAATCGACCTTTTTTCCTGTGAGTTTTCTCAGATCATTTAATCATTAAATCTCCTATAGATTAACAGATGAACAATAATACAGGGTCAAATCAATTTGTTTTGCCGTCAAAATTACAAAAAAAAACTTTCTAATGATAAGAGTAAACTACCCGAAATAGGTTGCGTTCAGAAGAAATTCAAATAGAGTGCCTCTATGTGGATAATAATACAGGGTCAAATCTAAAGAATAGCTCCGCACCAGGACCAGATAGGATAAACTCAAAAACATTGAAAAATATTCATACCAATATATTAATGCCACTTGTCCACATAATTAATCAAATTTTCTCTACGGGGGTCATACCGTGGCAATGGAAAATTACCAATGTAACACCAATTTTCAAAGCAGGAAAAAAATCTATAGACCTATATCTATCATAAATACTTTAACGAAAGTATTCGAACAATGTGTCAAGAAAAGACTGATTGAATTTCTTGATAAGCACAATATAATAACAGACAGACAATTTGGTTTCGTGAAAAACTCGAATACAGAAAATGCCATTATGGATTTTCTTGAAAATGCCGTGAAGGCCATGGACAGGTCAACCAAATGCTTAGCCATTTTTTTGGACCTGGCCAAGGCCTTCGATACGGTTGATCACGAATTATTGATGGAAAAATTACATAACTATGGTATTCGAGGAAATGCACATGTGATGATGAAAAACTACCTATCCAATCGAATCCAACGGGTGAAAATCGGGAACGAAATAAGTGAGGAACAAACTGTACAAACGGGTATACCACAAGGGACAGTTTTGGGACCGATGCTCTTTCTTGTTTACATTAACAGCATAACAAAAATCAACAACTTTGTAGGCGATATAATATGTTACGCCGATGATACTGTACTAATTTACACGGGACCATCATGGCAGGAAATAGAAAATATAACAGAAACAAACTTACAAAAAATATACTTATGGCTGAATATTAATAAGTTATCGCTTAATGTAGATAAGACAAAGTATCTGACCTTTTTCCCCCACCCTCCGTGACCAACCAAAAGAATTTGATTTGAAAATGCACAAACCACTCTGTAATAACCAGAACACTTGTGACTGTCAGACCATAGATCATACTACTTCAACAAAATACCTTGGAGTCATACTAGACCAACACTTAAAATGGACGGAGCATATTAACTTCGTTACAAAATGGCTCCGGGTACTAATGCACACCTTTTATGAACTACGCGACATACTATCAAAAAAAAATCTTGTACTTTATACGTCTCTTGCCGAATCTATTATCAAATATTGCATTCCTGCATGGAGTGCAACATTCAAAGCAGCCATCAGTCCGTTACAAACCGCTCAAAACATTTTACTGCGAATAATTTTCAAAAAAAATAGACTGTTTTCCACAAATAAGTTATATCAAGAAACTAACATTTTCAATATTCACTCACTGTACACTTATAACTGCCTATTAAGAATGTTCCATTCACAAAAAAAATACACACACATACATTCCAAAGAAACACGATCAAAAATGAACTTGGAGGTACAAACTGAATTTTTCAATAAAACTGTCACACAAAATTCTTTTCTTTTCTATGGCCCAAAAATATTCAACATTCTTCCAAAAAATCTGAAAGTTATAAAATCCCTTAAAATATTCAAAAAAGAAATAAAAAAGTATGTACCAAATCACCCTGACAAATTTCCACTTTTTTACGGAATTACATATTAGTGAATGTGTGTTGTGCATATAAATAAGTTTTGCACCTTCTTTCACAATAATTACATACCAAATTGTAGAGCAAAATCAACACGTCTTGAATTGTCCAATCTCATTCGAATCCTAATCTGTAACCTAATCTAAATCTTCACCCTACATGCGAATGTCATTCATAAAAACATACATGGTAAATGCCTTACTGAATTAGATATCACAACACAGGCTTAAAAGCCTAGCGTGAGTCTACTCCAGTAATGCATCTAAATAGAGAATTCCATTTGTTAAATAAAAACAGCCATTATAGATATAAGAATTGTAAACTAAATTGAGAATGGTACTAATGACAAATATTGTATTATTTATATTGAATAAATTTTGATTTGATTTGATTTTTGAAATCAATTTGGTTGGCCGTAAAATTGACAGAAAAAAATTCCTTCTGATGATAGGAGTGAACTGTCCGAAATAGAAAAATTAAAAAAACCACATGATTGAGAGCTTTCATGTGGATAATAATACAGGGTCATATCAATTTGTTTGGGCGTCAAAGTGACAGAAAAAAAAATATTATTCTGCTTATAAGACTAAACTGCCCGAAATAGGTAAGCGTTCAGAAAATATTCAAAAACCACATGATAGGGCGTTTCCATGTGGATGTTAATACAAGGTCAAATCAATGTATTTGGCCTTCAAACAAATTGATTCGATCTTGTTTCATAATCCACATAGAAGCACTCTATCATGTTGTTTTCGGATTTTTGCTGAACGTGACCTATTCGGGCAGTTTATTCCTATCATCAGAAAGATTTTTGTCTGTCACTTTGACGGCCGAACAAATTGATTTGACCCTGTATTATCCACATGGAAGGCCTGTATCATGTAGTCTTTGAAGTTTTCCTGAACACGATCTATTTCGAGCAGTTTAATCCAATCATCAGAAGGATTATTTTTTCTGTCACTTCGACGGCCAAACAAATTGATTTGCCCTGACCTTTTATTATTATCCACATGGAAGCCCTCCAACATGTGGTCTTTGAATTTTTTCTGAACGCGATCTATTTTGGGCAGTTCACTCTTATCACCAGAAGGATTCTATTCTGTTATTTTGATGGCCAAACAAATTGATTTGCCCTTGTATTTTTCATCTGTTAATCTTTAGGAGATTAAATGATTATTTGATCTAAAAGAACTCACAGGAAATAAGGTCGATTTGGCAACACATGATACTATTTATTCTCTATCCCACATTAGATAGTCCATACGTCAGAAAATGTGACTGGAAAAGTGTGGATAAAACTCTCAGGAAATATGGTCAATTTGGTAACACTGCACACTATTTATTCTCTGTCCCACATTAGACAGCCCCTACGTCAGAAACTGTGACTGGGAAAGGGGTGGACAAAACTCGCAGGAAATATAGTCGATCTGGCAACACCGCACACTATTTATTCTCTGTCGCACATTAGACAGTCGCTTCGTCAAAAACTGTGGCTGGAAAAGTGCGGATACCTTCACATAAACAACTTCGCTATGGTTCTGACGTGATTATTCCATGGAGGAGTGTTGTTTATCTGGAGATTTGGAATAGCGGAAACAAGGATAATAAAATTGATCTGAATTTTAGAGAATTGCCGACATTTCGACGTTCATTTGATGCCTTCTCCAGTGCTTTAAAGTCTTCATAGCATTAGTCCATACGTCAATGAAGCAGAAACATACGGGATTTTTAACATTATGTGGATTTAACGTCGAGCAGATGTATTGGAGATTTGGAATATTAGGAACAAGGACAATAAGACTGATCTGAAATTCGTAAAATTACCAACGTTTCAACCATCATTTAACGTCTCCATCAGGGCTCCAAAGTATGCACAGCATCAGTCCCATACGTATTTTCAATAACCAAGCCCTGAAGAAGACGTAAAATAAACGTCGAAACATCGCTTATTTTGTGAAATCATTCAGAAAGTATTTACGTTTCTGGCTAATGCCTGATGACTTATGCCTTATGCCTGATATCTGATGAATAATTGTGCAAATCCTCACAATACGAGGTTTGTTTGCAAATGATTGTTGTGAGCAGACACACTTCAATCAATCCATTTTGAACCGACATCTTGCATGCCGGTTTCAGGGTTAATGCCCCTCATGCAGACAACTAATGTCGGCGAACCCAATTAGATTGATTCAAATAAGGTAAGTGTCCCTATTTTCGTCAGCAGAAGCTACTCGTTTCTAATTTTCGTTCTGATTTAAAAAATATATCCTTGAATGTATTGAGTAGGAATCTACTACATAGATAGTTACTTTATAGTACATAAAAGGATTACAATTATTAGAAGTGGTTGAGCTTGAACCTATTTGACAGAAGTGTTGATTGGTGATTCACAGCCCGAAAAAGAGAAAAAAACCAGTGGTTTCTTCATGAGAATACATAAGGGGAGGAGCCTTAATCGTAACTACATGGATCCAGGTGATGATATATATAGACATGGTAGAAGAAAGAGACAATTAAAGATTATTTAAAAATGATAAATTTTATTAAGCACAGCAAGACAAGTATAGAAAGAACTGTTTTCAAGGAATTCATTGATTATGAATGATCTTAATATGAGCATGTTCATTATCACGAATGGCAAATGCTTTGAAGAGGTGAGCGAGCCATAATTAAGGATATATATTACATCCTTCAACTTACTTATTTCTTGAAAAATGTTTGAGGCTTGTACAACTTCATACAGAGTGGTCCAACGAAAAGTATGCACCTAGCTTTTCTCCTTTGTTTAGAATTGAAAGCAAAAATGCTCGGACACGTGGAGTTTGCTTTTGAGGGGGACACATTTTAGACATATTTTTCAACCTGTGCCTTTAACGCCCTAGCGAGGGGGTATCACAACCCTAAAATTTTAAATGGAAAGTGGGGTCGAGTGATATATCATTTGAACGGGCACAAAATTATCTTTCTAATGATACCCTATTTATTGAAATTTATTCGAACAGTTAATGCGAAAACGGCTTTAAGAACAGTTACCCGATAATTTTGGTATTAATGAAAAATACAAATAAGTTTTGGTTATTAAGAATCGAAACATTTACAATTAGTAGTACTTACGTTTCAATGTTTGTTACTTTTAACAGTGCTTTGTAAAAAAAGTAAACAAGCTGTTAAATTGATTTATTAAAACGTTACTTCAACAAGTGTTGAAAAGGTGACCCACTTGCTTCCATACAATAATACAGATTTTGTTCAAATCTATTTCTAACATTTTGTAGCATATCAGGTGTTATGCTTCTGCATTGTGCTGTAATCCGTTGGCGAAGATCTTCTATGGACTCGGGCTTCGTAGCAAAACATTTATTTTTCAAGTGTCCCCATAGAAAAAAGTCCAAAGGCGATAAATCAGGTGACCTGGCAGGCCATTCAATTGGGCCTCTCCTTCCAATCCACTGTCCGGGGAACCGGTTATCTAAAAATTCTCTTACAGGAGCAGCATAGTGCGGAGGTGCTCCATCTTGCTGGAAATGAAGCCGATCGGCATCATGATTTTGGTCGTCTTCTATTATCTGTGTTATGAAAGGATCAATTGCATCGTCAAGCATGTTTAGGTAGACTTCACCAGTTAAATTTCCAGGAATGAAAAGTGGTCCTATGATATGACTTCCTAATATGCCACACCAGACGTTTATTTTTTGAGGGTATTGGGTATGAACCTCACGGAATAAATGTGGGTTACTGTCATCCCAGTAACGGCAATTATGCCTATTCACAGCTCCATTCAAATAAAATGTACACTCATCGGTAAAACAAATGTTAAACAATAAGTGCGGATCTTCAATTAAACGCTGGCTCATTTGTTCACAAAATTGCAGCCTTCGATCAGGATCATCCTCATTTAGTTCCTGTACTAATTTAATTCTGTACGGATGAAATTTGTACGCTTTTAAAATCCGTATTATGGATGAACCGGAGACTCCTGAGGCTTCAGCTAGTTGACGGGTACTTTGAGTATGATCCAATTGAACATGCCCCAATACAGCGACTTCCACAGCTTCATTTCTGATGGGGTTCTGCGGCTGGTGTTTCACATTACAAACAGATCCGGTATCGACAAACTTTCTAACTAACTTGGCAACATACGAATCATTAACATTTTTATCGGGATGACTGTCCTTAAACAAGCGAGCAGTTAGTCTAGCACAACTATTATTTTGAAAATAAAGTTTAACAATTTCAACTTGTTCTGGAATGGAATAAACCATTTTGTACAGTGAAATTAAAATGACTTCAAAAGCGACCAGACTGAATCAATGAAGGGACTAAAATAAAAGTTTGCCTAAATTCTTTTCCTACACTTATTTGCAGTTTTTTTCGACAAAAAAACGCAAACGATAAATGGGGATTTTTTGTGATGAAAAAAAATTACATTGAAATGTTGCTTTCGGTAAAATGAAGTAATTTAGAAATGATTGTAGTTATTCTGATTCCTAATAACTAAAACTTATTTGTATGTTTCATTAATATCTAAATTATCGGGTAAATGTTCTTAAAGCCGTTTTCGCATTAACTGTTCGAATGAATTTCTATAAATAGGGTATCATAAGAAAGATAATTTTGTGCCCGTTCAAATGATATATCACTCGACCCCACTTTCCATTTAAAATTTTAGGGTTGTGACACCCCCTCGCTAGGGCGTTAAAGGCACAGGTTGAAAAATATGTCTAAAATGTGTCCCCCTCAAAAGCAAACTCCACGTGTCCGAGCATTTTTGCTTTCAATTCTAAACAAAGGAGAAAAGCTAGGTGCATACTTTTCGTTGGACCACTCTGTATATAGGACACTCGTGAGAAATATGATCGATAGACTCATTTCTATCCACGTTGTTTATCGTAGTAGTTCGAACCACTGATTGTAAATTTCAGACGTTCTTTACTACATGTTCTCAGCTGTGCAATGATTGTAGTGGAAGTGAAGTAGTTAGATAGTTCTGTGTGTTCATTCGTAGGGAAAGATGCAAGTCATTGAATTGATTTAGACATATTTTTCGAAGTACTCTCTGAAAAATATTTCCACTCATCTATAATACTTGCCCTAACATTGCAACGTACTCTTTGAATTGTAGAAGCCAGTAGTGTTTAGGGACAACGTTATCTAAAGCGATGTGTTTTTGGGAACATATTTTTGGTAGCCCAGAACTGTCTAGAGTTTTCAAATGATTAATCCATGCGAAAGCTTATTCTATGATTTTATGATTAAATTTTGACAACAGAAGCTTCAAAGCGTACTACGTAGTCGGGGGAGTTTTTCGCTAGCCATAATAATCTTTTAAAAAATCCAACCTGGGTACGCTCGATTATGTGCTCGTACCTCAATCCCCAGAGACCGATGCCGTAAGATAAGGAGGAAAGTATTATGGAGTCATATAATTTAATGCGTGATTTCCAGGTGTTCATCTTCGATTGACACATCATGTTCATAACGGAGCCGACAGCTTGGTTGGCCTTCGCTGATGCGTATTTGGACATTTCCAAAAAGAATCTTCTACATACATTTTTCATTCATTTCAAGAATATTAGAATATTGTTTTATTCATTCCAATTGGATAAATGTATTGAAAATACCATCTATCTCTGATTTCGTCAGTTTTATACCTCATTATGGCCATATGATAGTCGCCATTATCGTCATATTCCTTAGTTTGGTGAAAGTAGTGAAATGACAATTAAACAAATGTCCATTTTCTTTTTCTTTTCGGAAGCGCTAAACAAAGGGTTTTTACTCCAAACCAAAAAACACTATAAGAAATAAAACATCTAACTACTTAAGTAAATATCTACTGGAAACTAATTTTTTTGTGGAAATCAGGAATATCGTAAAGTCATCTGGAAGTAACAATGTTTGTTTTTTTTATCGCACATACATATTTTTCTGAATAGGTTGAAACATCATCTCGTTTTCGTCATCAGTTATGAACGAATAGACGGTTTTATCAATTTTTTTCACCAAAACTCCTTTTGGTAATGATGAAGTTCCGTCTCGTCACAACTGTATGCACGTCTGTGGTCTTTTAAAATATCCGAATAATCGTTGGCTCGAAGATATGTATCTATTTCTGGGAACCAATTATGAATCTGAGCTTCTGTTATTCGGGCTCTTGGGTTGGAAATATTTTGGGTAGCTCTTTTACTAATTTGTTTGTGGCGACTGAGAAAGCCTTCGTACCAATGTCTCTGCGGCCGATTGTCTGGAGAAGGGTTGGGTCTCCTCAGTCATCAGTATTTTAACACTCAACTGTGTCTTTGTAATTGGGAAACCTTGTTTGGCCATACTGAATATCCATTCTAATAATATTTTTTCTCCCAGAATATTTGTCGGATAAAGTCATTCTCGGGATATTGAATCTCCTACTTGCTTCAGAAATGCTCATGCTATTTTTGATAGACTGTATCGCATTGCGAATATCATCCACAGTATAAGGCTTCTTTGTTTTGTTCATTTTGTCTAGAATTCAATGGATATTTATAATAAAAATATATTCAATGAATGTGGTTTTTTGTGGAGGAACACTTTCTACACTTGTATAGATTTTCCTGATTATATTTTCTTTTTCAGACTGTGGAAGGTTACCCAAAAAACATGTCAAGAAAAATATATTCAATGTTTGAGCTTACTAGATGGTGTTCTCGGTAATTTTATATAATTGAGTTTTATCTGAAACAATCATTAAAAAGAAGGTTGAAAAAATCATGAGTTCCAAAAAAATATCAAAGACACCCTTGGCTTCAATGTATTGGACTTTTAGATTTCCATCCTGAAAATGCATCCCGATTTCATTAAAATACCAAATAATTAGATATGCTCTCAGCCTTAATTTCGCCAGTAATGACGAAAATGGGGACATTCTACATTTACGTGTCCCAAATTTCGTCACCCATAATTTTTTATTAAAAACACAAATAGTAAGGAGGAAGGCTTAATAGAGAAATGTTCAAACATATACCTGTATTGCTGACACGTTTTGATAAACATTGATTCAAATGCTCAAGAATATTTGATGTTTCAGTAACAACTTGCAGGTAACTCACCTCAGTAATTCGAATGCAATTCCTCCACTACTGTTCTGATATTAATCTAAAAGTTCACATATCATTAGGAGACATAACAAGTTTATCTAAAGTCAGCTAATTTTATATTAGGACAAATTGATACTTAATACAATAAAAAAAACTCACAAAACTGACGAAATTATGGTTACCGACGAAAATATGGACACTCAATTTATTTCAACTTCCTAGTTCTCGCCTTAGACTGGGCGTGACGTTGAAATATTTGGATCAATCTATTCGGTTTAGCAGACATTAGTTGTCTGCATAACCTACCCTGTACTGATGAAGGGCAAAAACCTCGAAACCTTTATGCTAGTGGTATAAATATATAATTGGTCATTCGAATGAATGACGTCACATTCATGCAATGAACTTGATTGATTTGAGAGTTCTCTTAACTTTCTTTATATTTATTCTTGAGATCTAACTGGCTTTATTTTCCACATACCCGTCTATGCTGGGTGGCGCCACTGATGATACTTATTCACCTGTTAGGTACACAACATGATGAACAGGCACTACAATGTGCATGTTAACAAGAATAAGCATATTTTATTTCCCCAAAGTTCACGCGTACGCAGTCACAAGTGATGGTTAACAAAGCCCAGTTAAAAATTAAAATGTAATTCTTTTCAAAGAAGCTTGTCAACCCACTTCAGTTGACTTTGCATTCGACTTGGTAATTGTAATGTTAATCATGTATTCTGTTGAACTTTTTGACATGGAGAACAATCTTAACAACTTCGAACATTCTAAGGAAAACACTTACTTGAAACTTTAATTCACGTGAACTGTGGAAAGTTTCTCGAGATGGGATTTCAACTATCAGGAGATCTGTGAGGAGCATTGATGAAGGACTGAAAGTGAGTGGAAAGTTTGGAACGGAATGATCAACACACGTAACTAAATTACCCAAGTGTCAAACCTATAGTACCAAGAAGTCATAAAGAAATACAATAATTGAAGGTGGTTTATTGAACATTGAAAATAATTATCAAAAACAATTTTTAAAGACAAGCTTTTATTCAAATGCGCTGAAAAGTTGAAAAAAATTGCTTTGGATGTGCGACGTAGGTTATTCCGTGAGTTATAGATTCAAGAGCTTGTCGCCCAAACTTTTCAGTTCGAATACGAAAACGACAAGCTTTTGAATCTATAACTCACGGAATAACCTACATCACACATCCAAAAAAATTATTTTTCACTTTTTAGCGCTTTTGAATAAAATATTTTTTCATTAATTATTTTATTCTGTGCTTTCTAGTAAGTATGCCTTAATCTATGTATTTTTGTTAATGCGTCGTCATTATGGGGCGTTTTTCCTGTAAGTTCTGATCTATCTAGTTATTCGATGAGGAGACCATCTAAAGATCAACTACTCCGCCATCCTGGAGCTGCGATCTTCAATTCATGAACTCTGACAAATAATCAACTATCTTCGACTAATTTCATGATCTCCGACTCCAAAAACCCCGACATACCAATTTTGAATGGATTATCACAAAACTTGTTTACCATCTTGGAGCCACCATCTGAAATTCATGAATTCTGACAATAAATTCATAATCTCCGACTCCAAAAACCTCCACATACCAATTTTGAATAGAATCGGACCATAATCACAGATATCGTCCGCCATCTTGGAGCCGCCGTTTGGTTTCATGAATTTTGACAAAAAATCCATAATCTCCGACCCCGAAAACCCCCACACACCAATTTTGAATGGAATCGGATCATAATCACAGAGATCTCCGGCCATCTTGGATCCGCCATTTTTATCTCATGAATTCTGACAAAAATTCATATTCTTTGGCCCCGAAAACCCCCACATACCAATTTTGAGTCGAATAGGACCATAAACACAAATCTCGTCCGCCATTTCAGAGCCGCCATTCTCTTTTTCCTTTAACAACAATTCCATAATGCATTGTCACAGAAACTATGAACGGCTGCCAAATGTCACGTTAATCGTCCAACTAGAAGTGGGTCAAATTTGATAATTGACAGAGACACTGGGACAGGTGAAACTAATTAAAAGCTTCTAATAAGTGATTTTCTGAGGAACTTTCAAGTTCAGCTATAGACACACAGATCACGAATCTCACCAGACTTTGTAAACATTTGTCTAGAATCAACTCTCATGTCTCTTATTTTCATTGAAAAATATCTAATTGAAGTATTTTTTTTCAATTGATCTCTATCTCAAATATACTGTGCAGGATATAACCAACCGCAAATTATATGATAAGAATTCGTCGATTTTCCACCTATCAATTCATTCGGGAATACTTTTATCTGTTTTTATTGGTTCTATGAGAAACATGGTTTTCACTGATAAACTTCCCGAATAATCTTTGAAATTTTCTTCAATCAGTTTCTATGAACCTTCAATTTACCAACGTCAACTTGACAAAAAAGTATGGTTATCATTCGTAACTGAAAAAAAAGTGAATAAACACAGAGAAAAAAGAGCACAACTACTAGCACTCCAGGAAAAAGAAAGTAGTGCTTGGTTTCTTGCTTTTCCATCTTCCTTTCTTGTATTGCCGTTCTTATAACGGAAAATATATTTTCGTATAAGAGAAAATATGCTCTTGGTCTCTTTATCGACTCTTCAAGAGCTTTTGATCTAGTAAATCATAGTATCTTATGTAACAAGTCAGAATTGTATGGAGTTAGGGGGGTACCGCTAAAATTATTTGAATCATATCTGAATGGTAGAAGTCAGGTTGTTAGGCTGAATGATGTTCTGAGTAGGCACCGTACAATAATTCAAGGTGTACCTCAAGGCTGTGTATTGGGACCCTTATTATTTAATATTTTTGCAAATGATATAATCACTCATATGTAGAAAAACCAAGGTATAAAAATAGTGTGTTACGCAGACGACACCAATTTATCAATTTTTGAAAAAAGCATATACATGTTACTGGTTAAAACTCAATGGGTTTATGATGAGATTATTTGGTGGTCAGAAAAAAACTTTCTATTATTAAATCGTGACAAAACAGTCACAGTCTTCTCTGGGCGCTCCAAACAAAGGCCACCCGTGCCATTCGAAAATACAGAAAAAGAAATAATTTGTAGTGATAAAGTAAAACTTTTAGGAGTAACTTTTGACAAACGTCTGCAATGGGCAGATCATATAGAACTAGTATCCAACAAGTTGAGAAGCAGTTGCTACAGCATAAAATATATGAAAAACCACTGCAGTAAAAATGTCTTGCTTACTCTCTACTTTGCACACTTTCACTCACACAGGAAATATGGTATTTTGAATTGGGGAAACAGTGCCGGTATGAATCGAATTTTTATTCTTCAAAAGTATGCAATTCGAATTATTGAAAGCATTGATATAAATACCAGCTGTCGACAATACTTTACATATCTTGGTATACTAACAGTTTACAGTTTATATATACTGGAAGCTTGCACTTACATCTATAAGAATAAACATAAGTTTGCAATAGATAACACTCACTGTTATAACACCCGTCACAGAAATCTCTTACAACCTGATTATCATCGCACATCCCTGTACCAAACTTCTATTGTATTGGTTGTAAGTTTTACAATATACTTGATATCTATATAAAATCATCCCCAATGTTCATATTTTCAAATCAAAGCTGAAAAAAATCCTAATCAGAAAGTGTTGTTACTCATTAGATGATTTCTTTTTGTGATAATACATATTTTTTTAACTTGTGAAATATTTAGATAGTGTTTTTATATTACATGTAATTGTTAACTTTCCCAATGTAATTTTGACGTTTTTAATCATTTATGTAACCTGTGTGCATTTAAATGATGAAATAAAGGAATATTATTATAGTTGTAAGAGCAGGGAGGTTTTGAAACTTGTAGTACTGACGGGAAACGTGCTATTGAAATGAATATTATTTTATGGATCTGCTCAATTGGCATGGATATTGCATAGACATCTTGGCACAATCTAACATTCAGAAAATTTGGGCCAGATTTTTTTTTTTTTTAAGGAAAAAAAACTCTTGTGAGAGAAATTGGAGTAGTATCTGGGAATAATCCTGAAGTCATAGTCTATTTCACCCGAAGGATTAGCCTAGCAATCCTAAAAAGAATTGTGGCCTCTATATTGGGCAGTCCTCTGATAGATTGCCTAGATGAAATACTTCATCATTATCTGTGGAGAAATATTATTTTGTATTCTTCAGAAAATCATACAACTGTCGAATATACTCATACCTTTTTTTTGTTCAGAACATTTTGTAATATATATATCAGGTGTATTTCGTCCTACAAGTGTTTTTGCCGGGACACCATCATTTTCAAAGAATTCGTCAACTTGTCATCATGAATTTTTTTCAATTTCCAGAAAAATCTTTCTTTTAATATTTAATTGTGAATGTTTCTTACTTCATCATTATTTGAAATTATACTATTATTACCTTTTCAAAAACTATCAGACATGTTGTGTGCTAGAAATTAAATGTATTTCATGTACATGAAATCGCTACAAATATCCGTGAATTAAGTGATGAGTTGACTGATTTTCTTTTTGAATATCCATACAATACGTTATTTTTGCTCTTGAAGTGAAAAGAAGAACATAAGCACATTTCCTGATACATTGCCCAAAGAGAAAATCTCCCACTGATGGATCATATTGGATGTATGTAGGTATGTTTGTAATTCAGGTTACACCACTATCTATGAGATCTATACTGTCCCCTATCCTTGATATGCGGTTGTAGATCATCTGTTCTGTGAATCTTCTAGTTCTATCCTTCATGAGAGTTGAAGATGTGGAATGCCTTCAAGTTGGGTAAGTATCCCTCTTCTATACTATATGCTCCCAGATGTAGTGCCTTGTAATTGCGCAACCCTTAGCACTCTGAAAGAATGCGGAAAGAGGTGTTGTCCTCCTATTGGCAGAATCTGCACACCGCTTGCTAAACTGATCCCAATTTCTTCGAAGGTATTTTCAGTTGACAGTGACTTCCGCAATAATACATTTTTTTGGTGATTATTATTGTATTATTGCTAACTGAGCTAACAAGATTCAATTACATGTGAAAAGTTTCTGAAGATATGAACTCTGCTCCAGAAATTCTAATCACCAACGGGATTCTCTTTCCTCTTTCGGTATGTGGAGTTCCAAAAAAAATTACTAGCATAGATAAGTTACGTTACTGATATTTTGCAAAACATACTCATAATAAAAAGCGTTTGCAATTAGCTTGCCCTTTTTCAGCCTCGGCTTCTGCTCACCAACATTTATATAGGGTATATTACCAGGTTCAAGTGTGGCTTGGTAATCAACTGGATCCAACTGGAACCAATCCAAACTTCACTTCTACCTGAATCAGGAAAGCTCCTCAATACTATTTTTTGCAACTGCAAAAAGAGGTTTCATTCGAAATGCGGCAGCAAGTAGGTTCATTTTGTTCACCCTCATGCACCAGTTGTCAAGGCCAGTCGTGTTCAAATGTTGAATCTCCAACAGAAGAAGATTCTCACATCAACGACGAAACAACTGATGTATCGCTGTTACAACAATTTACGTCGACTCAGGAAGATGAAGAAGAAGAAGAAGATGGAGGAAGAGAAGAAGAAGAAGAAGTTGAATAAGAAGTCCTGACATTCCATTGAACTTCAGTAAATTAGACCGTGGAGTAGCCTACCAGGGAAACTACGTTAATAAAAACGCGCCAAGTACACTACCTCATAGGTGGCGTGAAAACGTTTGCATATTATGGAGATTACAACTTTAGTAAATTTTAGAATCCCTTCCTTTCAGAAATGGTGAAAAAGTGTGGCAAAATTTTTTGTAGGTAATTACATTTTCTATAATTTTTATCTGAGCTATTTTGATCATAAAACTAACCATTTTGCTAAAAAATCCAGAAAACTAATTTTTGCGAACTTTGACCTTGCATCAAATTTTTTGGGATCGATGGGAACTTTTCACAATTTTATTATAATGGTATCCCTAACGTTCATGGAAATTCTCAGCTTCTTGGGAATTTATGCTATGGTGAATGTCTATTTTGACCGGATTATTGATAATCAAGTAGACCATGTACTTCGTACTTCCTCAATGGAAATGGAACTGATGGATGGAAATAAGTATCAGCTTGTGAAAAAATGTCTGCAACTGATGGATGGAAATAAGTATCAGTTTGTGAAAAGCAGCTCATATTTCACCTCGTAAAAGTATATTTCGTGGAATTTCAGCGTCAACTCGAATAACAAAACATTCTATTTTCGACGTAGAATAATTGAAATGGGAAACATTCTGATTTTATGAACATCCTGTTCATATTTTCGAACAAATCAAGTACAAGAAATATTCTGAAATTATTGTGTGGTTTGTCATAATAAAAATAACATATATAAATAATGAACTATTTGTTGTCAACAGTCGTAGGCCGATTGCGGGCAGCGCCTCCATGCGCGACTGGCCGTACCAAAAACTTGGTGGTCAAGATCGTCAATGTTTCAGTTGCCTAATTTTTAATTTGTCTATGGCATTCACTATGTAGGATGATGACATGCGCGATCGTCTTGAACCAAACGCATATAAGTCTATGCATATTCGAATTATGAGTCAACCAATCAGGACTGGAGACGAAGTCAATAATTTCATCCCGAAAGCGTTTAGGGCCAAAAGCATATAAAACTCATCACACAAACAACAATGATTCCCAGTTAAAAGCTTAGCCCTACTCAGAAGAAAGAAATTTCTTTTGTTAGAAGAGAAACGAATCCAGAAGCACCATTATTTTTCTTCCGATCGGGTATTTTTATCAGTGTGGTTTTTGAGTAATTTCTGTGAAACGAAGCCTATACAAATCAAACGCGGCCACCATTCCTTCGATTTTAAAACGAGAATAATGTGACTTTCTCCATTCAAAATTAAAATATAACAGAATTATGGTAGTTTTCCCCAGTTTCAAATATGATTCAGGAAGTATTTCCATCCAATATTATTCGTGCTAGAGTATCACAAAATCCCTAAGGAAATTCGCCTCAAGGGAATTCAACTCGTGCATTGTGGGGCCCTATGATCAATCAGATAATAAGCAATTCGTTCTCAGTAAAATGTCCAGGCAAAATGCATTCTTGAAAATTTGGAAAAAATAGGTAGGAATTAATTGAATTGGCAAGGGAAAGCTTAATTTGGCTATTGTGATAATTTTCATCAATTGATACCTCCCTATTATCAAATATCGATATGAAAATCACATATTCTGTTCCATCAGTAAGAGGAAAAACACCAAAATAATACAATCCCAATTCGGTAAAATTTGATTCGATTTGATCAATTCCTTACACGGTCGACCAGTGAGGCCGCAATAAAAACGACGAAATCAAATAGAGAAGGCATTTATTCTCGATGTTATTGATATTGCTGGCTACTGACTATAAACACTGTTTGAGACGACTGTCGGTGAGAACTCGAAAAAATTACCTTACACGAGTTCCTACATGAAATATTTAACAGATCCGGTAGAAGCCCTCGGGAGTTGTCTTTTATGGAGAGAGGAAAGAGAATGCGGGAGATCGCAAGAAGTTTGATTTCGGGGCCAGCTATTATTCCTAAGATATTTCTATCAGAAAATGTTTGTTCATGGAATTAAAGGAGACTGTATTATTACTGAAAATAGAAGCTAATATGGATTAATGGAGTATTATTTATTACCGTCTTGATAAGAATACTGTAATATATTTTCTTTAAAGTTCATTCGGTAAGCCAAACCTTTTTTTTTTAATTTCAGGGGTTTCACCCGAAAATTAGCGAAATCATGTTGACATAACTCTTTAGGATGCGTGCTTGAAAAGTTTGAAATCCATATTGCGAGGGAACGAATATAGGAAGTACAGGTACCCAACCGTTCTGACAAAGAAGGAAGGACTAGTTCTGAGCAGGTTGGTTGGTTGGTTGAAAGCTGACGAGCCAGAGACAGGGTTGGCATTCAGCTTCCCTTGACACTGCGACCAGCTGGGGTCTATTGTATCACTCTGTCGTCAGTGGTTCCTCATTCAAACAGGTTTGTGCCTTTAATTAGGTTTAGAAGCCTGTTGATAAGGTTCTTCGGATTTATGCCTGTTTCCGGGCTGATCTCTCCAAAGGTTCTGTGTCGCCTACTACTTAGGGCGTCACAGTCGAAGATAATATGAGAGGCTGTTTCCTCCTCTTCTTCACATAGCCTACACTCCACGGTTTCCCTGCGTACTCCCATGGTGTTGAGGTGTTTTCTTAGGCCGCAGTGTCCAGTCAACAGACCTATTATTATACGAGCCTTCGTTCTGTTCAGGTTCAGAAGGTCAGCCGCCAGAGTCCGGTTTGGATGCCCTACCATGACTCTGCTATGTATTTGTTCGACAGTTTGATCCCAATATTGTTGGTGTCTTCTTTTTATCCACTCGTCGATCAGGGTCCTGCATTGGTTTTTGCTAATCCCATGTGCAGGTTCTGGCCCTGTGAATAGCGTTTCAGATGCTTGTCTAGCTAGCTGGTCCGCTTTGACGTTGCCTTCAATGCCGCTATGACCTGGCACCCACATCAAGGTGACCTTGTTGTGTTTTGCCAGCTCGATGAGGTTCTGGAGGCAGTCCCAGACCAGTTCGAACTTTATCTGTATGGAGTTGAGCGCTCTGATAGCACTTTGACAGTCAGATAGAATGTAGATGTGTTTTTTCCCATAACCACTTTCTAGATTCTTCTGAATGCATACCATGATAGCATGTGTCTCAGCTTGGAATATCGTGGAGCATTTGCCAAGTGGTATTATATAATCCCTTCTTGGCCTTACCCCATATATTCCCGCTCCCGTTCCTTCAACTGTCTTTGAACCGTCTGTATACCAGACTATGTCCGCAGTTGATTGTGATTATATACTCGGGGCCCATCCAGATCCATCAATTCGTGTTTCTAATGGTTTTTCGAATTAGTATAGGGGTTGCATGTAGTCTGAAATCATTTCGAGTTCTTCGATGTTGATTACATGAGTGATTCTGGTATGTCCAGTTGTTCGGATTCTCCAGTTTTTGTTTGTTTCAGTCTGTATGCACTCATCCTGGCCTCTCCAATGACATGTGAGTCAGGAGGTTCGAGGCTTAGGATGATTTCGATTGCAGCTGTTGGAGTGCTACCCGTGATACAGAGACAGGCAAGCCTCTGGATTTTCCCAAGGTTGGTTTTTGCCTGTCTTTGATTTGTTTTTGGCCACCATAAGAGTGAGCCATATTTTATCCTTGGTCTTATTACCGCTGTGTAAAGCCAGTGCATGGCTTTCGGTTTAAGCCCCCAGGTTTTTTCAAAAGCTTTCCTGCACATCATGAAGGTTATCTTGCTTTTGTTGGTTACATGTTGAAGATGCGGGTTCCAGGTTAGTTTCTTGTCAAGAATCAGCCCTAGATATTTCACCTGCTCTACTACTTGTAATGTTTCACCGAATAGTCTGGGAGGTATGAGATCTCCCATGTTTCTTACTTCATCATTATTTGAAATTATACTATTATTACCTTTTCAAAAACCATCAGACATATTGTGTGCTAGAAATTAAATGTATTTCATGTACATGAAATCGCTACAAATATCCGTGAATTAAGTGATAAGTTGACTGATTTTCTTTTTGAATATCCATACAATACGTAATTTTTGCTCTTGAAGTGAAAAGAAGAACATAAGCACATTTCCTGTTACATTGCCCAAAGAGAAAATCTCCCACTGATGGATCATATTGGATATATGTAGGTATGTTTGTAATTCAGGTTACACCACTATCTATGAGATCTATACTGTCCCCTTTCCTTGATATGCGGTTGTAGATCATCTGTTCTGTAAATCTTCTAGTTCTATTCTTCATGAGAGTTCAAGATGTGGAATGCCTTCAAGTTGGGTAAGTATCCCTCTTCTATACTATATGCTCCCAGATGTAGTGCCTTGTAATTGCGCAACCCTTAGCACTCTGAAAGAATGCGGAAAGAGGTGTTGTCCTCCTATTGGCAGAATCTGCACACCGCTTGCTATACTGATCCCAGTTTCTTCGAAGGTCTTTTCAGTTGACAGTGACTTCCGCAATAATACATTCTTTTGGTGATTATTATTGTATTATTGCTAACTGAGCAAAAGTGTTCAGTCCCAAGTATAGTATTTCAGCTCCACATTCTGCATTTTCCATTTCTACACCCTATGGTGAACCCTGAAACCCACAGGAGGGTCATCCTGTTTTTTCCGCTGATATTATTTACTTAAGTTTGTGCTGTATTTAGTTTTTAAAATATGTCGCAATTTTGCTTCATCGGTAATAAACATTTGCCTTCAAGTTAAATTGTTACTATTGATCATGGCATGAAGACGTTGAAAGAGGTGATGAATTTACTGACTACCATCGGAAATATTTTCAAATACGAGTTTGTCGGCTTATCCTAAATGTAAAAACCATATTTTATTTTTACATGCTATGAATGGCTGTGATACAACATCAGCAATGTTCCGGAAGGGCAAAACAACGGTTTTTAAATTGTTCGAAAAACAAGATTCAATTACATGTGAAAAGTTTCTAAAGATATGAACTCTGCTCCAGAAATTCTAATCACCAACGGGATTCTCTTTCCTCTTTCGGTATGTGGAGTTCCAAAAAAAATTACTAGCATAGATAAGTTACGTTACTCATATTTTGCAAAACATACTCATAATAAAAAACGTTTGCAATTAGCTTGGCCTTCTTCAGCCTCGGCTTCTGCTCACCAACATTTATATAGGGTATATTACCAGGTTCAAGTGTGGCTTGGTAATCAACTGGACCCAGAAGAATGGGGTTGGGAGCTAATTAATAATGTATTGGAACCAATCCAAACTTTACTTCCACCTGCATCAGAAAAGCTCCTCAATACTATTTTTTGCAACTGCAAAAAGATGTTTCATTCGAAATGCGGCAGCAAGTAGGTTCATTTCGTTCACCCTCATGCACCAGTTGTCAAGGCCAGTCGTGTTCAAATGTTGAATCTCCAACCGAAGAAGATCCTCACATCAACGATGAAACAACTGATGTATCGCTGTTACAACAATTTACGTCGACTCAGGAAGATGAAGAAGAAGAAGAAGAAGAAGAAAAAGAAGAAGAAGAAGAAGATGGAGGAAGAGAAGAAGAAGAAGTCGAATAAGAAGTCCTGACATTCCATTAAACTTCAGTAAATGAGACGTGGAGTAGCCTATCAGGGAAACTACGTTAATAAAAATGCGCCACCTCATAGGTGGCGTGAAATCGTGTGCATAATATGGAGAATACAACTTCAGTGAATTTTAGAATCCCTTCCTCTCAGAAATGGTGAAAAAGTGTGGCAAAAATTTTTGTAGGTAATTGCATGTTCTATAATTTTTATCTGAGCTATTTTGATCATAAAACTAACCGTTTTGCTAAAAAATCCAGAAAACTAATTTTTGCGAACTTTGACCTTGCATCAAATTTTTTGGGATCGATGGGGACTTTTCACAATTTTATTATAATGGTATCCCTAACGTTCATGAAAATTTTCAGCTTCTTGGGAATTTATGCTATGTGAATGTCTATTTTGACCGGATTATTGATAATCAAGTAAACCATGTACTTCGTACTTCCTCAATGGAAATGGAACTGATGGATGGAAATAAGTATCCGCTTGTGAAAAAATTTCTGCAACTGATGGATGGAAATAAGTATCAGTTTGTGAAAAGCAGCTTATATTTCACCTTGTAAAAGTATATTTCGTGGAATTTCAGCGTCAACTCGAATAACAAAACATTCTATTTTCGACGTAGAATAATTGAAATGGGAAACATTCTGATTTTATGAACATCCTGTTCATATTTTCGAACAAATAACATATATAAATAATGAACTATTTGTTGTCAACAGTCGTAGGCCGATTGCGGGCAGCGCCTCCATGCGCGACTGGCCGTACCAAAAACTTGGTGGTCAAGATCGTCAATATTTCAGTCGCCTTATTTTTAATTTGTCTATGGCATTCACTATGTAGGATGATGACATGCGCAATCGGTATTATTCGCATCTTGAACCAAACGCATATAAGTCTATGCAACTTTGAATTTTGAGTCAACCAATCAGGACTGGAGACGAAGTCAATAATTTCATCCCGAAAGCGTTTAGGGCCAAAAGCATATAAAACTCATCACACAAACAACAATGATTCCCAGTTAAAAGCTTAGCCCTACTCAGAAGAAAGAAATTTCCTTTGTTAGAAGAGAAACGAATTAAGAAGCACCATTATTTTCCTTCCGATCGGGTATTTTTATCAGTGTGGTTTTTGAATAATTTCTGTGAAACGAAGCCTATACAAATCAAACGCGGCAACCATTCCTTCGATTTTAAAACGAGAATAATTGTGACTTTCTCCATTCAAAATTAAAATATAACAGAATTATGGTAGTTTTCCCCAGTTTCAAATATGATTCAGGAAGTATTTCCATCCAATATTATTCGTGCTAGAGTATCACAAAATCCCTGAGGAAATTCGCCTCAAGGGAATTCAACTCGTGCATTGTGGGGCCCTATGATCAATCAGATAATAAGCAAATCTTTCTCAGTAAAATGTCCAGGCAAAATGCATTCTTGAAAATTTGGAAAAAATAGGTAGGAATTAATTGAATTGGCAAGGGAAAGCTTAATTTGGCTATTGTGATAATTTTCATCAATCGATACCTCCCTATTATCAAATATCGATATGAAAATCACATATTCTGTTCCATCAGTAAGAGGAAAAACACCAAAATAATACAATCCCACTTCGGGTAAATATTTGATTCGATTTGATCAATTCCTTACACGGTCGACCAGTGAGGCCGCAATAAAAACGACGAAATCAAATAGAGAAGGCATTTATTCTCGATGTTATTGATATTGCTGGCTACTGACTATAAACACTGTTTGAGACGACTGTCGGTGAGAACTCGAAAAAATTACCTTACACGAGTTCCTACATGAAATATTTAGCAGATCCGCTAGAAGCCCTCGGGAGTTGTCTTTTATGGTATAGTTATGGAGAGAGGAAAGAGAATGCGGGAGATCGCAAGAAGTTTGATTTCGGGGCCAGCTATTATTCCTAAGATATTTCTATCAGAAAATGTTTGTTCATGGAATTAAAGAAGACTGTATTATTACTGAAAATAGAAGCTAATATGGATTAATGGAGTATTATTTATTACCGTCTTGATAAGAATACTGTAATATATTTTCTTTGAAGTTCATTTGGTAAGCCAAACCTTTTTTTTTTAATTTCAGGGGTTTCACCCGAAAATTAGCGAAATCATGTTGACATAACTCTTTAGGATGCGTGCTTGAAAAGTTTGAAATCCATATTGCGAGGGAACGAATATAGGAAGTACAGGTACCCAACCGTTCTGACAAAGAAGGAAGGACTAGTTCTGAGTAGGTTGGTTGGTTGGTTGAAAGCTGACGAGCCAGAGACAGGGTTGGCATTCAGCTTCCCTTGACACTGCGACCAGCTGGGGTCTATTGTATCACTCTGTCGTCAGTGGTTCCTCATTCAAACAGGTTTGTGCCTTTAATTAGGTTTAGAAGCCTGTTGATAAGGTTCTTCGGATTTATGCCTGTTTCCGGGCTGATATCTCCAAAGGTTCTGTGTCGCCTACTACTTAGGGCGTCACAGTCGAAGATAATATGAGAGGCTGTTTCCTCCTCTCCTTCACATAGCCTACACTCCACGGTTTCCCTGCGTACTCCCATGGTGTTAAGGTGTTTTCTTAGGCCGCAGTGTCCAGTCAACAGACCTATTATTATACGAGCCTTCGTTCTGTTCAGGTTCAGAAGGTCAGCCGCCAGAGTCCGGTTTGGATGCCCTACCATGACTCTGCTATGTATTTGCCCGACAGTTTGATCCCAATATTGTTGGTGTCTTCTTTTTATCCACTCGTCGATCAGGGTCCTGCATCGGTTTTTGCTAATCCCATGTGCAGGTTCTGGCCCTGTGAATAGCGTTTCAGATGCTTGTCTAGCTAGCTGGTCCGCTTTGACGTTGCCTTCAATGCCGCTATGACCTGGCACCCACATCAAGGTGACCTTGTTGTGTTTTGCCAGCTCGATGAGGTTCTGGAGGCAGTCCCAGACCAGTTCGAACTTTAATCTGTATGGAGTTGAGCGCTCTGATAGCACTTTGACAGTCAGATAGAATGTAGATGTGTTTTTTCCCATAACCACTTTCTAGATTCTTCTGAATGCATACCATGATAGCATGTGTCTCAGCTTGGAATATCGTGGAGCATTTGCCAAGTGGTATTATGTAATCCCTTCTTGGCCTTACCCCATATATTCCCGCTCCCGTTCCTTCAACTGTCTTTGAACCGTCTGTATACCAGACTATGTCCGCAGTTGATTGTGATTATATACTCGGGGCCCATCCAGATCCATCAATTCGTGTTTCTAATGGTTTTTCGAATTAGTATAGGGGTTGCATGTAGTCTGAAATCATTTCGAGTTCTTCGATGTTGATTACATGAGTGATTCTGGTATGTCCAGTTGTTCGGATTCTCCAGTTTTTTGTTTGTATCAGTCTGTATGCACTCATCCTGGCCTCTCCAATGACATATAAGTCAAGGGGTTCGAGGTTTAGGTTGCAGCAGTTGGAGTGCTATTCATTGCACCCGTGATACAGAGACAGGCAAGGCTCTGGATTTTCCCAAGGTTGGTTTTTGCCTGTCTTTGATTCGTTTTTGGCCACCATGAGAGTGAGCCATAAGTTATTCTTGGTCGTATTACCGCTGTGTAAAGCCAGTGCATGGCTTTCGGTTTAAGCCCCCAGGTTTTTCCAAAAGCTCTCTGAGTAGGAGTCCTGGCATTGCTGTGGAATATAGTTCATCTTTGGACTGGTTGAATATTTTAAAATAATAATTATGGAGGAGAATAAGTTGATGATGATATCATATATTTGTTTTTTTGACAATCTATCTCAATATTTAGGAGTCGAGGCGAATTTCACAGATAATCTAGAAAAAGTTGAACTTTTTGTACGTAAAAAAAGTTAGGGAGCCGAAAGAACAATGGATTTTACCAGGATTACAAGTTACAACATATGTTATATTCAGTTTACTGCCACCATACACTGTAGACAAGGCAGACATCTATCAAAACAACCCTCTTTATATACTGAGAAAGTTATTTTTGTGGAGATTTAGAGAGACTTTACTCTCTCGATTCCTCCACTCCACACGAAGAATAGGGAATATAATCCAAAATCTGGAAAAAAACTTCAGATGTGGAAACCTCAAAAAAATTGCTTTGAGAATGAATTTTTCATAACATTATAGCGATTATAGATAGAGATTTCTTCATCTGAAAGAGTTTTCACAATTCAGAAAGTAGAAAGTAAAAAATCTTCACGAATCTTGCTAAAGAATGAATATCCAAGAAAACTATAAAAGTAGCATCCCAAATCAGACATGAAGAACAACGGCTCCAGGAATTGGAGTGATATTATTACCATATATGAAGAAAATGAAAAATTATTTCAGTCATGAATCTTCCTCCATTGACCATATGACTGTAGAACAACCATGGTTGAAAGTAAAATTGAATTACCTTTCCAACGATGTGCAACTCGACCTCTATACCTTCCGCAATTTTCAAGTTGATGTACCCCCAGTGCCCTCTGTCGGGTAATTGTAATGTATCTTCTCTCAAAAAGTAGAATCGGTTGTCTGTCCCATTGTTTCACATCGAACCGTTCAAAAGTTATCGAGGTAAGGGTACCATTCAGATCCGCCCTCATACTTGACATTTCAAATGCATATTGGAAAAAAAAGTATTAACAAGATGGTTGGGGAAGAGAACTGAATAATTTTTTCAACGATGTACCATTTGATCCCCTTATGCTATTTGAAATTTTTAAGTTGATGTGCTTTCACGCGCCATCTATCGAGAAATCACAGTGTCCTTATTATTCAAAACGGTTCGTGTCCCATTGTTCTACGTCTAACCCTTTAAAAGTTAACAGGGAGAGGGTCTATAAAAAGACGCACTGTATATTATTTGGTTATGTTCTATGGCGTATAATAAATAATAACAACAGTTCATTGGTTCTATCTTTTACATAGAGCTCTATTCCAACATATTTATAATATTAAATTATACCGCCAAAAATATTCCTTCGCAACGAAACTTTGCGAATCGTTTTATGATGAAATCATCATATCAGCTTCCCTGCGATAACATTTTTCATTTTCAAACCCACGTCTCGCCTGACATTAGAAATGAGGCGGGCAGAGAATAAAAGATGTCCCTGGAAGTGAAAACATTTATAACGAATGTCACTGTATGGTCAAAACGTCGCTTTTGTATTCCGAGATGGTGTTGGAGGACCACCAGGGATTCGGGCTGATCGCAGTCTGGAATTCCTTATCGGTATTACCAATCCCAGTATGCCCTGGTTTGTTCTGCGGATTTCTAATTCACTCGTCGGAGGGGAAACAGGGTGATTGAAGGTATTTTTATGATACTGAAAAGTTTGCGAACTGATACTTTTTACCCGACTACAGTAGTGCCTAAAGGAGGGTTTTGATTTTTGTCTCTCTTTACAGGGTGTTCCATAAATAATGTATGATAGAACGGGGACATGTATGATTGAAAATAATTCCAGGAATTCCTATAGATTTTCTCGTAGTGCGTCGTCTCCCGACGTTATTTGTCCTTGGGAGACAGGCATATGCTCCACCTGTTATTTTCTATGTTTTATAATTGTTATATTGAGAAATATTACCTACCTCGTTCTGTAATCAATTTTATGAGGAAAATATACCTACTATTGTTCGATGACGGAAAAATTAATCGCTTATTTCAATGTAACTCATACACCCAGGCTGATTATATATAGACATAAAGTCATTGTTTTTTTTTCAATGACAACCCCTACTTTTACTACGAAATGTGAGAAAGCTCATTTTTTGAGATGCTTTACAGTAATGATTACATTAGAAGAAATATTTTGGAAATTCAAAATACCAAATTTAATAGCATTGATTACCCAAAAAATTAGGCAGATCAAATGTCCAAAGTGGCACCGTTAGCTGCCTGCCATAAGCCTCAGCTACCGATTATGTTTTCATTATTGCTCGGAACGGAATCATTTAATTAAAAAAATTATAACTTTTGTCAGAAATTTGGCACTTTATAAATAATCTGGTCAAAAAATTACAATATTAGCATTAATATTCATTCATTTTCATAATTCTGTATTCTTAGTGGAATACATTCACCCCATTTCATCACATTTAATTTGAGTATTATTTATAATATTGTTAGGCCTAGGGTTCCAGCAATATTGTTAATTCATATTTGAAATTATTACTTATTGAAGATCAACTCAATATTATTGATATGTATTGATACGTATACTTCGCAGATCATGGTCTCCGGAATATATATGTATAAATATTTGAATGGACATGGCCCTCAAAGGAAAGTGGCAACCGTAGACACGTGTTTCGGGCTCTCGGCCCTCATCAGTACGGTGAAAAAGAGCAAGGATCGGAACAAACAGAAGCCAGCCACACATTGATTTGTCGTTTACCACCAAGTGTTGTTCATCCTTGCACTTCTTCACCGTACTGATGAGGGCCGAGAGCCCGAAACACGTGTCTACGGTTACCACTTTCCTTCGAGGGCTATGTACATTGAAATTGTTTCGATTTTGTTTTTAACAGTCCCCTCGATATTCCTCTGTTTCATCTATATATATTTATTTAGTTATTTTTGTGGTTCTTGGGTTTTGGATTCTTCAATAACTGGAGATTTAATTTTATATATATCAAAACGTTTCGCCCCTAGCTGGGAGCTTTTCCAATTGTTCACCAAAAAACTACAATAAACAAGATTCAAGAACCTCTCCAAACAAAATATATTCATATATATATATATATATATATATATATATAATTATATAATATATATTGTGCACTATCAGACATCATAACAAAATATTTATATTTTTTGGTGTTTTGCTATTCTTTGTTTTGGTTTACTTTGTTCTACTATTATTTTACTATTTTCAAAATCTTTAAGCTAGTCCCCTCTCTTAAGATTTATTTAATATGTATTGATACATAAATATCCATATAAATATTCAATACATCCGGCTATGTGATTTACCTCCTTTCTTTTTCCTTATTTCCTTCACCTCAGCTAACATAATCGGTATCCCTATGGAATCTCAGAAGTTGGTTCTACTGTGGAGCCCTCTTTATGTCAATTTCAGAAATTAGCAATTCATTGTTGACGAACATTGAAAATAATGCAGATGTTCATCAAATTAATAATTTCCTTTATTCAGGAAAAACTTATTAATACCTAGTATGCGATAAATAACCTAATTAGTGCTTCATAGCAAATATATATACAGCAAATATGAAATTATGGGATAATCAAGTGAAATTTTGACCCAGTTTTGTTTATGTGTTCTTTATAGTATTTCGTGGAAAGTTCCATGGAAATGTCCATGAAAATTCTTCAAAAGTTTAGTTTTTTATTGCACTCTGGTAACTTTTGTGGTTTCAACAAATACCTGGGACTTCTTGTACCAAAATTTCAGTGTTTCGGATTCTCTCCCTTTCCTGGAAACTGCTGCTGCTTTCGTAGACTGGGACCTCTACTAGCATTGGTGAATCGCCAATGAAGAAAGGTAATGTTAACTCTGCATTTGGGATTTTTTTATCTGGTATTGTTCTCCATGTTTTTCTCATGTTCTCTTGGCTAATAACTGATTTTCTATTCCAAATTGCTTGATTTTTCCAAATTTTTTTTTTTAACGTGGTTCCTCCAAAATTATTATTTTCTCAATTTTCACCTAGCTTGTAGATTCCTCTCCCTTGATACCAACACATTTTGTTTTGATTACTCTCGTTTCGGACGTCCATCGTCTTAATGGATTCAAAAGGTTTCCACGACGTTTCGAATGCTTGTACCTGCAATCGTCTTCAGGTGAATACTGTATTCACTACTATATACAATACATGTAAAAATCATTCTTTTGACGTTTCTGCTTTTCTATATTTTCAAATTTCCTAATTTTGCATCAAGATCTTTCCTGGCATCTCATTGGCTGTTGTGTTCAGATCCAATTGCATATACAGGATGTTCGAACTTTCAATATTTTGTTATCTGCTTGTGCTCAAAATATATTCGTAAATTTTAATTTCTAAAAATTTTAAAATTATGCCAATTGCTTGTAATGTTGAGAACATGTTTATTTCAAACATAGGTATCGATTAATATTATACAAGGTTTCAGAAAAACGGTAGAATCTTCAGAAAAACTGTAAAATAACATAGCACAGACTACCAAATACGAACATTTATTTATTTATGGGCATTTCAACTCTTTAAACATTTAACGTACTTCTAAACAAAACAATATATATATATATAAAATTATATATATATATATATATATATAAATATATATATATATATATATATATATATATATATATATTATATATATATATATATATATATATATATATATATATAAATATATATATATATATACAAAACTAGGGATATTGGGATAAGGAGCAATGAAAAATTTAACTCTCCAAGCTTTCGTAAATGTTTATTTCCATCATCAGTAAATGAAAAAATAGTTATACATATTAGTAGTGCAGAACATTATGCTACTTACAACTTTGTTGGGGTTGGTTTCAATGATGTTAAACATATTCATCTAACATAGCGATACAAAAAAAAAGTAGATCAAAGACTGAAACGTAATTCAAAATTACTACAAACACATTAATATTGTTTAAAATTATGTAAATGTGAACGTGTACTCTAGGTGGTGTGACAGGTGAAACTTATAAATTTAATGAATCAAAACTTCCATAAAATTACGTTCTGGCAAGTTTAGAAGTCGTCTCCCTCTCAAGCAATGTCTATTCGGACTACAATACACAGAATTTGGGATAGTATTAATAATTATTGCTGCATTAACGAAGATAATGTTGATAATTCTGACCTTTTACCAATGAAACGAACTGATTTTTATAAAATTTGGGACATCATACATCGCTTCGTGGATTTCGCACTCATCGAAACGGACACTTAGAATTGATACAAGTCCTGTTTTTTTTTCTCTCAGCACATTCTAGACTTGGTGGCAGTTCCGACACTTCAAATTTTTCCCAAGTTCTTCGAGATTAACAATGCTATTTCTTTCACACACATCATTTTCATTAGACTGTTTCTTGTTCGTATTTCGAGCCTCTCACAGTTCAGACAATTAATTTTCCTTTTTCAACATAGCTTTGACTGCTTGTTCATAAGAGAATATTGAACAACTGAATGCGAGCGATCGTATAATTTGAAAAAACCTACTTTTGCGAGATGAATGGTACTTTCTCCAGCTACTGGATAAAATTCAATATTTTGCTGATTATCTCACGACTTTGTCCACTCAATACTATATTTTTTATTGTAGTTATAGATGGCATTTTAAAATCAAGAACTCAAAAAACGCACAAAATATCACAAACTCAAAATTTTCTCTACGGACTGTACTTGGGCGATGTAAACACCACGAATGCACCGCTTAAACTGAGCTCTTGAGCGTAATTGCTATTGCGCATTCAAACCCCAGGAGCCAAGCTAAAATTTTCGACATGTAGTTATGATTAGTGCGACAGAAACCAGCATGGTTTTCATGGAACATTGTGAAAACTATATGTGCCTCGAACATTTGACTTTTATATGCGATATATTGTAAATATTATGTTTTATTCTCGCAGTAATCAAAGAAATGTATGTTTTGTTTCATTCTTTGTTGTATTTTTTTTTCTCCTCATTTACACTATCAAGTTTTGTAATTCCTTCTGAATTTATTTGACAATCAATGTTCATATTCTTCTATCGAAAAAATAACATACTCTAAATTATAGGATCAATGGGGAAAAAACACACACTTGACAAATGGTCACCATGAACAAAATAACAAAACAAATTAATGAACAAAACGAATTTTGTCATCTACTCTTCACATATAAAAAGAAGAAAACAAAAGCAATCGTATTCGTACGAGGCATAGTGATAGACTGACTATCAGTTGTTGAGGAGAAGTGAAGATGTCGTGCTTTTCAACCGACGAAACCAAAAAAAAGTCGACGCGTATATTTTTTTTTATGTATGACCACGCATAACTTTTTACTGAGACGTCCGATTTCGATAATTAGTTTTTCAGTAGATAGGGTGTACTTTGAAGTTGATCCCATTTGTATATAAAAGGTGGAATCCACCCCTAAGGGTAGCAAAATGAAGGATATTGATCACTCACCCTCTGAATTCTGGTCCGTTAACCGATTCTATCAGACATAACTTTGTAATGGGTTCTTCGATTTGGATGATTTTTCTTTCATTAGATAGGGTATAACCTCATAGTTGATCATATTTTGATTTCAATTGGAACTAACCACCCTTACAGGTAGAATAATGGGGGATAATTGATTTTTCACTTGTGAACATTGGTACACACATATGTAGTTGACAATGACAGATTGCTACTGTCATTATTTTTGTTCTCCTACATCCGTCACAATCATTATATTCTATGAGAGGATGGAATGATACACAGAGTAATGAAATAAACTAACCAAAACAACAAAAATAATTTATATTACAACAAATAGTGAAAGTAGATAATCATATTATTTAACTGGTAATAGTTGAAGTAAGGTGGGTAAGTAAGTATTTTGAAAATAATCAAAAAACAAGTGGGTAGTAATTAGAAGATTTCAGCCACGAAAAATCTAAAAATATAAACTTTTTAACAAGAAATTTAACCGACGAAATACTGAACAGAAAAGTAAAAAATAAAATAAACCTCCTTAGTCTGAATAACTAAGCTCCTAAACTAATGTAAGTAACGAACAATCAACGAAGATCATTGAATGACTTCAAAAAAATTATCAGAATGTCACCCCGCAACTAGATGCCATCATTTTACGCCTTACCTAATTCATTTGCTTCTTGTTTGGCGTCGACTCAAAATTAGTTACTTACATTAGTTTAGGAGCTCAGTTATTGAGACTAAGAAGGTTCATTTCATTTTTTACTTTTCAGTACCGTATTTCGTCGGTTTAGGTTTTCGTTAAAAAGTTTTGTTTGTTCAGATAAAGGAATCTTCAGAGAATGAAGTTGATCTTATGGATTAGATCGGTGTGATATGAAGAACAATTACTATAGTTCACAAAGAGGTATGTTTCTGATTGAAAAGGCAGGTTGAGTTAATTGTCCATAGATGGAATATGATTTCATAGTATGGAACTTATTTGAAGAACGATAGTTAATTCATTGGATTGGTATTTGTTGTTTGAGGAACAGAGATGTTAGAAAATTCATCAGGAGTTGAACAAAATGTGGGGACTCAAAAACTTGTATTGAATCAAATTACAGTTGGTCGTTGATACAAATCGAAATGGAAGACTTTTTTTCTATGTATATCTCCAACATTTCCAGAAGGTTCAATCTGTTATTTTTTGGGCAGTAATGAGAGAAGTCTACATGTTTCTCTGTGTCAAAATTTGTATGTCTCGAAGTTAGGAGGAGATTGGCGGAGGATGATTGTGTATTAGTATATCAGTGTTCAGATATTTGTTGTAGTGGTATGGGTGTTGTTCAATTCTTTCGGAAAACTCATGTCCTGTTTGGCCAATGTATACTACTGGGCATTCAGGGTATCTCAGTCTATGGACCCCCAATCTCGAATTTGTTTCTTTTATCTTTGTTGTTGAATTTATCCTTTTGTCTTTCCATTCCAATGTGAGTAATATGGACTACTTCTACCATTTGAATACTTTAGATTACCCAAACGTTGTATGCGGAGTGCCAATCCGCTGCAAGTTATGGCAAAAATTAAGCGCCAGTGACGGAAGGCCGAAATTTAATTATACTCATTAAAATAAACTACAGGAAAATCCGAAATATATTTCCCTGAAACCCTATGGGAGTTCTCACTATGATTAAATTACAGCTCGAACAAAAGAAATGCATTATTCTCACTCGAATTCACTATCCTCATCCGACATGCAGCTGCAGGAAACGTTTCAGAAATGGCCTGTTCCACAACAAAAAATCCACTCATACCCTATACATATTGTATGATAACACCTCTGTCTTATTACACGGTTTCACTCTTTTCCACCACTTCAATTTTCCTGGTTTCTGTATTCCTCGCCTGGCCCACTGAATTATCCTGCAATTCAAAGACGTTCTCTTGTTTCCTGATAGTCTTCGAATTTATTTAAGCGAGTAGTAGACCGTTCATTTATTCATGAATCTGAATTTGTGAATCTTGATCTGCCAGCGATGTGAAAGTGAATATTAGAGGTGAGAATTCTCCTTATACTTGGTGCCTTCTTGAAAATTGGATGAGAACGTGTGTTTGTGAATAAATAAAATACAGTTGTTTCCTCCTTCGCATGTTTCCTCCTATTTATGATTGAAAAAGTAGACAAAAAAAATATCCATGAATACAAAATATGTTTCAATTCGTCCAGACAATTTTTTTTTTATTCAGTTGTTCACCGTAATATATTCGAGATTTTTTTTTCACCCCAATGAAAAAGTAGAGGAAAGTATTTTCGGATAGTTTCCTAATTTCGGATAACAAGGTATTTCAGATATTAGACTGTATCAAAAATCAAAAACCTCTCCATGTCAAAGGTTAGAGGTAAAGGAACTTGTAAATGTGTCAATATTTTATATTTCAGCACGTCTGTGTAAGATGGCAGCACAATAGTTATAAAACGTTGTGACGACTTTTTATTTGTCTGTTTTAGCTAGTGGATTTTAAGTGCAAAGAAACATTTTTACCTCCTGATTTTTGGACCTCGGTAAGTAAGAATGGTACTCAATATGACTGGCTAGTCAAAATAAATCAGTCACTAAAATGCACAAAATATCAAGAACCTAACCTAAAAACTGTGAAGTTGCCTAATTTCGGACAGTCGGGGGTTCCCAATTTCGGGTATCCGAAATTGGGAGTATCTCTACCGAACTAACAATTTGGTGCTTTATAAAAACTGAAAGAACGTTTACATATCATTTTTATAAAGCTTCATTTGTCTCAAAAACATTTCTACGGCGTTCTTACAGCAACTATAAACGCTAAATGGGCACAGTCTTATAAAACGAAACATTTGTTTAAGAAGTTTTATTACGCCTGTGACAGCAATTATAGAATCATTGTATTAACATTCACATATAATTTATAGGAACTGTGTCACCACAGAATCACCACAGAATAGTTTTATAAGATTTTTGTAATAATCATTCAGAAGTACTATTCAGTTCATTATTTATCACTTAAGGAACTAATATAAATCTCTACAAAAAAACTTTTATGGGAACTGTTTTCTCATTCGTAATGGAACCTATTTATCGCGTACAGAAACATTAATAAAATGCAGCAGTTTCTTAAAGTATTCCACGGAATATGAATACTCTTACTAATTTCATGAAAGTGATTTCTTTGTTGTTCTCGTGATAATTAAACATGTCAGAATTGATAATGTCTATACTTCGTTGCGGTGGATCGCTTCTGCGTATTTATATTCATTAACACATCGTAAATCTAACTATGAAGTTGATTCCGACTGCGGAATGAATTTCACTGTCGATTATATGGTACATATAGTATACAATTTTGGAGCGCTGTGGAATTTTTAAAGATTTCTTAAATTCACCAAAACTAATTTGAAAATAATTTTTAGAACTTTGCTACCAATTCTGACCATTATTTTTTCTTTTCATAGCTGATGAATGGAGATTTTGTATGTTTTAGTTTTTGCCTTCAGAATGGTCATCACTAATATGCGATTCAATATGGCTTCATGTTATACAACACTTTCATCACAAGAACAGTGTCTATATGGCTATTCAACTTTGTTGGCGATTCCTATAAAATAGTCTTTCAGAGCCAAATGGGATATGTTGAAGGAGACCGCCCATGATCACAAATGATTTCAAAATTTCACATCTTTTTCCATTTCAGAAATAACATTATCTTCCTCCTCGTTGGAATAATCCAATTCTGAAACCCAGTTACTTCGGTCACTTCGGTATCATTTGGCACGTTTGCTGCTTGTGTACCACATATGGAAGGACTTTCATCATGCCCAGAGCTGGTTGAGTATTGATGAGTTATTAGATCGAAATTCTCTTCGTTATCCAAGTTCTTCACCTTCATACAAGAATCCGCAGAGCCGTGAATAATTTTCTGATAGTTGGTCTTAACTTTTCTACGGAAAGCGCCATTTCTTTTGAGTTTTTTCCACCTCCTTATTTGTGTTATTGACGCCATTTTACATGTACATACACTTGAGAAGTCGGAAAGAGACTGAACTAATGTGGTGTATCCAAATGAAAAACCACTGTAACAGTTTCATTTAATAAAAGTACTTTTTGTTTGGTATTGTACTTTTGGCAACAGCTCGCCAAGTTGTTTCGAGTGTCATATGAGAAACCAGCAGTGACAGTTGCCGGGAGAAAAGTCAAACAGACAGAACTGAAAATAAAAATTATTATTGACATTTCCACAAAAGTCATCAGGCTAGTGCATATTTGTAGCAAGTATATTTATTATATAATTTCGTAAAATTGGAAGTTGTATTTATCAACAATCAACCACATACTTTACTCTTCAATATCATTTTGTGTTCAATAACAGTTTATTGTTTTATCACTGCTTTGTTAGACCATTCAGGAGCATATTATTCGTACTGTTATAGAATAGTTATTTATCCGTTTTTGTCGGGAGCAAATCGCTTTCTGAAGAAAAAGAGTATTACAGAAAACACCAATACAACAATTTTGTGATCTATTGATGAATTTTTATAAACCATTTATAAAACTAGCTGCGAAAGAACAGAACAGTACCTGATAACATCACTACAAAGCCACTAGAAATCACTTTGGTCCTCCAAGCTAAAATGTCGTATAACTTAAATTATATAAACGTTTGAGATGTTTTATAATTTCACTCAAGAACTTTCTCGACAATGATCTGAACAACAATTTGGTTTCAAGGAACAAAATAATCATGTTCGCAATGTTAACTCAACAGATTGGCTTTAAGACAGTCGCAATATAATGCCAATGAAACTGAATTGTTCTGTTACCTGAAAATTACAAAGCCAATTTGTTAGTTGGGATATCGTCACGTCTACCAGTAAACGTAAATAAGCCTGTAAAATTATTTATTTCAGAATAAAATGCCAAGAGTCAACACGAAACATAAGAAATGGGATCCTTATCAAATGAAATTGGCAATCAATGCTGTCCGTAAAGTAAAGAAATGGGGTACCTAGAAGCCTCTGAGCTGTTTGCTGTTCCTGAAACAACTTTATTGGATAACATTAAACAAACCAATGAAATTCCTGAGCAATTAGTTTCAGTTCCGATTGGTAGAAAGCCGATACTTTGTTCTGAATTAGAAGAAGATTTAGTTGCAGATTGCTTCGAAATGGATAAGAGGTTCTACGGACTAGGTCTTGGCGATATTGAGAGACTTGCCTATCAATTAGCCGAAAGAAATGGTCAACGTCACCCTTGTGAGAGTGGAGCTGCTGGTGAAAAATGGTTGAAAGGGTTCTCCAGAGAACGTCAACAAATTTTTTGATCTGCTTGAACCACAAATGCAAAAAAATTATCATAATCCTGCGAGAGTTTTCAACGTTGATAAAAGCGGCATAACAACGGTGCAATGAAAAAATATTCGTGTTATAAGTTCGAAAAGAAAGCGGCAAGTTGGAGCGGTTACTGCTGCTGAAAGAGGGTCACTGGTGATTGTCGTTTTTTGTATGAACGCAGCTGGTGGATTTGTTCCTCCTTTGTTCGTTTTTCCCAGAAAAATCATGAAAGCTGAGTTGTTAGACGGTCCATCGCGGCGTGTCATCCATCCGGTTGGATTCAACAATACATTTTCACCCAATGGCTTCAACACTTCATTCACTTTGTTAAACCATCCCGTGATGATCCAGTGCTTCTGATACTCAACGGTCATTATAGCTACACACTAAATATTGACGTTATAGAAATGGCACGAACAAACTACGTCCCAATATTGTGTAAATTCACATGAGATGCAGCCTCTAGACCTATTATTGATGTCACCTTTCAAAACCTTCTATTCTCAGCAAATCCAGATGTGGTTGGAGCAAAATATCGGCCGAATTATCACCTCCTACCAAATTTGTAAGCTAATGTGTCCTGCTCATTTAAAAAGTTCCACTGCAGAGATTTCGGTCAATGGATTTCGCAAATCTGGGATATGTGTATTCAACAAGAATATATTTTCTGATTATGATTTTGTTATTGAAAGGCAACAAGAGAGGACACCACCACCAAATATTTCACAAAACAATGAAGAATTTACTACCCCAAGAGACGTGTTGACTAAACAATCACAAAAACAAAATGAACAAACCCCTTGAAAACAGGGAAATGCACTGGAAATGATTGAGGCACCCAAAATGAATTTCGTCGGAACGGAGGACATCAGTCCGTTATTTTGTCATAGTGGCACTTCAGGATCTGAGAAGGGAAGAAAACCTAGACAAGGCTCTAGCTACTTAATCACTAGTACGCCATACAAAGACGAACTCGAAGAAAGCATACGAGAACAAGAGAGAAATAACCTTCGACAGGAAAGGGCAGAAAACCAAAACTTAGTTCTGAATTAGCAGAATCCAATAGAAAGACGGCTGTAAAAGGCATTGAAACGAAGAAAACATTAGAAAAAAATACGAAAGGAAAAAATTATTGTATCTATGATGATTCATCAGATTCTGGAAGTAAGCCAGTGTTGGATGACGATTTGGATATAGACGTTGACAATGAGGACACAGAATGCATGTTTTGCCAGGGTTCATACTCTTCAGACGTACAAATTGAGCAGTGGATACGTTGCATGAAGTGCTTTAAGTTGAGCATGAAGAGTGTACCAACAAAAAGTATTTGTGTGACTTTTGGTCGGACATTTAGTTGAATAATCTGATTTCAAAAAATTGCCCCCAATATCGGACACTGTATCCGAAATTAGGAAACCCTTTTTTATTTAGATATAAATGTACTTGGTTTAGTTTTCTCATTACATAAAAAAACAATGATGATTATATTTGTTTGGACTATCTCTTGTTTTACTACAACCCATAACATGGAGGTTGCACAAAAAAAATTGTGCATTTATGCTTTTTTTCTAAGAACCAAGACTGTAGCATAGAGCTTTCATCAAATATACAAACTTTGGTACGTTGAAATAGATTATGAGAGAGTAACAATATAGTCTATAGTATTGTATTGTATTGAATAGCTGTTAGTATTGTTTTTTTGTTACTGATATTTTTTTAGTTGAACCAGTACTGAAGTTGCCAATGCAAATGAACTTCACATTCTGAGTATTATCCAATAGGATATGGGCCAACAGGCTTTGAGTTCAGGCCACTGTCAGCAATTTGGAGACCAGACCAGACCAGACCTAATTACAGCAGCACTAATACGAGTAGAAAAAATGGATACAGAAAATTATGGTACCTACTTTTCAGTGTCAGATCAAAACAATTCTTGACCACTGAAATTATGTATCAATCAATCATTAAGTCAATCAAAACATACCGACACGTTGAAATAATGTTGAAATAACTACTCGAAACGAAAGAGGAGCCACTGTCAAAAATGTGTTTATTTTTGTACTGGAATAATTTTTGTATAAAATCCATTTTTATTTAAATATATTGGACCGTACTCTGAAAATGTTGTACAATTTTTTGTAATCTGCTAACATTTTTGAAAAAAGGCCAAAGTTCTGAATTGATGACGTGTATGGCCTCCTCTAACCCACAACGACGGAGCATACTTTCAATTAAATTCCGAATTATTTGAGAATCCAGCTGCTCCCACTCTTCCAAGAGGATTTATTCAACGTGTTGAAGGTTCTGAATTGGCTGACGGCCCACCAATCGCTTTCCAAGTGTATCCCAGACGTGCTCAATTGGATTGTGGTCTGGACTGCGTGCGGGCCAAACCATAACCTCAATATTTTGGGCATTGCGATAATTTTGCACTGATCTGGCAGGGAGTGGCCGGGCATTGCCTTATTGCAGAATGAATTCTGGACCTATGTTTTCGGCAAGTAATGCCACATGTGGTTCTAAAACTTCGTTTATGTACCTACGTGTTGTCATAGACCTCTCACGCACCAGCTCAGTGCGCCCATTCAAAGTTATCCCACCCCAAACCATGAAGGACCCTCCTCCCAATGGAACTCTTCATCAATGCAATTCAAAAAAGAATCTTGATTCGTCAGTGGACAGCACGTTGCCCCCCCTGCTCCAAGTCCCAATTCACATGTTCATCAGCAAAAAATATTCTTGCTCCACGATGCGAGTTGATGAGAGTACTTTAGCTGTCCTTCTTGCATTAAGCTGACGTTCGTGAAGCCTATAACGTATCGTTTGGGTACTTATTCAGGTTCCAGTGCTCTCAACCAGATGATGGAGCGTTGTAGCGGTACTTCTGCGTGCTCTGGTGGCCCAAAACCGTATTAAACGGTCTTTCCTCTCGAGAATTGCCCTCGTACGACGCGGGTAAGGTTGCCTTCTAACAATACCATTAATTTGATACCATCTCCAGGCCTTATTTACGGCAGCGCGACTGACATTCAACTTACGGGCTACTTGCCGTTTCGAGTGTCCCTCTTGAATTAGAGTGATGACCCTAGCAATCTGAATATCTGTCAAATACACTCTACGCCTTCGTGGTCTACGAAGCACATCAACAGTCATTTCGATTCTTTCACATTTAGCACGAAACTAAACAAGCAACTTGATGAACGCATTTATCTCTAGGTGAAGAATTTCTCCTTTTTTCATTTTTTTTTTGTTGGAATAAATAAATGAAAAAACTGTTGATAAAAATGAATGATTTGGTACAAATTTTTAAACTGCAATCAATATGTGTACTGAGTGGATACAAAATTTCATCTTTGTACTTGGTGGCACAAATCAATTATAACAAAAGGAAAAAGTGGCTATTTTTTCGTTTTGAGTAGAGTATATGTGCAAAGTTCATCCATACCATAGAAAGAATGCAGGGCCGGATTCAAAGGTGTGGAGGCCCTGGGGCAACAAAGGCGTGGGGGCCCCTAATTATTTTTCAAAAAAGTAAAAAAAAAATCTTTCAAGTGTTTGAATAATTTATTGCGGAACAAATCAAATTATTTCAACACAAACCCACCTACCTACCTACATATGGTATAATAAAATACGAGAAATAAATCTAAATAAATTACAGCGATACGATATGATATTTTTCTATATTTCTATGTGGATGAATTAATTTTTTCTGTTTATAATAGTGTGATGATTTACTTTGTGATTGTTTCCCGCATATACACATGATTTATCATATCAAAGATTGATATTAACCATTAACGCGCTTTGGAATGTTTAAAACGAAAAATGAGTGAAAAAAGTGGGAGAACTGCTCTTCTGTCAGATTTTTATTATATATTGATTTATTTGAAAATAATAATAATAATAATAATATCGTTTATTATGCATAAAGTACATTTTATACATAAAAGGAAAAGGGTTAGCCAAAGCTATCTTCCACCCCTCCTAAAAATTATATAGTGTGTGTAAGAAGATAATGATAAAATTAAAAAGAAAAATACTTATTCACTACCAAAACATGTTAGAGAAAAAAGAAAGAAATCAATAATGAAGAGAGAAAGAAAGAACAAAAAAAAAGTATACAATCATAAATATGCTAATAGCTATCAATATTCTTGACATTCCATTGGTCAACTTAACGAATACATTACAATATTATACATTGAGTCTTATATTAGTACTTGAATTGATGAATATTATGATGTAAAATGGGTAAAATTCCATTCAGATAACTAGGGGCAATATTTGAAAAACATCCTTCATATTTGAAAGTACGGTGCCTAGGTATGTTGAATGAGTTAATTCTCAAATTGACCGAATGTATGCCTGCTTAGTAGACTATATAAATAACTAGGAGTTTTAGTTTGGAGCAACTTAAACAGAAAAATTGTTATCAAATATTGGACTCTGTACCTCACATTTAACTCCTTCGTTTTTAACAAAAATGGCGTGACATGTTCACCATATGGAATGCAGCATACGAATCGCATGCAAGCATTTTGTATGCGTTGTAATTTCAATTTGTAATATTGCGGCAAAAAATTGTAATACACCGAACAACAATACTCGATATGGGGGTAAATAAGAGTTTTAACTAGCCTGAGTTTCATTTCTTCAGATAACTGATACTTGAATTTATATAGCGATTTGAGTTTGAAGAATGATACTTCAAAAATGTTTTTCACATGTACATCGAAAGACAAAGAGCTATCTATGGTTACGCCAAGATTTTTAGCACTATCTACCCAGTCAATGTCTGCGTTATCGAGAGTGAGCCTAAAGTTTCTTTGGGTTTCAACTTTTTGTCCCTGAGATCCTATGCATAGAGCCGAAGTTTTATTTGGATTGATTTTCAGTCCATGATGCTCCGAGTAAAGGAATGTTTTATGCAAATCTGAGTTTAAATTAGCTACGCAACTTTCTGTATCAGTGTTATGGGAAGACAAATATAACTGAATATCATCTGCGTATAGATGTACCTGACAATGTGATAGGGAAGTGGGGTAATCAAAAATAAACATTGAAAACATCAAGGGCCCCAAAATGCTTCCCTGTGGTACACCTGAGGAGGTTTCTTTTAGGGTTGACCATGAGTAATCATCCAGTTTGACCCTCTGTGATCGGCCTGTGAGATAGCTGGTCATCCATTTAAGAGAAATGTCGTCGAATCCTATGAACTTGAGTTTGCCAATGAGCAAATCGAAATTAACTGAATCGAAAGCTTTGCTTCGATCAAGCAGTATCAAAATGGTGACTTCTGACTCATCTCTGGCTCTCGCAAGATTGTTGATCACTTTCAAGAGGGCGGTATGTGTTCCGTGTTTTTTGCGGAACCCAGACTGCTCTTTCGGAAGTATTCGATTTTCTCCCAGAAAAGCTCTTACTTGATGGAAAACATTTTTCTCGAATATTTTAGAGAATGAGGGCAGAATGCTAATAGGGCGCAGGTCACTGAAAGAGGTAGGTGCCTTCTTTTTCGGGATTGGAATTTTATTAGCAATCTTCCAGACAACTGGAAAAATACCCTGTCTGAAGGACTCGTTGAAAATATGTTCATAAAATCAGATGTGGAATAAAGATAAACTTCGATCGCTATCTTCCATCGTTCAGGATAACCTCTTGTGAGGAATTCATTTGAAAGGAAAACATTCTCTGTTTTATGGAAATATTTTTCTGCGAACTGAAAAATCCACGATAAAAATGAAGTTATTTTTTGTAATATCTAACTACTTTCCCGGCTAAAGCCACGCTGAACATTTTGCATATAATTCGGTATTTGTTAGGAAATTTTACTTTATAATTTCCTTTGTGGGGGCCCCTACCTTGTGGAGGCCCCGGGGCTACAGCCCCGGTTGCCCTCCTCTTAATCCGGCCCTGAAAGAATGGTTGCATAACAATTTCTTTTTTGAAATAATATGTCTGACCGTATTACTCTTGAATGTAGGTACTTGTAAGCAGTTATATAGTTTCAGACTATTGTACCTACATCATAAAATCCTTGACAAGGTTATTAATGGGTAGTAGTGATAATTTCAGTTATATTGAGAACGCTACCATATATTTGGCGTGATTCTTGTGGATTGAGCCTAATAGTTCTTCCTTGCATATCTTGTTCAATCATCTACTTGCTGCACACACTTCAGAATGCTATTCCGTAACGCTAATGAGATTCGACAAGAGTATAATGGGCCAATTTTGCTGCAATAAAACCCACTTCGGTATAACCTCAATGGCGTAGGAGCCAGACGACAGTTCTTGTACAGTTTTATGATATATTAATTGAATTTTCATTTTATCATCAACGTAAATGCCAAAAAATGTAGGGCACGCGACATTATCGATATTTTTCGAATCTAAATAAATGGCAGAAGGCTTGTTCAGAATATCAGAAATCTTGTTATTGATATGTTCAGAACAAGAGACTTGTTGACGCGCCAGGATTTTATTAATATAATTCATTTGGATTCTGTTATGTGACGATTGCCAATTTACAGCATTTGTTTGAAGGTTGTAGACGATGTGGTAACTTGAATATTAAACTTGTCTATTTGTTAACAAACAATTTCTTAAAAATGATGTAAACATTTTTCCTACATTGATTGATGCCATTGTTGAATCCAGAAACAGCTGTATAATAATATTTGTCAACAAACATTTTTTTAACAAAATTTTTGTAATATAAAATTTTTTGTTCATTTAAAAAAATTATTACAAACAAAATATAAAACTTCAATGATTTTTCATCATGTGATCTTGTTAAGTGTGTATATAGAAGGGCTCCAAGGAGCAAAAAATTTATAGGTCAATTGTTTAAACTTTTATGTCGACTTTTGTAAAAACAGAGATCGGATAAAAATTACCGTCGTAACAATCGTATAACTTTTTGAAAAATCTACATAACGAGGCTTTGTTCTTCCAAGTGCTCTGATGACACCATAATTTTTTTAAATTGATATTTAATACTATAAAAAAAAATGTGTGATATACTGTCTCCAGCGGTGTTGCGCTAATGCCGTAACGGCCGCGCAGAGACGTTCGGCGTTGAATGAAAATTATAAATAATGGAGATAGAATTCCGTTAGTCGAAACTTTTTTATTGGAAATTTCCTCCTCTTTAAGTTATTGAATATCAATGGTTTTTGAGTTATTGAAAAAAACTGAATATATTTTTTTTTCATCTTATTTTGTTAATAACAATAGTAATTTTTTATGTGCTAATAAATGATCGAGATACATTTTTCTAGACGTCACACACAGGTGAGAATGACCAAAAAGCTGGCCAAAATCATTTTTTCTGAAGATATCTCAATTGAACAATAACTAGTTGCACTATTGATAGGGCGGGTAAGACCATCTTTTGGTGAGCAAAATTCGACTTTGAGCACTTTATCTAGTTACCTGTGTGTTTTCAAACAAAGTCGTTTTCTTGACAGATCGTCATATAGAGTCTTTGGAGAACTATTTGCTGTGTGTGTAAAATTTGCTGCAGAGTTAAAAGTGTTTCATTTATCATGGATTCCGTTCAAGAAGGTAAGAAACATGTTTATTTGCATAAAAACATTACTTTTAATCTATCCAGTCAAAGACAACACGATTTCAAAGTTAGTATGACAAAAAATATATTCCATCTACTATCTTTGGAATGAAAGTACCATATCAATCAAGATCAAACGGCATATTTGGTATCATATGAAAGCTCATTTCGAAAGCTTCCAATTGGTATCAAATTCAGCTGCGCCTACCTGCGCTTTTCAGAAAAGATCTATTTTACTCTTGATAAGTGTATACGCGTCAAGCGCTAACTTGAAAAAACTCTTCATAATTTGGGAAGAAATTGTGTTTTTTTTTTCAATTTGAATGTGAGAACTCATTGTTGGGTTATCGATTGTCTTTAATTCCCCATATCATTGATATTTCACAAATTCCGTGGCTTATTTCAAGAGAAGATAGGTCAGTATAGTATAGTGGTAATTACATTTAGGACTCTGTTATATTGAGTCTATGTTATTGTACAGGGTGTGCCATTAGAAATTGTCCAATATCCTAAAATAATCTGCTTCCAGTTCTGTCTCTTTCGAACATCTTGAATCTTGAGTCCACATAAATATTCATTATTGCATCACATGACATTTTGTGGAAATATTGAATGATATAAATTATGCAGTGTTTGTGAAATAGTCCGTCAAGTCGAACACATTAAGTTATTTTAATTTTTTTTTGAATTTAATTTTTTTCCAGTGGTGTATGGAGGAAAAAAAATTCTATTGCATTTTTTCACCACTCTTTTGCCGAGCCAGAAGATTACGAAAAATATTTTAAGGCATTATAAGTAATTAGCTTTAATTTTGTATTCTTGTTCTATAATTGACAATTGTAGACTTGAAATTAGGTAAGAAGCACTTTTTCCCATCCTCTACCTCCCAAAGGGAATCTCCCATTGCGGTAGGGAAGATTCCAGAATGTTTCGTTGACAATCAATCGAATTGCAGAAAAAATATTCAGTCAGAATGTAAAAATATTAGAGGTCTCGTAGTAATAACAGTATTTTTTTTTTCAGGAAGTCCACATATAAAAATCTTAATTAGTCGACGAGAACTTGTTACTTTTTATAAAAATGGCGCATCAGATGAGAATGAGTCAATATGTGAATACCTGGTTTCAAAAATTCGTGAGGCTACAAATTGTAAAGATGAACTACCAGACATCAAACCAAAGTTGTCAAAATGTATACATCAATATAAAAAGAAGTGGAAAAGTGCCTCAAGAAAAGATGAACGTTTTCAAAGTAAAAATAAAAATTTGTTTGACACTTCAATGTACTTTTCTGTTCAAAAACATTGTCAAAAGTCCGATAATTCTGCAGGAAGGAAACAAGAGAATTTTATAGAATCAAGTGATATAGGTTGGAACGTCGAAAAACAAGAACTAAGAAAGAATTTGGAAACTAAGGAGCTAACATACGCTGCAAGAATGAAACTCAGGGCAGACGGCAACGTTGCTGCCGCTAAAATTTCAGATGATATCACAAATATTGGCCCAAAATGTGCAACTTATCACATGAAAGTTGGTGAGGTCAGAAATAATAGGCTCACAGAAGACAAAGCTCTTTCTCTATTGACTGAGGCAAAACTCACCAAGTTTCAATATAATATAATCAGGAGTAACGCCCTCGAGAAGAGCTGTAATTTGAATCCCAATTATGAATGTGTCATAAAGGCGAAAAAAATATGCTACCCTGATAATATCCTGATAACAGAAAGTTCGGCAGAGATACAACTCCAGAGTTTACTTGATCATACGATTGAGATGCTTGGGTTAGCGCTGCGTGATGCATTTTCTGGTTTGACAGAGAGTAAATTGGAGAATATTTGGCTCATAAGTAAATGGGGTTGCGATGGTACATCTGGTCAAGCCGAATACAAACAATCATTTGAAAATTCTTGCACATCTGATGCTAGCATTTTCGTATCATCTTTGGTACCAGTTCGAATAATATCCGGAGAGATACGTGACAAGCATGAATTGATTTGGCAAAGTAACCAACCTTCATCTCCTCGATACTGCATACCCATAAGATAACAGTTTATTCATGAAACTACAGAAATATTGCAGAAAGATGCAGAATACATTGCAGAACAACTAAAAAATCCTACCCATACAGACATTTCAATAAAATAGAAAAAGGAAACCCCTTAAGGGAAAAAAAATTAAAAACTACCTCTACGCAAAAATGTAATTTATGTGGAGTTACAGCTAAAGATTTTAACAACTAAACCACTGTTTATGTAAATCGGTAATAGATAAACAACGATTGCAACTAGGTTTGTCTTCTCTTCATTGCTGGATTAGGTTCTATGAATGGATGTTGAACTTAGCGTATAAACTGAAATTGTGTGAATGGCAAGCACGAGGATCGGAGGATAAGATAAAGTACAATCAGAAAAAAAAAGAATACGAGATGAATTCAAAACTGAATTGGGCATATTAGTGGATAAATCTAAGCTTGGATACGGGAGCACACACAATGGCAATTCAGCGAGACGTTTTTTTGAAAACTACGGAATTTCTGCAGATATCACCGGACTAAACAAAACTCTAATATATAGATCATGGATTATTTTGATGACAATTTCAAGTGGCTTTGCAATAAATGAGGATACATTCAAGATTTACGCCTTATAAACGTCCTGAAATATTACCCATGGTATAATGTTCCAACCACAATTCACCGAGTATTGATACATGGTGACAATAATAAGAGATGCGATAGCACCTATAGGCTTTCTATCAGGAGATGCTCAAGAGAACAAAAATAAAGCAATAAAAACATACCGCCAAGGGTATACCAGAAAATTTTCTCGGGAACAAACCATGGAAGATTTATTCCATCAACTATTGGTATTCTTACATCACTAGTATGCGGAAATTGCCACAGAAAAACCTAGGACATATCGAGAAGACGTTATGATAATAATAATAATAATAATAATATAACTTTATTCATGATGAATAAATACAGCTAAAAGGCTACATGTTAGGAGTGAATAAAGTACTAAGTGTGCAACCACTTGTTTCCCATAAAAAAGATAAATGAAAAAATACAGATAAATATATTAAAAATACAGATGAATATATAAAAAATACAGATAAATATAGTACAGATAAATATAAACAAAACAGATAAGATACATATCTTCCAATGAAAAAAAGAATGAGTGATGAGATCCAGTTAAAATACTAAAATATAAAATACATGATATATAATGAAGTACAGTAATAAAAATACAATAAAACATGAAGACCCATAGTTGAATACTATGAGATACAATAGAATAAAATAAAATAATGATGCTTTTGAAAGAACCTGTAGTTGAGTAATATAATGTATAAGTACTCTCACTAGGTTCTCACTCATTTACATTGAAGTACAAAAATTATTTTGAATGAAAAAACGTCTTTTTATTTTTATGAATTGATATACCGGGTGTCCCAGTATACCTGTTCCAATGGATTATATCAGCCATTTCGAAAGATAAAAATTTGAAAATTTCATCATCACCAATTCGTTCAAGGAACCTTCAACTGAAAAAAACAAAAATTGAAAGTCACTTTCTGTTTGACTTTTTTTATTTCAAATAGCACCCTGTATATTTTTTGCAATTTTTTATTTCTACTCGAAATTATCTTTCTAACGATGTATCACACTTTGTATTTCACATTTGATTTGATAGAGAAAACGTCAATTGAAATTTCAAATTGAAAGAATTGCAGTAGGCTACGATATTTTGTGTAATCTTGATTTTGACTTCAATAATAATTGATAATTCATGAACAATTTTGCATTCGAGATGATGAAGAGAACGTCAAATTTAAAATTATTAGAATTGTAGTAGAACTGGAAGAAATGATAATTCTTAAATGAAAACCTTAGTGTGCCATGGAAACATTTGAATACATTTGTTTATAACTTTGACAGTAAATAATTCTCAATAGTTGTGTGCGTGTCAGAGAAACCAACATTCAAGAAGGAATAACCGTAAAATTGATGATAACTTCACTAATCAAGAGGAATTGGATATGATACTGATTTAAGGAAAATGCGAAAATAATCGTCGGGCTGCCCTACGTGCATACAGAGAGAAATACCCTGATAGAAGAATGCCAAGCGTTATGTATTTCACACGCTTGGCTTCGAATTTGGCAACATTTCATAGAAAGCGTACTGTCTTTGAAAGAAAAAATGCTACGGACGAAGATTACTCAAAATATCATAGCCTACTGCAATCCTTTCAATTTGAAATTTCAATTGACGTTTTTTCCATCAAATCAAATGTAAAATACAAAGTGTGATAGATCGTTGGAAAGATAATTTCAAGTAGAAATAAAAAATTGCAAAAAATATATAGGGTGCTATTTGAAATAAAAAAGTCAGAGTCACTTCCGGTCAAACCGGAATTGACTTTCAACTTTTGTTTCTCCCAGTTGAAGGTTCCTTAAACGAATTGGAGATCATGAAATTTTCAAATTTTTATCTTCCGAAATGGCTGAGATAATCAATTGGATCAGGTATACGGGCATTTTGGGTAAGAGGTTAGAATGACGATATTGGAACCGCAGCCATTTTGAATTTTCATATTTTGATGATGAATTCATAATTTGCGTCCTTAAGAATCCATCCAAGTCGATTTTGAGTTGATTCAGATTATTAATAACGAAGTTCATACGCCATATTGGCGAATCCATTTGGGATCATAAATGTGAAAATTCGTCGATCCTCTTGGAGCGGCCATCTTGAATTCATGAGTTTTGACAAAAAGTTCATAATCTCCGACCCTAGAAACCCATATATACTTGTTTTCGATAGAATCGGGCCTTAATCACAAAACTCGTTCGCCATCATTGAGCCGCCATCATGAATTTATGGATTTTGATAAAAAATTCGTAATCTCCGTCCTCAAAAACCCCTACATACCAATTTTGAATAGAATCGGAACATAATCACAGAATTGGTCCACGCACCATCTTGGAGCCGCCATTTTATTTTTTTATCTAATAAAAATTTCATAAGACATTGTCACCAAAATTATAAGCACCAGCCAAATTTCAAGTCAATCGGACGATTAGAAATGTGTCAAAATTCACTTACAAATTTTGAACCGGAGAGACAGGACATGCGAACGAAGCAAGTTAAATAAAAGCTTGTGAAAAGCGTGTTAGTACTATAAACGTGGCAATATGTGATCATTCAGTATACCTTTCATGCAATTAATTAATTGATGAGTGTTATTCTACGTGTAAACCATAAACAGAAATAATATTTCGTCTTTCTATAATTTTGGCCAGCTATTCCTTCATTTTCACCTGTGTGCGTCATTCCGAATCGAATGAGATATCACACATATTTTTAGGACGGGGAACAAGAATTAACCCGTTTTTTAACTTGTTTATCAGACTAGCAGCTGAGAACGGTGTTCGGTCATTGAAAACTGGTATAAATAGGCTTCTTCAAGACAATACAAACAATGTTCATGATATTTCAACGTTAAATAGTTAATACTTATTTCTTACTGCAACACTCCTCATTGTGTAACGGGAGAAACGACTTCAAAGTTGATAGAAAAATCGAATTAAACGGTTTTCTTCACATAAAGGATTCAATATAAAATTGAACCAAAAAATGGTAGATCTCAGGTGAAAAACAACTACTTTCCTGGCAAATACCACGCAGAACATTGAATGATATTCACCTGAAAATCCATGCATACTTCCATACAATATCAATGGACATTGAATGCAAATGTTTCTTTCTGATAAGCTCGATTATGTTTAATTTATGTCGTGTTCACCTAACAATCCTCATATCGGTTTCAGGCTTCTTGGCCCTCATCAGTACGGAGTAGTCAACCACTTCACATGGCACTTATCTTTCACTATATGCTAGACGGGCTTGCCACTCCTACTGAGAAGGAATCTTTTATTTAGACACCTATCGAGGTGGGAGATTTTCGGAGTGTTTCTTTCTGTCACTAGGTACCGCCAGTTAAAGTTTATCTTTTCCGGCGTACCTATAGGTGTTACAAGATCGATGATGGTTTGTTTACGTTGTGTCTCACTTCAGCCAGAGTTCTTTGGACCTTTGGCTGGTTGACTACTCCGTACTGATGAGGGCCAAGAAGCCTGAAACCGGTATGCGGATTGTTAGGTGAACACGACATAAATTAAACATAATCGAGCTTATCAGAAAGAAACATTTGCATTCAATGTCCATTGATATTATATGGAAGTATGCATGGATTTTCAGGTGAATATCATTCAATGTTCTGCGTGGTATTTGCCAGGAAAGTAGTTGTTTTTCACCTGAGATCTACCATTTTTTGGTTCAATTTTATATTGAATCCTTTATGTGAAGAAAACCGTTTAATTCGATTTTTCTATTCATTCCACTTCACATGGCACTTATCTTTCAAAGTTGATCTTTGCTCATGAAGTGAAAACACGCCTTGATTTTTTAACTCGCCCAGTTGCTGAAATAGACAAATTAAGTATCGCAAGGGCAATAGAAGTGTGAATTTTGAGGAGGGAGAGGGAGTGTATGTGAGAAAGTATTGAACTGGGAGCTCATTTTTGACAAAAGCGGTAGTTAAAAAGAAATTAGGTAGGCAAAATTATGTTTGTGTACCAATAGATGATGATATATTGAAATGGAGGCGACATGCAAATCAAATGGTGAAATTGAGACAATTTTTTAGTGATTTTGAGAAAGAGGATGATGGTGATGTAGTCAGTTATATTGAGTAGGTCAGAAGACAGTAGACAAGATGAAAATAATGGGGAACACTCAGTATTAACTTCAAGTTCTACTGGAAGAAGATTCAGTTAATACATCTAATGTTGCTCTTCCATCAATTAGTAAAATAAGAAACATACCTTGTAGTCATTTAAAACCACCTGCGTGCTTGAATTTATCCAAAAAAATATGGATATAATGTACAATCCTGAGGGCGAAGGTGTGATATATGTTTATTTGGTCGATCTTTTTATATGCAAACTCAGTGTGTCATTGAAATGGTTATTGTTATTGTAACAAATGTTAGGAAATGAATTAGACTTTTGTTAATTCTCTTGAACGTCTGTCATTGAAGTTTTTCCACGAATTCCTCCGTATTATTGAGATTCTCCAAAGTGGAGTAATATATTACACCATAGTTTTGGAAAATCATATATTTGGAATTCTCCAAGCAAAATATCAATTGTGGTGAGTAATCAATTTCATTGCTGTAAATGGAAAAGTTAATGAAAATAAGTTAATTTTTTTATTGTGTTTGTCATCAATGTATGGTTGAATAATAGCAAATAGCTATTTTCATTACTACAATGACGGTGTTGAATAACAATAAGTCAAATCAATTAATAGAACCAAATGTACGTTTCAATAGTGACAAATACCTCTTTCCCTATACCGATTGAAACCAACAATAACAATCAAAATATATATTAAGGGCAAACACTCTGTGTCATTACTGTAAGTCCCTGATTTGATAGTAGGTAGCAGAACTTCATATTTGAATTTCAGTTTGATTATGGCAATAAACACTGTCAGGTTCTTTTATTATTATTATTATTATTATTTTATTTAATTATAGTGAGACCCAGTTCCCGATACTGGTGCTTTTTTTTTATTGCCAATACTAAAGTTTTTATAGTGGTTATTAAAGTTTTTTCCCGGTGTACAATGAGTTGAGCAGCTGTTGGGTCAATGAAACAAATTATTATTCAGGTAAATATTATTTTTATTATTATTATATGATTATAGCGTGAAAAATGTGTTATTGATGACCGAAAAAATATATTACTGGTCTCCTGCGACTGATGCATGAATAATAGTATATTGTTTTACGAGTGACGAAAGTAACATTTTTTTAAGCGATAGAACAGTTTACCAGCCGAGGCTGGTAATGTTCGCGGCGAGCTTCAAAAAATGTTTTCGACGAGTGAAACACTAAACTTGTTCTACAACCCTGTTTATATCATAATATGCTAAAAAAGATCAATGAACAAATATTTAATTTTAAATAAAAAATAACATTATTTCTTCAAACATAACTTATGATTTGAATATTGGTTAATTGTTACATTCGAGCAATTATTCAAAATTATAGGAGTATAACAATTGAGATTTTTATGTATTGAGGTAGACGATGCCACATCTGTTATATTGTTAACTGATGTCACTCCAAATGAAGATGCGCCGTAATCGGATAGCGTTGTATTTTGTATGGGTTGTAGAATTTTGGTTTGTATTTGATTTCTGCTGCTGATTGATCAACATATCCCTCCGCAACGTTACTAGATTTCCAGCCTCCATGCTTTTTTATTTGAAGTAAATCACCTCCTGCATCCACTAATTGCGTTGCGGAAGTTCTATGCAAACAATGCCCAGTATATTTTTGGGGATCAGGTAAGTTTAAATATTGAGCTATTTGCATAGGAAATTCACTGAATTTATTTATTTCCACAACCTATCTGGTACACTTTCCGTTCTGGTAGTTAATAAAGAGTCTTGAATTTATTTTGTCCATATCTAGTGGACGGAGGTTCATATATATTTTAGAAATCTCGTAGAAGAGCCCAGAAATGTGGAATGATTATTTTTTGTATCACGTATTGTAACTAAGAGTATATTTTACATCATTTACTGTCAAATCTTTGAATTCATGGCAACGACAAGCCCCCGAGATTCCAAAAACTGAGGCTACCTACAAACATTAATATTAATATAATTGAGAATTTGTCGCAATAATAAAGCAATTAACTCACCTTAGTCATTAAGTATTTGGAGTCGGGTGCATTCTTGAAGAAAGTGTGTTTCTCATCGGAAGATTTTTTATTAACCTTCTGACATTCAAAACCATCGGATTTTCGTTTAAAAAAAAGATCGTAACTTGGGATATTTTCTGATATCGATATTATTTTTAATCGATAAAGTGGTTCTCAACATCGAATACATAGACCATAGCGTCGATGACTCAATTTTTTTTGACAACCATCCAAAATACGCAAGCAGCGCAGTTTCCGGAAATAGATTTACGTGATTATCAACTCTCCAATCCATGAATTTTGCATATATTTCTCCATATCTCCTTTTAGATTTTATTGGTAATGAATCCAAAGAGGTTTCCTCAGCTTGATTTGCTAGTTCTGGTGGTGTGTTTGGAAAATCTAAATCACTTTCCGAATCAGAAATCATGATAACTTGAGAAACTAACAATTAACGAGGAAAGTCAAACTAATGAAAACAGGCAACTAGATATACATTTTTTTTAAATCTCACGGTATTTTTATGATTCTATTTTGCTTTAAAATCAACCAAAAGTCAAAAAAATGCATTCTACTTATAGAAATGATTTCTGTCTTTGTTATTATAGGAGAGCAGGGAATGATTGAAAATATAAATTTAACTTTCGTCACTAGAAACACTTGCTACGGATATCACGTTTTCGCTGAAGGTATTCTATTACAAAATGATTTATTTTCGTAAAGGGTTGTAGAAAAAGAAATTTTTTCTCTTCAAATTCGGGGAAAATACTAAACGAGCTCAGACCCCAATTCACCCAAAATTGAATATTATAATTTTCTGAAACGACAATCATCACTTATGTATTCTGGATGATACATGGCAATTCATCCAACACTGACGATGAGAAATTGCCATATAATGCTCCTCGAGAGAATCAATTATTTACCAATCTATATTCCACGTGCGGAACACTCCCCGAGCAAGGAGGCTCTAATAATAATTCATTTCATGCTTTCATATGTTTTCCCGGAAAAACTGTTAGGCTGGGAACTTTTCTAACATTCCTCGACAGGTCAGGTCCGACGCCGATGATTTATGGAAAATATTACTGGAAGGCGCTGCAGAGGCGACTTCTGCAGGAAAAGTAACGAATTCACCGCTCCCGAAGGCATAGACCGGCCAATGGAGAAACGGATGGGGATTACAAGTTTTGACCACTTCGCATTGTGGAAATTTATTTTTCGTGCCGTCTTGTGCTTGGCGGTTTTTTAATGGATAGCCGGAAGAAAGTGTGAATTTTCCGTGAGGGTGGCATAAGGTTAATTGTTTTTGATAACTATATTTTCCGTTCATTACTCATTTGACATGTTTTCAGAGTTTGTTTGAAGTGAAGGCTAGTCTACAGTGAGATCCATCAGCAACGGATGAATTTATTTTCTACGTAATTTACAATTTATGAGTGAAATGATAATAAAAATAATGATGTTTTTCTTTCCATAAATTTCCCAAATACAATATAGTAAAAAATGGAGAACAAAAAGATATGGATATTTTAAAATAATCATGAAAAAATAATCACGGAAGCTTCAAAAGCTTGTACGTGATGTATATAATAAATAGCATTCAGTATAAAATTGATATATACCGGGTATCAACGAATCTATTAGACAAGTCATAACTTGTAGAATATTAGGTGTATCAAAATGAGATTAGGTTTAGGTAAATGGTATGTGAAGAGGAGAGTTTTCGCATATTTTCACTTTCCGGTCACTTCTGGTTTCACCGGCAATGACTCTGGTTTTTTATTTTTGAATGGAACACCCTGTATATTGTAATATTTTTGGATTTCTGAGACAATTCTGGATCAGAATGAGACATTTCAAAAAGTTTTTATATGGCATCTAGGTGGCCATAATCAGAAGTGAACTAATCTGAGGACCCCAGGTGATGTTAGAAAATCACAATCGCAAAGTTTTAGTAACTGGTATGATAGATAGGTATAAGACAAGCTGGCAAAATTATATTTTCGTGTCTACTATTATTTTTCAAATGGCGACCATAGGACCACTCCTTGTGTTGGAAATTAAACCTACAGCTTCAATATCATGGGTATCATCATTCGAAATGCCAAACTGAACATGCGAGTGATAACGTTCGACCAAAATGGCAACACTGCCACCCGGACGTCCAATCCGGTCATTTCTAAGCACTTTGTATTTAGGAAATTCAACAGGTTCCCCATTAAGATGAGTCTCCTGCAGAAAAGCAACATCGATGTTGTTCTCTACAAGAAACTCTTAAAACTCAAGTCTATTCTGGAGAAGTCCATTACAATTCCAACTCACCGCTTTGAAGAAATTCGGAAGCGGCTGTTCACCCATTAATTGGGATTGAAACCTGTTGAGAATTTTGCAGCAGCTTCAGCAAACTGCGGAAACAACATCCTCATTTGGTTTCAAGTGCTAAGGATGTCTTTAGGCGTTGAAATTTGAGCTGGCTGAGGAGGAGAAACGTTCCGGGCCGCCGCCGTATATGACTCCCCCCCGTGTCCTATTTTCGGAGAAATATAATCGATTTTCTCATAGTGAAGCGGGATCCAACCTGCGCCTTATGCGTGGACATTTGGAACATCCACGATAGTTCGCCGTGTGATCCCCACTGCAGTTCGCAAACCTAGCTTTTTCTTCCCTAGGCTTTGGACATTCACGAGTGATAAGGGCATCCCCGCATTTGACGCAGGTGGGGGTGGCATAGCAGTTCAGCTGGCAGTGGCCAAACCGCTGACATATGTGACACTGGCCCGCAGAGGCTCTGGGACTCTGTGGTTCTGCCGTAATTTGGACATTCAGTCAATCTGTAATTTCCGCCACTGATTCCGGGGCGAACATCCTCTCAGTTAGCTCGTTTTTAATGTCACCACAGATAATAAATACCGGGACACCTCTGAGAACAACTTGCAATTTCCTCTCCTCGGAGAGACTATATGTGTGAAAGGGAATTTTCTGATCCTTATAAATGCTACTAATTTCCCTGAAGCCATCAGAGGAGTGGGGATTTTTTTGTATACCTTCATAGACATTCTTAGCAGGTTTTGTTGGTTCAATGTTGATTGATTTGAACAATGAAACCACCGTGGTAATCATATTTTTATCCCTAACAGTGATAGGGGTACGTTCCGGTGTTTTATTGTCTTTGGAGTCTGTTCCGTGGGTAGTACGGGAGTCTCGTTAGTTTGGTCCATGTTTATGTCGTCATTAGAATTTTGAATAATATTATTATTGATAATATTACTGTTTACGATGGATTTTGAAATTTCAGTGAAGGATTAGGTTGAACTCATATTGGCTGATTCCGACCCTAGATTTGTAGAAACTTCAAACGCGGGAACGTGCATGTAACCGTCCATCAGATTCGACAAGTAATGAAACTTATTGGAAGTTACAACAGAATTCCCATTTTTTCTAACAGGGTTATTATATATGACAATTCTACTGCTTCTACGGAACGCATGAGTAGATAATGAGGGATTTGAATTATCTTTAGGCACTGGAGGTTCAGGAAATGTCTTCTTTTCATGTCTCTTTGCAGGAGCACGTCCATTCTGGGCATCGGAATCAGTCGATTTGGAAATTATCAATGCAGTTACGGCATGAATTTTCGGAAGATCATCTCTCAACGAGGTGAGTAGGATGCTCAGCACTTCCAGGAGAAAACCGATCCCTGCCAGCACAGCTTCCTTGCTTGCCAGGATACATTCTCCAGAGGCCTCGTCTAGTTCTGATGAGAGTTTGGTTTCATATGGGATCTTCGGTGGGGTGGGTTCTAACGGTTGCTTCTCCACTCTTCGGGGTACAAGGCGACTTCGGAGTTGGAAAGCACTTGAAAATTCGCAATTATTTGTTGAGCGATATGAAGCGCAGCTTTTCCGGTTCTATGCAGGCTTCACACCTATATGCGCATTTCGATAACTAATTTATCACCGTCAGTAAGTAAACTACACCAAATGAATGGAAACATTTCCTCACAATATATACCTGGTGTTTGTAATTGGGTTATTTTATACTAATTACTGTTCCTCAAGTCTCTAACGGGATCTTGATGGTTCTATCGGTATCAAGGTAAACGAAGTAGAAAACATGCTCATTGAGTAAATAATCTCATTATCCTCATGAAAAGGTTTGCCATAAATGGTGATATCAATTCTCCAACATATAACCTGTCAAAATGGCTATCGAACGAGTTCAATAGCTCACCTATCCCGCCAAATAGTTTTTCTATTGAGAATTCCTATGAGTTCATCGATAGAATCCAGAACTTGACTCTAGTGGAAGGTGAGATTTTAGTTTCGTTCGATGTAAGCTCTCTGTTTCCAAATGTATCTATTCCTAAAACCTTGCAGTTCTTGAAAGAACTTTTGGAGCCAAATTAATTTGTCTCGAGCTAAATGTGGAAACTGTTGTGCCCTAAATTTTTTGATTATTCACGTATCTGAAATGACTGTTTTTGAAATAAAACTCCTTTACGCACGCTTGACTTGGGGAGTAAGCTGGTGAATGCGTGAAGAAAGCATTACGAAAAGTGTGATCGGGCGAAGCGAACGGTCTCGACGCACGCTTGACTTGGGGAGTAAGCTGGTGAATGCGTGACGAGAGCGTTACGAAAAGTGTGATCGGGCGAGGCGAACGGTCTCGACAAAGGTGAGTGCGTATCTCATACTAGTTGCTGGCGGCTGGCGTCGTAGCGTCATATGCAGTGTTCCTTTTTCCTTGTCTATTTTCTCCCTCTACTAATACACGGCATTCTACTCTCGACATTGGAACTCACCCCTGGAACTCTACAATAGAATACCGGAGGGTATAAGCCATTTACTAATAAGTAACTTGAAAAAAACTAAGAACTTACCTACACTGTTCATATTCGGGGAAATAATGCTTCTAGTTCTACCATGGATATATAATACACCGTACCTTGATATGCAGGACTCATTTATCGAATATTTACTCCATTTCAAATATTTTATACATTCATTCTTTTATCCTGTATAGTAACAGACTTTCTGTAGCCTATTATTGATAGTGTAGTGTTTATGTATATGTAGGTATGTGGGTAGGTATCCTAGACATTGATTTCATTATAAGTTCTGTTTTATGTGCAATCAGCTGACTTAATTTTTTTCAATTTTTTACATAAAGTAATGAATGTTTGGATCTGCTACAGATGTATTTTCACATAACATAGTCAAATAAACATCTGTATATATACATATATATATATATAATATATATAATATATATATATATATATATATATATATATATATATTATATATATATATATATATATTTATATATATATATATATATATATATATATATATATATTAGGGTGTGCCAAAAAACGACGATATTTTTTTTTTTGGCTCTCAGTCCAAAATATTTTAGAAGATGTCCCAACAAAGCTCAAAGCCAAAGCTCAAAATTCCAATTCTAAGAGATCCTCCATCGAACGAATTGATGGACCTTGTTTATTATTGAATTTGGTACAAAAAATTCTATTGAGTCGAATTTCTATCTTCAATATTTGATTTGTTATATAGCTTCAAAATTTAAATTTCCGGTTTTTTGCATTTTTAGCAAAAAGTAAAAGTTCCAGTCAATTTTTTCATATCATCAATAACAACAAAGTTACAGGCTCATGTAATTTATTTTTTCCAATTTTTGCTTTTACGAACTGAAATATCGATAATTAAACAAAAATTTGGTGCAAACGAATGAATGGACCTTGTTTATTATTAAATTTAATACAAAAAAAAAGTGTATAAAATTTCATGAGAAGAGAAAACATTAAAAAAAAAATAGAAGTGAGTAGAAAATATCTGAAATACCTGCTATATCAGCTTCAATGGCGTCTGAATTTTATTCTGAACTCCCCACCTGAACAATGTTCAAGTAATTTTCCAGGTCAACAGATGATGTACTTTGTACCTCTTGAACATTTCTTGAAATTGTTAACAACTGACTGCCTTTACGGATTTCTCGGCTATCACCTAAACATTTTTTTTTTGGGAGAACTTAAGTTTTGCAAAGCATTTTGCGGAGCAATATCAAATAAGCAATCGAGAGAATCATTGAAATTCTTCTCAACTAATTTTTGTGTAGGAGATTCTTTCCTAGCTTTGTGAACTTGCGTTTTTTGCCAGTCTGTACAATTTTTCGATTCTTACAATGAAGTGATGTGAATTGTTTACAGGGAGCAAAAATGTATGCCATACTTTAACAACTTCACAAAGAACGAATTTGGAACTCTCGGGAATTCCAAGCTTTTTTGTTCGACGTATATAAAAAAACAAAGATAAAACATCGCGCTTCACAGGTAATTTTGAACTATTTAAATTTTTTGACTCAAAACCAACTAAATTTATGTAGTTTCGTTGGTTCGTTTTTTCAGACATTGTTTTTTTCTATCAAAAAAATACACGCGTTGCTGTTGTTGCAATAACTAGCTAAAAACTAACCTAAAAACCGAACCAATTAAATCAAAAGACAATAGAATCTACTAATTGAATCAATCAAGCGGTAAGTGATCAATGGCGCGCGATAAATGTACAGAGGGCGCCTTAAAGGAAGTTCTCAAAAAAAATTAAATTCAAATCTTCAATAGTCCAATAAGCTTAATTTTATAAAAAAAAATTAATCAGAACAAATCATTTTCAGAATATTGAAATAGTGAATAAAATATCAATTGAAGTGTAAAAATATAAATATTTTCACATTTTAAGCTAATATTAAAAATTATTGAACTAACAATAACTGCAATTATATTGTGAATTGTATTTGCTTTTGATATCTTAATGATATTTTATGTCCTTTAGCAATATATTTCATAAAATAGTTGAAAAATCTTAAACATATGACTGACTCAGTCTGTAAATTTTATGGTTTGATACTACGAAATATCTTACTCACCTAATTTTGTTGCAAGTTTGATGTGTTAACAAATTTGCACCAAATTTTTTGTTTAATTATCGATTTTCAGTTCGTAAAAGCAAAAATTTGAAAAAATTAATATACATGAGCCTGTAACTTTGTTGTTATTGATGATATGAAAAAATTGACTGGAACTTTTACTTTTTGCAAAAAAATTGAAAAAACCGGAAATTGTAATTTTAAAGCTACATAACAAATCAAATATTGAAGATAGAAATTCGACTCAATAGAATTTTTTGTACCAAATTTAATAATAAACAAGGTCCATTCATTCGTTTTTTTTTAAATAATTTCATCACAGTTTGCAGGACAAAAAACTAATAAAAAATCATGTTTCCCATGTTATTTAAACGGAAAAACTTTAAGATCGATGGAGGACCTCTTAGAAATGGAATTTTGAGCTCCGCTTTTAACAGGAGCTTTGTTGGGACATCTTCTAAGATATTTTGGACTGAGAGCAAAAAAAAAAAAATATCGTCTTGTTTTGGCACCCCTAATATATATATATATATATATATATATATATATATATATATATATATATATATATATATATATATATATATATATATATATATATATATATCTGGAGTTCTGATTATTTGGCATTCTGATAGTGTACATTTTTGGAAAAATGCGTTTCTGAACTTTGACCTGAAAATGTGTTTTGTATTCCTCGACAGAGGTCTCAGTGAAAAAAGTATCTCAGATTCTAAACCCAACATATTTATCAAATTCTATTGCCACGAATTTCACGGTGATCGGGTATCAATTCGACACCCATCACTAACGAGTGATAACCTCGTTTACCGATTCTTCGTCTAATAATTAACAGATCCCGAACAGGATAATCGCATTACCCGATAAACATCGTAGTGTAACAATTGAATAACGAAATGCACAGCCAACTTGTGGGAATTGCCAATCGATGGAAACTAATTGCTCAGATTGTATTCGGGCTGCATCGTAAGCACAGGAGATTTGAAGGCAAGCATCAATGATTAGTGCGACGTTGTCAGAGTGATTAGTGCATCGTTGTCAGTCATTTCCCCCGCGATATGGCGTCACTGCCAAGTTCGTGTCATCCCGAATTGCATAATTAGATTGCGCCTGTCTGACGGAATGTTCCACTGATAGATATCGTTAGGACAATTATGCAACCCTCTATGGGTTTGAGCTCGGTTGCTCTTGAAGAGTACTCTTAATTTGAATTAGGTATGTACGGGGTTATTGCAATATATGTCGCTACGATGGACCCAGCGAGCACAAAAACATTGAAAGTGGAGGATTTTGAAATCAAACATCTACAGTTTGTAATGTAAAAGAAGTTAGTTATTGTAATAGAATGCCCAGACTATTCAGTGAAGAGCGGTGTGGAGTTCTTTGGACCGCCTTGCTGGTTTCAAAATTATTTATGTTTCAAGCAAAGGTTTAAGAAATTGTAAATTTGAATGGATGCCAGAAGTTTTTGTTAAATTAGGATAATAATTCAAATTTCCTATTCAATAATAATTGCAAATCAAATAAAGTTTCCTTCTGTAAATAACTACAACAATAAAACAAATAGGTACCAAACTTATATTAGTCTATTCACAAATATACATGAGTTTCTGGTGTATAACAAATATACCATATGTCTGCTGTGTGACAATTTTTTAGGTTTACAAAAAAAAAATTGCTCTTGGTTGCTGAACCTGTTGGTTTTATCGACGACGATGTACCTCTGATTGTGTATTGTGTAGCTCGTAGCTAGACTTCACGTAGTCGTGTGGCTCGCAAACAGGGGGTACCTATGGCTGTTGGGCGACCGATCAGGTGGAACATACAAGCATCAGCTTCTTGTCCATGGAATGATAGTTCTCAGCAATACAATATGAAAAACAATATTGCTTGTGTCAGAATTTGTTTTTACTAAATATTCAACTTTTGAAATTTGGAATTTCTCAATGCACTCTTCAACGCATAGTTGTTACAGATGAGTGTACTCTCATCAAGAGATCATTGCTTAAAATTATTTGAACATACAAATCAGCTCGTGCTGAGATTTGTCATTAATATTCGATAGTGAATTTGAAGATTCGAAATTAAATTTTGATTTACACAAAAATTGATCTTTGCTCTATATAAAGAAAAGGAAAGTTGTTCTGATCTTGATCAGCCAAGACTTTATTTCACAAAGAATAAAATCAGAATTTGATATATGAAAATGACTTCAATTTCAATGATATCCAGATTGAGTTTATATGAATTTTCTCTGACCAATCGTCGAATACTTCTTCACAAAATTTTTATGTATGATAAAAAAATTCCAAACTCCGACGATTAAATATGTACGTAACGTTTTCATGTAACGTCGTACGAGCGGAACACTTCTTAGCAACGTTTTCAGTCACTTGTTGGTGTACAATTTGTATAAAATATTGAATAACTCAAACAGCGTATAATGAACGGATGTGAGACAATATATAAAGATATTGAAAATAATTTGTTTTTGCTTTACACTCCAGTCAACTCGTCAAAGGTATCCCATATAGCATCGTACATCTAAACTGGAGACACCTAGATCCAAAACTCTTTTTTTGATCACATGAGATACATGATGATGCCTTTACTCGCGTTAACCACGATCTCAGTCAATTTTCAACCTTTGCGTTGGATATTTGCTCAATGGATAACCCAACCAAATCAAAGGTACTTTGGACCAGCAAACTCTAGAAATATTGTGAAAATCAAATTGGAATAGGCATGAATTATACCGTTTAGAGGGGGTCATCATAAAATCATTCGAAACAAAATGCGTTTAATTGATTTGTTTGAAAATATAAACGGATATTTATAAAATCAATTGAGACTGGGATATAAAATCGAATAACTACCTGAATGAAAATGCAAATTTCCACTTTCAGATTTTTTTTTGAGTCAGGTTCATTTTTCTATATCTATCAGAAGTAGCCCAAGTAGCACAGAGTCATAAAATTAACATAATGACTCCTTATACCGTCTCAAAGATCACGTATTTGTATGTTTTGAAACCGAAAAGTCAATGTGCGTTTAATAACCTTCAGGCGTTGCTATGACGTGGTGTAGTAGATATAACGAGAGTACAATAAAGAATTCTCGAGATGAAGTTGTACTGTGGTTTGTATGTAAATAAATTGTATGTGTCGTTAAGTAGAACTCAAGAGCAGTTGCTGTGAGGTTATTATGACAATTAATATATGTGGCTCTAATGAATAGATTTTTGAAACGTTTGTACGACTACATATTGTACTCATGTAATGTAGTTTTATCAACTGATGAACTTTGGTCGTAATGATTACATTATGTATCTAGGTTAGATTATTTTTGTTGGTTGTGTTATTTTTGTTGGATAGGTGTATTGTGTTATGTATGTAGAATATTCAGTTCCGTATGAATGATTAAAATGTCAAAACGAAAATCCAATCTGCCTTACAAGAGAACTGGAGCTTATAGAAAAATATAAAGAGGAAGGATGAGTGCCTACCCCGAAATTAACATCTGAAATAATTAATCAGCCTATCGGGACACTGCAAAAAAATGAAGTTCATTCAGTTCCTTCAATTGTTTCCACAACAGGGAAAGACATAAATAATATGTATGTGCACTTCGAGTGATAAATTAAAAATATTTAAATATAACTGTTCAACATCAACATAACCTCTATTGTAATGTCAGTTATTTTCAGCGTTTTCCATTAGGTGGAACAAGCAGAATGCTTATGCACTCAGTGTATATATTTTCCCGTTTTGATAGCGTTACGACGTTAGTACAACAAAACTTGCTACATGTGGTCACAGCGACTACATTACAAATTTTTTATGTAAGATATTGCGATGTCTTTGAAACACTCGTATGATAGTACATACCGGAGTAATTACAACTTTTCGACACTAGAAGGACGGCATCCATTTTTTTGATTGAGATCATTCTGGTAGCCATATTGGAACAAAAATATTTAAAATAAAAAATATGGGACCCTGGGTGTTTTATCAATTTGAAAATCATTGGAGATGTGCTAATCAAGTATCTTCCGTAATATTGTCTACATATTTCGACGATTAATGGGAACATTGATTCATCTTCACCGTGGACTTTTCAATTCAAAGATAAATCTTTCTATTCAATATTTAATAGAGAATGTTTCCATTTTCAAAATACCTTAAATTGTACAACACGATTACTTTCCGTACTGATTCACGTGTCAGATATCCAATATGTTGAAACAGTGTGGTATTTCAATAACACAACTTTTATCGTAATTGTAAAAATAAAAAGTTTTTCCTCTAAAAATGTATTTTTACTTCAAAATAATTTATAACAAAATCAATCACTATCTGACATACCTTACATACGTAATAAAAAATATAAATAATATACAGTATGTTAAATTGCTGGAAATGTAAGTTCTTCAATAATTGAATTTGAGTTAATGGTTACATGGTTATATTTGTTGAGTTTACTGATATTTTTATAATATTGATGTCGATGTGAGTTATCTATAATCGAATTTGATATTATATTTTTTTGAGAATATCAATATTGATTATTCACAATAAATCTAACATTTCCCAAAGAAATAGAGGTTCAAAAAGAAATAGTTCCAACAATTATGTTGACACGAATAATGGGCCCGATTATTTTATTGCTAGAAAACTTCATTTGATCGAAAAAAGTCCTGGATTTATAGAAAGTTATTTTAATGTCAGAGATCCATTCTCTTCTGGAAAATATTTGAACTGAATTTCCTGAATTATTGTTGAGACAATAGTTATCAAACTTTTTCATTGCTAACGGAGGAGGGAATCGTCAAATAATTTTTGGAACCACGTCTCATTGAAACATTTTTCTCATACACTGCATTCAAGATTGGATTTCTGAGTAGGTGTGGCTCACTTGAAATGCACTTGTTACACAAACACAACCTTCACGTGAAATAAACTCAACCTTCAGAATACCGATTCCCGAATGTTACTTCAAAAGAAACACTCTCCACCCCGTGTATACAGTATACATTTCAGCCGTTCTATTGATACGAAAGAAAGCTCTTGGAAAAAGCTTCCGACGATCTGGAGGTGTTGTAAACAAAGTTATTCCGTTATTCAAGCCGAGAGGATGTTGCAGACTCTTGGGACTTGCTGACAGGGCGAGACGAAGTCAGGACAGCTCCACGCTAATGCTTATGCCTCATCCTCGCAGTGCCAACGTCTATTGTTACTTGTTTCTACAATACAGTACAAGGAATCGGCAAAATTTGATGGATTCACCGACGTTTTGTGTTCACGGAGACGAGAAGGAAAGGAGAGGGTTTTTATTTGATGAAAACATGTCTTCTACCACGCAGAGATGCCACAATGAGTTACAAATGAACAGTATGTTTTGCTGTCAAGTTCGGGATTGATCAACTGGTTACACATTCTCAGCCTTGGGAAAGATCAACAGATCTTACCTTTCGTTTGCAGATTTTTGAACTTCATTTTGTGTTACTTCTTGTTTTTCTTTGAACTTTTAGTTTCGATTGACCACATTATAGTAATCCTCAAAAATATGGAATTCAAAATAATCATATACTTAAATCAATTGTATACCTTAAATTAAAAATATTTTGATGTGAAATATTCATTTTCATATATGTATGTGTGTAGTATTTGTATTTGTGTGCGTAGATCACCCTACAATAGTATACTGTATAACAAGCATGGAATGTCATACATTTCCTAGGGGTATGAACGTTGGCAAATCATAAGAGTGGGAAACGTTTTGCGTACATTAGATCGCTGTGAATGAAACATTTTTAGAAATAACTTCCTGAAGCCCTTTGTTATTTATTTGAACATTTGAAGGTGTCACATTCTATTTGAAATGAGTTTTTTATCAATTTTTATATCACCAGGAATGCATCCCTCTTTTAAGATGTCTATCATGTAAAATAAATGGATATTATCCTTGAAAAAAACGAACTTGATACATTCGGAGTGAAACTTTTCCATTAAATTATTCTTTTAGGATAATAGTGTTGATGTTGAAAAATAAAAAATAAAAAATTATAACTTCCGAAGCTTTTATATTTGTTAGAGTACTGAAATTAGGATTTCATCTCATGAAACAGATTCGATGCGGAATATACTAACACCAATTTTGAAGATAATTGCAATATGATTAGATTTATTACATATAATTTCAACTGTATCTCTAGTTGAAATTACATTTACACAGTGATTCTCTTCAGTTTTTTCACAAACCGAATTCTTCTATTTGAAGAGTCAATATATTTCATGTCGAAAACATGAGAAGTTGTTTTTTATTTTCCCATTCCCCATAATCTGAACTAACCGGAATGGAATTACTACCACACAGAGATGTCACAATGAGTTACAAATGAACACTATGTTTTGCTGTCAAGTTCGGGATTGATCAACTGGTTACACATTCTCAGCCTATAGAAAGATCATTTGCTGATTTTTGAACTTCATTTTGTGTTACTTCTTGTTTTTCTTCACCCTTTTAGTTTCGATTGACCACATTATTGTTATGCTTAAAAATATGGAATTCAAGATAATGATATACTCAAGTCGATTGTATACCTCAAATGAAAAATATATTGATGTGAATTATTCATTTTCATATATGTATGTGTATAGTAGTGGGACATGGTCATCCTGTGCGTATTTAACCCTATACTTATTCAACGACTTTTATAATATACAATGTTAGCAAAAGAACTACAAAGTTTACTCATTAGAATAGTTGATTGTTGTAAATATGCCAATGAGATGTAAATATTTCAGAGACATTTCCAATCATCCCTCTACTCAATCTGAAATTTATTTATTTATTCATAAAACCAAGAAATTCCGCAGTTTATAGTATGGATAAAACAGAAAATTATACAAATACATAAAAGAACATATCAAGAAATAAAGAAAATAACGACAAAAATTATAAAGTCTGAATTAAAATATTTCAATTTAGTAGATATTTTTTCGAATGGTTTTTGAATTTTGTGCTGGTTTGTGATTTTTGTTAAAGTTCGCGGAAGGGAATTACCTACCTATATGTGTTCATATCGGAATGCAGAAAATATTTTTGACCAAAGCTTAATTTCATGTGGGAGGTTATTAGTAAATATATTAGACTTACGTTCATGAATTTTAGTAACTATTGTAGAATTTAAATTCGAGAATTTGAAATGATTTCTAACAAAATGGACAAACAACATGTTTTGAATTGGTACAGAGGATTTATTCAATACTATGGAAGTATTTCATCTACAATGAAAGTTCACGTGTGTAATGTAAAAACACCCTGTTTATTAAATTACATAATTACAAACCTGTAGTTGAAAATCCTCTCATTCTGTGAAAGAAACCGTCCTGGATAAGGTAGCATCATTGTTGTTGATTATAAAAAAATTTCATCAGAAAATATGGTTTATAGTACCTTCATCTTGAGGTGCAGGTGAAGGTAAATGCAGACCTCCACTCAACGTTAGAGTACCTATGGCACTATTCTATATATTCCACCATCATTATGGCGGTCCTCTCCATCAACTTCAATCATAGTAAATTGATAATTGGCGTTACACACTGCTAGTATAACTACAGTATGGATGTATTGCAAAGACTCGGTTAATTGTTAGTTTCAAACTGAGCACAACTCTGTAGTGACGATCTGGTAATACGACCCGTGAAACGAAAACATCAAAGATTCCTTGCTAGATGTTCTGATTCGAGCAATAATACGTGTTATATAAATTTGTAAGGGAATACTAACAGAAATAATATGTATAGATGAGTGCAGACCTTCAAAAACCATCTCATAAAGTTGAAACTGAGAACCTAATCTACCTATATATACAAAAAACATACTTGAATAACAACATGCGTTCTATTTATTTCACCAACACAATGTGGAAGTTGGCACCGCTCATCGAATTCTTTCGAAACTGATAACCACATCTCTTCTGACGCTTGCTTAAAACAATCTGAGTCCCATATACAGTTACATGTTTCACGTATAATAGACTGTGCTGGTGCCAATTCTAAAGGCATATGACATTGAAACCATGCTGTCGCTACTTGCTGATTACCTGAAATAGAAAATTGCCAAAATTTTTTTTTTCAAATACTGTGTGTAGTATAGAAGCAATACAAATAGGCAGGATGAGTATTAGATAGATTGGACGACGAGGTACGATAGAATGGCCAGCTCGGTCACCGAAACTCACACCATTAGATTTTTTTCTGTGGAGTTACTAGAAATCGAAGGTTCACGCTAGAGCACCTAACAATATTTATATTTCGAAAAAACAAATAGTTGAGGAATGTAGGGTAATTTCCGCTGACACATTTGCACGAGTACGACAAGAGTTTAGCAATAGCATGCATTACTGTCAGGAAGTAGACGGAGTACATTTTGAACAATTAATATAAAAACTGGGTCTTAAATCTTTGTTAATTGAATGCGAAACTATAATTTTGGTATTTATTTGATTTATCTATCAAAATCAGCCTAGACCCAAACAAAATAAGTATGACTGAATAGGTATTTTCGAAACCTTTCAGACGGGATATCACTTGCCATCCCGTCTTCCATTAAAAAATAATGGTCACAGGGGCCTTGTAATGTCATCTATGACTATTATGTCACCTGTTTTGATTAGTTGAGAAACCAACATCCGTTTATTTTCATCCTCCAAATTTCAATATTATAACCGTTATATATATATACATAATATATATATATTACTGAAAGTACTTCCTTCATTTTAAGTATTTTTTTTCTCAATAATGTAATTTACATATATTAGGACCCTGAAGAATTTAAAATTGAAACGAAACTCTGTCCAACTATTAAAAGTTTTTCATAGTTCAACATTTGTGCTGACTGAAGATATATATATATATATATATATACATATATATATATATATATATATATATATATATTATTCGAAACATGTTCATCTATTTCTAAAGAAAATTATGTTACAAATAATTTTTTGAATCGGTGTTTGAACTATAATCGAACAAACTCAAGAAACACCTATGTGTGTTTACTTAATGATGTTATAATGTGAATTTAAATATTTCATAGACTTTTTCTGCTGTATGAAAAATCCAAATTTATTGCTGCAAACACATATTTTATATCTAGGAACTATGTGCCTGTATCCGCTCTGTTGGTATTCCTTCTGCAGAATGAATCAATAAATAAACCAGAAGGTGAACCAGAAAATACAAAAGAAATAAAATAAAACAAAAAACATTTTTGAAGACAAGATTTCATTCAAATGTTCCAAAAAGTAAAAAAATATTGTTTTGGATGTGTGACGTTATTCCGTGAGTTACAGATTCGAGAGCTTGTCGCGCAAAGTTTTCAGTTCGAATACAAAAGCGACAAGCTTTTGGATCTGTAACTCACGAAATAAAGTACGTCACCATCCAAAGCAATAATTTTTTACTTTTTAGGACAATTATCTTATTTTGTGCTTATTAAATAGTAGGTACTCCTTAATCTCTGCATTTTTGTTGAAGCATCGTTATTATGAGTTTTGAGCTATCTAGTTCCTCAATGAGGAGACCATCTGAAGATTAACTCGTCCGCCATCCTGAAGCTGCCAATCAATAATCATCGACTAAATTCATAATCTCCGATCCCAAAAACCCCGACAAACCACGTTTGAATAGAAAGGGTCCGTAATCAGAAAACTCCTTCGACATCATGAATTTATGAATTTTGAAAAAAATAAATAATAATATCCGATCCCGAAAACCCTCACATACCTATTCTGAATAGAATCGGACCATAATCACTAAGTTAGTTCACCATCGTGAAGCCGCCATTTTGATTTCATGAATTTCAACAGAAAAATCATGATCTTCGACCCCGAAAACCACCAATACCAAGTATTAAGCGAATCGGACCATAACACAAATCTTGTCCGCCATCTTGGATTCGCCATTTTTTCTCCTAACAAAATTTGTATAATGCATTGTCACCGGAATTATGAACACCTGTCGAATTTCACGTTAATCGGACAACTGAAAGAGGGTCAAAATTGACTTGCAAATTTTGAACTTTGAACTAAATATAGAAATGTGAAGTTAAATGAAAGCTTGTAAAAAATATATCGATGATATTCCTTGATCGAATGGAAAAGTTGCATAGATGAAACTTCAATTGTGGGTATATAAGAAACTATCAGAACACATCTCAACCACATTGGCGATTCCACTGATCAGAATTTGAATCATATCAATAATTTCCTAGAAAATTAATCGTACTCGAATCATTTCACCGGAAAAATAAAAAAGACATGCAAATTATTCAGATGTTAGAGGAAAGTAAAAATGGAATTTTAAGAAATTATGAAAAAGCTACTAACTATATATATATATATATATATATACAGGGTGTAACTGAATAAGTGTAAAACATTTAAGGAGGTGATTCCTCATCGAAAAAAAGATAGGATCTTTCATATAAAGAAACTTCATTGGAGCATCCCTTGTTAAGATACAGCCCCTTAAAGGGGGTACATAAAATTTGTATAACAATTTTTTCACAAGCACTTGAAAAGGTTACAATATTGAAATTAACCTGACGTTTTGTACTACCAAAAGACATTTAGCCAGTAATTTATTTGGTTTTACCCCATGGTTGTAAAGGGTGAAAACGCAACCCTAAAATTTATTTCAATGTAACTTTTGTCTTATTATTTGTTTACCATTTAAAATTTATTTCCGATAGCCTGTTTCATTCTAAACAAAAATGTCTCCTGGTTTTGCCCAAAATAAAAACCCGTAAGCAGCAAAACATTATTTTACGAACAACTACAGAGATACATCGTCATAAATGCGAACTGGTTATTGTTATTTTGTAGTTAGTACCTGCATTAAACGATTAAAGGGTAATAAACAAAACTAAGTTATTAATAAAAAACACACAACATGTAGAAATCATAGTGAATGTTCAATATGTCTACCTTCAAACATTACGCATGCGTCTAGACGTCGGCGCATTGAGCCACGTATTCGCTCAAATATTCCTGGAGTCTCTCTGATTACCCTGCAGCATCGATGATGCGGTTTCTTAAGTCCTCTACATCGCGAACAGGAGTACGATATACCAAATGCTGTGAATGGCCCCAAATAGAAATCGAGAGGATTGAGATCCGGGGATCGAGCGGACCATTTATGTGGTCCTCCCTCGACCTATCCACTGATTTGCATATGTTTCAGTTAAATGCTGACGTGCTACTTGACTAAAATGGGCGAGAGCCCCATCATGCATAAAAAACATATCCCTTCTGACGCCCAAAGGAACTTCCTCCAGCAGTACTGGATGCACTTCTCTTAAAAATTGAACGTATGCCTCACCATTTAATCGAGGAGGTAGAAAATATGTGGTAATTATGAAAATTAATAATCTTGTCCCGAGAAAAACTACATTCGTCTGTGAATTCTATCGTCTTCAGAAAGTCACAATTTCTTCTAATCATTTCCAGCATCCAATTGCAAAATTCAAGACGGTTCGGAAAGTCTCGCGGTAACAGTGCCTGTACTCGTTGCAGATGGTAAGGGTATAAGAGTTGTTCCTTTAAAATTCGAAATACCGTCATATGATCAACATTTAGCTGGAAAGCAATCTTTCTAGTACTGGTAGTAGGTTGTTCTTCAATCAAATTAAGTACTGCTTCCTCAAGCTGTGGTGTTCGTATTTCTCGATGGCGACCACAATCCTGCGTTCTTTTGTCGAATGAACCATATTCTCGTAATCGTTGATGAAGTCGAGCAAATATTCTATGTGAAGGATGCTGCCGTTGAGGATACATTTCAGCATATCTTCTAGAAGCTTCTAACCCATTCCCCTGCGACAGACCGTAAACGTAATGCATATCAGCCATTTCCTCATTTGTGTATGCCATTTTATTAACAAGTGAATTATTAAAGTAACAAATTAAGAACAGAACAACAACACACAATTAGTATCAATTCAATTTCAGAAAATTCCCAAACTGACAGCGTCATACCAATTTAATTGTCACTATCGCTAATAGCGACCTACTAGATAGATTAGTTTCGTATTTTCGCATTTATGACGATGTATCTCTGTAGTTGTTCGTAAAATAATGTTTTGCTGCTTACTGGTTTATTTTGGGCAAAAAACCCAGGAGACATTTTTTGTTTAGAATGAAACAGGCTATCGGAAATAAATTTTTAAATGGTAAACAAATAATTAGACAAAAGTTACATCGGAAATAAATCTTAGGGGTTGCGTTTTTCACCCCTTACAACCATGGGGAAAAACCAAATAAATTACTGGCTAAGTGCTCTTTTGGTAGTACAAAACGTCAGGTTAATTTCAATATTGTAACTTTTCAGTGCTTGTGAAAGATCCTATCTTTTTTTCGATGAGGAATCACCTCCTTAAATGTTTTACACTTATTCAGGTGAAAAAATTGTTATACAAATTTTATGTACCCCCTTTAAGGGGCTGTATCTTAACAAGGGATGCTCCAATGAAGTTTCTTTATATGAAAGATCCTATCTTTTTTTCGATGAGGAATCACCTCCTTAAATGTTTTACACTTATTCAGTTACACCCTGTATATATATACATATATATTCCTTCCTGAAGCTCTCAAAACGAGGACAAAATTCAATAATTAAATTCTATTCAATCAATGATTTCTATAATTGAATAAAATGAAATAAAATGTCAAATTGAAGATTCTCAGTTATTCATAATGATATACTAGCAGTCTTTGTGTAGAATTTTCTTAGTATTAAGGTTTCGTTCTCAAAATTGTATTGAGAAATAAGAGGTATGCAATTTGAAATGGAATATTTGATTTAAATCACACATTATATATCATTCAATATTTGCAAACATTCTCTATGTGGATCATAGGAATTATGGGCATGAATCAACCCACATCAACGTGTATTCAGTAAAGAAGTATGCCCCCAAATATTGTTTCCATTCTTTTTAAACATGTCCGATCGTTCCTTGGAGACCTCGGTCAAAATAGAAATGACAAATGTTTTGACAAACATAAAAACTTCCGTGCAACAAAAGTTTTTGAAAAATTATCGAGGATTGAATTTGAGGGTTCACCGTTCACCATTGCCTGTTGGAAACTTTGGTCCTTTGGGATGCCATCAAGCATCAACTAGGCAAACGTTGCCGAAGTATAGGGAAATGGACAAACTGATAAAGAAACCACCGCTAACTCTGGAATATAGGAACGTATACACTGAGAAAAGTAAAGTGCAAGTGGTAATTTAGAATTGTTTTTTTATATTCTTGAACGATGAATTCAGAAAATTAGTAAATACGAGTTGTTTGGGAACAACAATGAATTTTCCCATGTGTGAAAACAGATGTGGTTTTCTTCTAGTTGTCGGAAACTTCTAACATTTTGACATTGGAGCCTAACCCATTAAGTAATTAGGGAATCCAGCAATCTGTCGCAAAAAAAAAAAAATATGTAAAATTATTTTTAACCGCTTTCTTAGTTGTTTGACCTGAAAACTTGTACGAGTTAAGATCACGGGGACCTTACCTTTTATAGTGGGATCCGAAACCACTCTTGGTACCTTGAAAAAATTTTTCACCAGCTGCGGGAATCGAACCCGCGCCAGGTGGAAACAGTTGAGACAAGACCGACGCTGGTGCCACTGAGCCACAGGCCCCGTAAAGAAAGAAAGAAAGCAAACATTTTTATTTTGTCATAAGCGACTATAGTGGTGAAAATGTTTACTTTTGTGATTTTTCTGTGCGAATTTGAGTAGTTTTTTTAAATTTTGGATTATAATGCGTGCTACAACTGAAGAGAAATGCCCGTTACTTGCATTGTAGTTGACTGTGGGTCTCGGTGCCTACATTTTTAAATCACAAATTTTTCACAAGTTAAAAGAGAGAAGAGCTTTATAGTTAGTATAGAAGAGAAGAGCTTTATAGTTAGCTGCAATCAAGCGAGATGATCTTATGGATTGGAGTCTGCAGTAGACATATTATGAATGTGTGCTCATTTATGAAAATATCAATTGATCATTCCTAATATGACCTCAAACTTTTGTGTATATTTGTGATTTGATTAGTTTTTACGATAATTTGCATGATTTGCGTACTTGCATATTTCTGAGTTACTGTACATTAGAAAGTCACATTTCAAATGAAGTTCGAATACACACAGATAATTAATATGTTTTCCACTTCAGAAGCAGAGAAAAAATCAAAATGAATGTTCATGTAGGCACGTACCTCATCAGAAAACATTCAGGCATTTTTATTGACTAATAATTGAATATTGGAATACTATTTTCTCTAGGATTCTGCTGAGTCAATAAATAAAAATATTTTGTTTCTCAATCTGAACCTTTCCTCTGTAGCTATTTCAGGCAATTGTGGAAAGACTCCATCAAGTCTGGTGAAGGGTGTTGTAATATTAGAATAAAAAAAATCTGTATGAGTGAAGTCAAAATTCATGTTACATGCGAGGAATCGTTTATCTCGTGATATCTATTGAAATTATACTATATACAAATATTGTTACAAAATTAGTAGGTCCGCCCCTGATCTCGCACTATATGAGTCGTTGGGACTTTCCCATGACGTCATCATGAGCGAAAATATCAAGAAAATAAATAATAGTTCATAAAAACTAAAAAACACGCTTTTATAGAAAACCAGACTGAACGAATAGAAAATAAGAAAAGAAATTATTTTATTTAAAAAAAAACGTAGGGGTATAACCTCTGCCAACAATTACCTGTGATCTGAGACATTGCTTACTTTACTGCCCTAGGTGTGTAATGTACTATATAATTATTGATACGATGCACCCCACGCTTTTTTAAAAATTTTTTTTTTTCTTATTTTCTATTTTTTTGTCTGGTTTTCTATGAAAGCGTGTTTTTTAGTTTTTCAAACTAATATTATTATTATTATTATTTTTTAACTATTATTTCTCAATACAAAATAATCATAATCTCCGACCCCAAAAACCCCCACATACCAATTTTGAATAGAATCAGACCATAATCACAAAACTCGGCCGCCAATTTGAAGCCGTTATCTTGAATTTATCAATTTTCACAAAAGAATCATAATATTCGACCCCAAAAACCCCCCATACCAATTTTGAATAGAATCAGACCATAATCACAAAAGTCATCCACCATTTCGTTGCTGCCATCTTGAATTTTCCAATTTTGACGAAAGAATCATAATCTCCGACCATGCAAACCCTCAGATACCAATTTTGAAGCGAATCGGACCATAATCACAAAACTCGCCATATTGGAGCCGCTATTTTGTTTTTTTTTCACATAAAAATTTCGTAATGCATTGTCACCGGAATTATGTACACCTGCCAAATTTCAAATCATTCGGACGCCTGGAAGTGGGTCAAAATCGCGCCCAAAAGAGTCGGTTACGAACAAACAAACATACAAGTGAAGCTAGTATAAAGCGTGTAAAAAGAGACCGTTCCAGAATTGACCTCAAAAATTCTAGGCCAATGTCTTGAATATATATATAAATAACTATGAATTTGAAATAAACTTTGTAGAAAGGATATTCCTTGAGGTTGCAGTCAAAATAATGGCCTATGAGAAAAGAAAAACTCTTTCTTATTTCTTTCTTCTATACATATATATATATATATATATATATATATATATATATATATATATATATATAGGTTGGACCGAGCTTTCGTTTCAATTTTGAAACTTCTTCAGGGTCCTAAAATATGTATATTACATTATTGAGAAAAAATACTTGAAAAGAAGGAAATACTTACAGTATTCTGAGTGGTTGACGTTTCGAGTGATATTGAAGGATTTGAAATTACTACCTATGATTAATCGTCAGAAAAATATAAAATATGTAGTGGGTGTGTTAATTTTCATATTAAATTCTTTGAGAATCATCAGTTTCAATCCATTTGTGAAAGATAACTATAGATTTTGCTAAGATTTTTGATATCTGTTTTTTTATTCATATTCTGATTGGATTTATTAATTTCAATCATTTCAAGAAATAATCTTTTAGAGAAACTTTTTTCTGAATATCAAATTTGTGTTTCCTCGAATGATATTTCTTGGCCTGTTTCAATAGCATGTTGAGCTAATGCACATGACTTCTTGTTGAGTCTTATATCACTTCTGTGAGAGATAATATGGTTATTTAAAGTTTTCGAACACTTGTACCAATATAGTTCAAATTACAGTTGTTCCATGGTATGCTGTAGACAACATTTGATTTCTTCAAATCTGGTGTGGGATCTTTTAAACTCGTATTCAAATTCCTAATAGTCTTGATATTTTTTTGTAAGATTTTTATGTTACTTTCATTTTTGAATAATTCAATTATATTTGAAGATAGAATTCCTATATTAGGAATTGAAAAATAAATTATCCTTTTCATCTTAGCAAAATCTATAGTTATCTTTTACAAATGGATCAAAACTGATGATTCTCAAAGAATATAATATGAAAATTAACACACCCACTACATATTTTATATTTTTCTGACGATTAATAATAGGTAGTAATTTCAAATCCTCCAATGTCACTTGAAACGTCAAAGCTATAACACCATTCCGACAAATGTTTTCATATTTTACGTTTTCTTTTTCTAAAAGTTAATGTTCATAAATCAACCACTCAGATTACTGTAAGTACTTCCTTATTTTCAAGTATATTTTCTCAATAATGTAATTTACATATTTTGGGACCCTGAAGAAGTTTCAAAATTTAAACGAAAGCTCGGTTCAACATATTAAAGAGTTTTTCATAATTCAACACTTGTGCTGACTGAATATCCCCGTTATTCCCCACTGTTCATACCAATTTTCAGTCGTTATATTAAATTTATATATATATATATATATATATATATTATATGTATATATATATATATATATAATATATATATATATATATATAAATATATATATATATTGTTATGTTATGTTATGCCAGTTAAAGGTTTAAAAGGAAAAAACCCACAAAAATAATAATTACTAAATAGTTATTAGTTCCAAGATTTTTTTTTTGAATAACTTTTGAAGTTCTATTTATTTATAAGCCTTTGTATAATATGGATAGATAAAAATGTCAAAATAATATAACACAATCAATTTCATACACTGTCATAATGATCATAAACCATAATTGAAAAAAAAACAACAAAAAGTCTAAATTTTACAAATTCATCAAATTTGATCAACACATTTGTAAATTTGAAACATACAGTATATGAAATTGGAGATAACTGAAAGTAACCAATGGTAGAACAGCAAACGTCTTCATGATAATAGCCAATCAGAGAATAGATGGTCATAGGTAAAAATTGGAAAGTGTGAGGGAATAGCAATTGGTTGATATCATAAGCAATTATTATTAGAATTTGTAAATAGTAATAAGTATGGAAAAATAGTTGGATATATAAATTGAGTAAGATAAACCTAAACAGTGAAATGTGACAAATTAGTGCGCGAATTCAAAATTTCAAATGGGAAAACAGGAAGGGAAACTGGTATCGAGGCAACAACAAACAAAGCCAACGGGGAGATTGAAAATAAAATTAGAAGGGAATGGACGGAACATTTTCAGAGAACAAAAATTGAAAGAATTCCAACATTTGAAGAGCTAAACCAGTATTACCTTAATTATATATATCATTTCCACGTCTCCAAAGCTGATTTCCACATCTGTTTGGTTCCTGATTTATGGTATTGGAGTTCCTGATAGCGCTTGTAGTGACAAGGTATCCAGTTTCAGGGCATATCTTGAAACACCGACATCTCCAACAGGTATAAAAACTTTAATAATGCATTTTCGGTCCTGAACATATTTCACATCTGAAGAACTTTATTTCACCTTATTTTGAACAATAACAGAAAACTTTACTCTCACGGAAAAAGTGAGGTTCTGTTTATCTATCCATGATTTCAATTTTATGATTATCCGTGAATATTTGTATATTCCCACTAGTATAAGTTATTTCTCGTCGGCCAGGTATTTTGAGTCTTCCTGAATAAAGGAGATAATTGTTTTTGATATTTTGTTGTTTGTTCTTTCACAATGATCAACAAACATACCTACGACCATTGAATAACTTGAGTTTGACATATCAAGTAAGGGCTAAATTGCTTTGAACCGGCTATCTTGAGATGAGGGCGTACCAACTGTGCTAGCTGTGGTGAGAAAAGGAATAACAATTGTCAGCTACGTGACGAGAGAACAGTGACGTTCGTTGGCAATTATTATTACCACATACAAATTATTATACAGGGCAAAAATATCTATCTATATCATATCAATTCTGGCTCATAAGAATAACGAAAACTATTAGCTTCATTCACTACATAAAAACAATTCATATATTTTTCAATTTATTATAACATAACAATTTGACACCCAAAACGTGGGGCAAAAATATTACAATATTTTATAATTAAAAAATTCATCATTACATAAAAATAAATTAAATATATTATATATATATATATATATATAATATATATATATATATATATATATATATATATATATATATATATATATATATATATATATATATATATATATATATATATATATATATATATATATATATATATATATATAATATATATATATATATATATATATATATGTGCCAATCACGGATGTGACAGTTAGTCTTGTGAATAGTGTTGTATAGAAAAACAAAGTAGTTCAAGGTGCAGTCTATTTAATGAAGTGCATTTTGGGTTGTGAACAAGTATTGTCAGAGGGTATTACTGTGTTGCATTTCAAAATAGAATAAACGAATATCGTACTCATTGGACTATTTTCCAACTCCAGTTTCGTAACTCTTGATGTCGGAAGTGATGATTTTAGTGACTATTTGAGGACAATTCATGGTGAATACGGGAAATACACTCTACGACGATATGGATGCTTTATGGAAAAGATCAAGCGGCAAGAAGAACGTCGACTGAAAGAAAAGCAACAGGATAAAAAACGACGGCTGTTAGAAAAACAAGAGGAAGAGAAATGTCGACAAATGAAGAAGGAAAGACGACAGAAAGAAAAGCAAGAGGATGAGGAACGGTGACAGAGAGAAAAGCAAGATTAAAAGAAAAGACGGCAAAAAACAAGAAAAAAAGTATTGGCTGCAAGAAACAGAACAAGGAACGGGAACAACAGAAAACATTTTTTGAAAAGATTATCCAGAGAACCGAGGAGCAAAACGAAGTTCTGAAGGACCAGTTCATTGTTGGGATGGATCTGAACAGTGACTATGGATTTTTTGTTCGATGCTGAGCAGAAAACCATGAGATTTAGTGGGAAAGTATTTATTTTGACAACAGGAGACCCTGGGTGCTGCGTTGGAAAGGTACAGCCATGTGAAGAATCCCTTAACGGATTATTACTTGCACGAGCCCTCAGTAGGGCAAAACAGGACATCCCTGTAAGAATTACCAATGTATTTTCTGATGGCACAACAGTTCGGAAAAGAGACATCATAGGGGTATGTGGGCCAGTGGAGTTGGTAGCAGATTGCGTAACAACCAAATATCCGGACAGGAAGGGCTGATGACATACAACTGAGAATCATAGGGAAATCCGAAGGAATATGGAGCCACCATGGAATTAATTGCAATGAAAGTGATGTATTCGAGTCCAGAACAGGATAAGCGGTCAAGTCCCTCCAATTGAAAAACCACTAAAGAGATTACCATTTGCCAAACAACAAGAAGTGAAAAAGTTTGTCGAGGAAATGACCAAAGATGGTGTTATCAAAGAATCATTAAGTCCATGGTCCGCAACAGTGGTATTTGTTTAAAAAAATGTTGGATCTACGAGATTCTGTGTAGATTATAGGAAACTTAATGACGTCACGAAGAAGGACAGCTACCCATTTTCTAGAATTGACGACACACTGACCACATTAGCTGGCTCGTAATGGTTTTCAACGCTGGACCTGACGAGCGGTTACTGGCAAGTGGGCATATATGAAAACAACAAGAAAAAGACCGTCTCTCCTACCGGCAGCGGACAGTATCAGTTCACCGATATGCCTTTTGGTATCTGTAATGCAACCTTCGTGAGATTGATGGAGCTGATATTCCGTGAACTCACTTGGAAAACTTGCCTGGTGTATCTGGATGATGTCATGGTTATGGGAAATAATTTCGAAAAACATCTGGTCAACCTGCGTCAAGTATTCGGTGGTTTAAGGAGTGCCAATCTCATGCTGAATCTTCAGAAGTTTTCCTTGTTCCAGGAGCAAGTGGATTTCTTCGGCCAACCAGTCTCCGAAGAAGAAATTCAAGCAAACGAATCGAAAATACATGCTATTCGACACTGGCCGAGACCAGAAGATGAGCATGAAGTGAGAAGTTTCCTGGGCCTGTGTACCTATTATCGGCGTTTAGTGAAAGGATTTGCAGACATCGCAGCTCTCCTACACGAATTGACAGGAGATCAAGTCAACTTCAATTGGTTCATCGAATTTGATAAAGCTTTGCGCGAGTTGAAGGCAGCGCTTTGTTCAAGTCCACTTTCGGCATACTCATAGCAAAACGGTCGGTTTATACTGAACACCGATGCGAGTAATACCGGATTTGGAGCTGTGTTACCACAGGTGCAAGATGGTCGGGAAAGAGTCATCGATTACTACACCAGGGTGATGTTCCAGCCTGAAAGGAATAACTGTGTGCCTAGTACTCAGCTAAAGACGATTGCAGATTCAAACATTCGAAACGTCGTGAAAACCTTTTGAATCCATCGAGACGACGGACGTCCGAAAAGAGTAATCAAGGCACCACATCGTCTACAACCTTAAAAAAAAACCAGGAAGGAACTTCCAGCAATAGTCAGGGCAGTAGATCACTTCCACAAATACCGGCAGTAGGGCCGATCATGAGGCCCTGAAGTGGCTACTGGAGATGAAAAACCCAGAAGGACAAATAGCTAGATGGATAGAAGAACTGAACCAGTACCATTCCAAAAATAAACATCGCCCAGGACGAATACATAGTAATGCGGATGCCTTATATAGAAGACTGTGTCCATAAGCGCGTAAGCATTTTCCGCGGATCGAATGCCACGAAGGAGTCACCGATATTAGACGCGCGAGACTGTTAACTGAAGACCAATTGACTACCGCACACATGAGAGAGGACCATTAAACCTATCCAAACATTGGAGACTTTCTACATTGGAAAGAGGTCGGAACCGGCAGACCCCTCCTGTGGAGATATTTCGGACAGAGATCCCATCTTCAAGGCAATGTGGGCACAATGGGATTCCCTGGTTGTGAAAAATGGATTACTTGAGAGGTTATGTGAATTATCTGATCGTAGATTTCCCAATTGGTTTTTCCCAGAGAGAAAATAGGTAAAATCTTGAAAAAAATCCATTAGAGAAAATCGAAAGGACACCTGGTAGTCAATAAGACCTTGGACAAGATCAGGCAGAGATATTACTGGATTCAATGTCGAAACGATATAGAAAACTGGTGCAGACGATTTCCATAGTGTGGTGTAGTAAGGTACTACTGAAGGTCCCAAGACAAGGTCCAAGAGTGCAAATACAATGTAGGTGCACCATTCGAACGGATTGCCTTTGGTGTAGCTGGACCCTTTACTGTGACGGATGATGGAAACAAATACATGCCATGGACTTTTCCAGCAAATGGGTGAAAGCCTATGCCATTCTGGACCAGAAAGCACCCACACTAGTCAGGACATTGGTAGATAACATGTACTCGAGATTTAGAGTACCAATGGAGCTGAATTCCGGCAAAAGAAGGAATTTCGAGTCGAAGTTATTCAAGAAAGTTTGCGATCTGATGGGTATCAAAAAGACCAGAACTAAGGCGCTTCACCATTGGTCACATGCCATGGTTGGAAGATTCAACCAAACTATGGAAGATCTTATTGCCGAGGTAGTGAAAAAACATCAAAAGGACTGGGACAGGCTTCTTCCATTTTTTCTGACCAAGCATACCCTGGCTAGCATTATTCTTAGAAGGAAACTTCGACTGCCTTGGTGTTCGGATCACCAGGCACCCTAGAGGTGGAAGTACACGACTACGCTGATACACTGAGGGACACTTTGCTGAAAATCCACGAAACAGTTCGGAAGAGGTTGGCCAGTAACAGGATGAAAGTTCATCACGATTTGAAAGCTAACCAGGAGGATTCAAAGAAGGCGATCAGCTTTGGTTGTACAACCCACGATGGAAAAAAGGGATATCCCCCAAACTAACATCGTTTTGGGTGAAGATGAGGATCAACGACGGAGTTTACAGAATCCAGCTGAGAAGGGGGTTGTTCATCCCGAAAGACTGAAGCCCTATCATTGTGAACTGATGAATTTTTATCTGGAAGATCAAAATTACATAGGGGAAGTGGATATGACTGGAGTACGTCCTTGCGTCCCATGAGCGCGAAGCAATCGTTGACCTAGATTCTTCAAACAAACCGTCTAGGAATTCCGATAATAACATCGAATGGTCCCGATGTTTTTGTCAACCGCTCGAGAACTCGGGAATGCATGAACGGGGATATATAAGTCAATAATATTAGCATAGTCAATGCGAATTTCGACTAAGTGCAGTGCGCTCTCGAGTATTGTATTATTTTCAAAGTAGAATGAACGAACAGTAATTATTGAAGTATTGTTTTTATAAAAAGACTGACCAAATTTCGTAACAATATGTTTAAGTCATGCTGGCAGTACCTACGAACTCGAAGAAATGCTCTCAGAATTCTCAGAGGATTGTTGCTATTGCTGTTAGAGAGAAATGGCAGCATATTCCCCGAAAACAAATTGCGAAACTTATCAACAGCATACGGCGGCCTCTTCAAGTTTCAAGCTCTATTTGATGTAAAATTTTGAAATAAAATCGGTTTAAAATTTTCTAGGAATATTTTTAATTGTTTAAAATTCTTTGTGAAATAAATATTCAAAAAATATGTTTTCTTTTTTCAAACTCATCAATGAAATGATATCAGATGGATTTTCCACATCACTTTTGAATCTATGTGTGAAATTTTCCAGTTTGGTATTTGAAATGGAACGATGGGGTGTCCAAAACTATTATGATTTGGCTACATTTTTTTTTTAGTGTAGAATCACTGGACAAACAAAACTAACCAGAAGCTCCAAACGGATCGCACCGGTGTCTCTACGTGTGTGTTTCTATTATTTTGCATGAGCGAGTATATTTTGTTTGTACTCAGAATTGCGTGTTTGGGGACTTGGTTGCTGCCTAAAATATGTGATTCTATTTGATGTCCCTAGTGTTCCTCATTTCCGTCTTAGTTTTCGTGTGAGGTCCTGTATTTCGGGAGTTTTCTGTGATGTGAATTGTTCCGAAGATAATTCCGAAGACCCAGCCATTTGTCCCAGGTGGTCTCTGAATTATCAAATCAATAAAATAATTACAAAAATATTGCTGAATATATTGACATATAATGGATTATTAGAATTGAATCCGCAGATATATATGTGGAAATCGTTTAATAATATCTTTATCTCTATTTGTGTAGTTTTTAACGTACTCAATCTTGATTTGGGTTTTGGGTTTGCGAAAATAGGACACAGTAATGAGTTGTACGAGATTACTGAATTGCCGACGTTTCAATGTTCATTGGCGTCTTCTTCAAGGCTGAAAAAAACAAGATTTTCAATTCCCTCATATTATACACATGGTTGTGACTTAATTTCTGGGAATAAATAGGGCAAATAGATAAATAACACAAAATAGTAAACACACTTAAAATATAACGAAGATACGAAAAGTGTAATAAAGCAACTATTTGACACCTTTTTAATTATCCAGACGAAATTATTGTTCAATGGAAGACGAGTTCATTGAGAATCCACATCATTATTATGTGACGGATTGAGTATTTCAAATATTAAAATTCCTTTCTGGACCACAATCGTTAAAACACAGAAGTTTTATGCAAAGTAAATATGACTGTAGGGAAAAAAACAAAGACAAATAAAACAAAACGGCACTAGTATTACATTATTTTTCCGGGAGACGTGAATTCAATTTCGAAGAAACTCTAATCGTAGACAGATAGAGTAGTTATTACTAGAGAAATATCAGTGAAATGATTCAAATATTCCTGAATGACACAGTGAATATGAGAACTAAAAAATTAGGTGTTTGCTACAATCATATTTAAATAAATATAAAAAATTTCATGATGAACCAGACTAAAATGCTCTTCCAATTCCATGAAGTCTTGTCGATGAGACCGTACTAATGGGTGAGATAAAGCATCCGTTTTTATTGTTTCTTCCCTTTTTTTCATTCTTTTAAGGTTTACAAGAAAAGAGATTTTGTTTGTTCCCACCTCCGTTCTTTCCATACCACTTCTGTGTTTTAACGATTGTGGTCCAGAAAATAATTTTTATATTTGAAATACTCAATCCGCCACATGACAAATAATGTGGATCTGCAACGAACTCGTCTTACACCGAACAACATTTTCGTCTGAATAATTAAAAAGGTAGATCTCTCTCTGGAGCTAAATAGTTGTTTCATGACACTTTTCGTATATTCGTTATATTTTAAGTATGTTGACTAGTTTGTGTTGTTTGTCTGTTGTCGTATCTTATTAATGAATGAAAATAATTAAATGTGAACGTTTACTTTGTCTTTCAGATCAATTATAACAATTCTCCAAAAACAATTGCCTGACATCAAAATTCAACAGAATATATGATTGCCATGTTCAATTATACAGGATACGATAGAACGCAACACCCTACAATATCTTGCACTACAAGACTAAACGATCCGGGGGTTTCAAGCTGAACCTAGATCTCGAGTCATAATGACTACCTGGTGGTTAACTTTGTTGACCTAAATTTTCATCGGTGATTGTACTTGAACACGGATCTGACCCCTTGTGATCTGATCCCTTGTCTTCTCCATCGAAATCAACACTATCATCATTCGAAATATCAGACTCATCTACCACCTGATCTGTTCTTTTCAAAATCTGATTTAAATGACGATTTCAAATGATTTCATCACCTACCACTTTACAAAAATACATATTACTTCCTAAAACTTCATTAATAATTCATTTTGTCCAGCTTTCTTTATTGGGGCATCGTAAATCTCTACAATATACCATATCTGTAACCAACAAATCCGGTAGGCCAAAGCGCGAAAAGCATTCCTGCATCTGTCCATGGTTTCAGTGAAATCGCATTTTTTCATAACAAATGTTCCCACCAATTTCGAGTGAGCATCTACAATGATCAATTTCATTTTATTATCGAAAGGTGCTAAAAAATCGCAATGAACTCTCTCATATACTTTATTGCACTAATTCCAAGGACGTGAAACGGCCTTCATTGGCTCCGGGCGAAATTTAACACATATAGAAAAACATTTTACCTTATTCTCGATATCATTATATAACAAAGGCCACCAAAAATGAGACCTAGCTGTCGATTTCATTTTTACATTCCCTTTATAATCAGCATGCAATTCACTTAATAAAGAAGGCATCAATTCAGAAGGTATTATTACCCTTTATCCCCACATTATTACATTCTTTTCTACATAAAGCTCATCTCTTCTAAGTAAATATGGTTTTATCGTACTCTCCTTCTGGAGAGCCATAACGTAACAATTAAAAACCTTACCTAGAATGTTATCCACCCTAGTTTCTGAACGAAAAATGTTGCTATCTATTATATTCATATTCTCAACAAAATTCAAATAATCCAGTTCGTCCTTTTCCACGTTTACTATTTCTTCAACCGGCAAACGCGATGAATCATCAGCTCTAGTATTATTTACTCCCTTGGTATAACAAAACGTATAATCCAAAACTGATAGAAAAAGTGACCTCCTTTGAATGGGACCCGAAGCCATTTGCGGTAAACTTTGTTTTTCTCCAAATAAAGTTGAGAGAGCTTCATGATCAGGAATTATCATAAAATGTCTACCTGCCAAGTATTGATATATTAGTTTCTGTATGGCCCAATATACAGTTAAAGCCTCCCTGTAAACAACTTGATAATTCTTTTCAAATTCATTCAAAATTCTCGATATAAAACAAACAGGTCTTTCCGAACCACCTTTGAAAATATGTGATAAACAAGCTTCAATTCCTTTATTGCACACATCACAGTATAATTTCAACGGTTTGTTCAGATCATAATGAACAATGACTTTTTGTGAAATCAAATCATTTTTGGCACATTCAAATGATCGCTGACATTCTTCAGACCATACAAATGGCTAACGTTTTTCGCACAAACTATATGACGGTTTCAATTTATTAGATAATTAATCAATAAATTTAAAACAATAATTCACCATTCCGCAAAAAGATTTGACCTGTGTCACAGTCTTTGGTACAGGACAATGTGAACTTCCACTAATTTCATCCATTTCTTTCATTAAGCCTTTCGAATCAATAATATGTCCTGAATATTTTATTTCATATTTTAAAAACTGACATTTTGTTTTTGTTCAGTCGTAAACCAGATACTCTCAAACTTTCAAAAACTTCCTTAAATTATTAAAGTGATCATCAATGGTTTTCCGGTTACCACAATATCATCCAAATAATTCACAACACCCGGTATCCCCAATAAAAGCCTTTCCACGGCCTGCTGGAAAATAGCTCGAGCCGGTTTAGTTCCAAACGGAAGACGTTTCACCTTATTGATCAGTGCTCCACGCTAACAACATACTCGATTCATCATCAAGTTCTAATTTCGAAAATCTAGTTTAGTGAAATATTGACCACCCTGTAGAGCAAAACAATACAATCGATCCTTGGCAAAGGATGATTGACTTCAGCCAAATACTTATTAACAGTTATTTTGTAGTTTGAACACAATCTGATATCTTTTCCATTTGACTCAAAAGCGACCACCGAAGGTGTACCCCATTTACAATTATAAATTTTTTCAATAACTTTTTCATTTTCAAAACGTTCGAATTCACTCTTCACTGAATTTCTTGAATCATATGGAATTGGTTTCGACCTATAAAAAAACTGACTTAGTTGATCTATCATATTCTAATTTTATTTCAACCCCCTATATAAGCCTAATCCGTTTCTGAAAAGTTTTTTATATTGATTTGTTGAAAATATAAACAGGATGTTCATAAAATCAGATGTGGAATCATCTGCGACTGAAAGATAAACTTTTGTCACTATCTTCCATCGTCAAGATAACCTCTTGTGGAGTATTCATGTTGAAAAGGGAAACATTCTTTATATTCTTGGAGTAAATTTTCCAATTTAGTACCTACCACAGTTCACCGAATTAACGAATATGGGTGACATAAGTGACAATACGTCAATATTAAACTCTTTCAACAAATCGCGTCCAAAAAGCAACCTACATCCGCCATCTACTACAATTAAATCAGATACCCGACTCATGTCATTCAATTCACACTGACCACAATCTTTCCATCAGAAAATAATTCCTCATAAAGCTTCAATGGCATACATGACAAACCTGCACCTGAGTCCAACTCTATCTTCAACAGTTTTCCATTTAAATCAACATTCATAAAGATAGGCTCCAATCTAGAACTTGAATTATCATTGGTATTGGACATTTCAATGGAATCATTATGGTTTTCTATTTCATTAGTTGAACTCTGACCTAGGGAGACAAAATGATTTTTTCATTTTCTTCACAAGCTGTCTGAATATGACCCTTCTCTTGCATAAACTACAAGTGAAGCTTTCGAATTTGCAATACCGGAAATCATGATAATTTTTATTGCAAGCAAAACAAACCTTCTGTACGGTTTCATCAGGAGACCTATTCGGAATCCGTATATTTTCTCTTTCCGAGATTTTGTTAGATTTTTTTTCAAATTTTTTAACCCTATAAATATGGACCGGTTTCTTCATTTCTTCCAGAATTGACTCCCGCGCCAACGCTCTTTCGATAATTCTTCCATTGTGTTCTTCTCTGGAGATTATTCACAAAGTCGATCCAATATTTTTCCCCGATTGAGCCCAACCACAAATTTGTCTTCCACAAGATCCGCCAAGGAACTGCCAAATTCACATACTGCAGCAAACCGCTTCACCTTCACAAACCAATTACTAATACTTTCGTCTACTTGCTTGATGTTATCAAAATGTACTCTTTGACGGTAAGCACTGACTTTTTTTGTAATTGACTTTGCATTTATTTGACAATTTCAGAGTAAGCCTTGTCTTTGGGAGAAATTGGGTAACATATATTTTTTTGAATTTTGTAAATTTCTTCATCAATTAATGTCGATAGTTCAGCCACTCTTCTCTTCTTATCTATAACATTTGCTAGAAAACACTGTTCCAACCTCTTTGCAAATATTTCCCAGTCATCACCAATTCTGAAGCCATTGATTGTGCAGACAGAACTATTAACACCCATCATTTCATCGGCAATAGTATAATCCAAATCTGTTTTTCTTCCTCGCCACAAATTGTCGAATCTTATTAATCAATAATAATAATTAAATGTAAACGTTTATTTTATCTTTTAGATCAATAATAACAATTCTCCGAAAAAAAATTGCCTAACATCAAAATTCAACAGAATACATTATTGCTATTTTCAATTATACAGGTAATAATGAAACGCCATACACTACATCTGTTAGCCCCATTTATTTCCTACAATTTAGTAACAACCATGTGCTTAACACGAGGGAATTACAAATCTTGTATTTTTCAGCCTTGAAAAAGACGTCAACAAACGTCGAAACGTTAGCAATTTGGTGATCTCAGATAACTCATTACTGAGAACTATTCCCGCTATCCTGAAACGTATGTATTGTATATCCAGAGTAATCTGATTACACTATCTATATGAGGGAACCAATCAATCCTAATATTCAAGGAATATTAGGTTTGGATTCGGACGGATGCTCATGTGTCACCATTTTTTTTTGTTGAATTATGTGGAAGAAATCATCAGCATGATTGTTTACAAAGTTTTCTCAGGAAAAAAATATTTTTGTAGAGAGAGCATAGGGATTTTAACAATTATTGCACACACCATTAGTTTGGGTGTGTTCATTATATTTTCGTTCGGATAAAAACATATTTTTGGGTACCTCACTTGTTATTCCGGAAAATAATCCAGAATCTGGTAGAAATAAATTATGTATCGTATCCCGGGGGATTATTACATTCGAATTCTGTTATTCCATTTCCAGGTCCCTGAACATACAGATTTTCCAATATATTTATCAGAGCATCCTGTAAACACTTCCGACTGATGAAAAAGAACGGTGATCTTCAATTATTAATCCATTAATCGGTCTCTGGTTTCATAAAGGGTTTGTTTGGTTAACTTTCATGCACTCTCCAGTAATTTATCTAAGAATAACTTAATCCTCGAATAGGAATTTTTTTCCATCTGCATTAACATCCTAGTTCATGTTCGTTCATCTTTCGAGTCTTGTCTTCAGTTTTCCATATGGTTTTACTTTGATACATAAGTGGAATGTCATAGACACGACACCCATTTCTTCACTCTGATTGATGAAAAAAACGATAGTCGGAAATAAGAGTTTATGTAACACGTATGCAAATATCTTTCGCGGACTCATCTTCATATTATGATTCGTCCTCGAAAACCATTTGCGTACGTGTTGAATACGATATTTTTTTGTATAAGCTTTCCAAAGAATGTTTTATGTAGGAACTATGATTTTATTTCTGCTATCAATACGCGAATGTATTTGTAGGCAGACCGGCATGCAGAAGGCCGAGTGAAATATCGAATCAGATTTTTTATTATCGACGGGTCAAATGTCAAGTATGTCAACTAGTCAATAACATATAAAATTTTCAGTAATTTTTTCCAGGATCCAACTATACTAACGTACTGTAACGAACCTAGGCCGGACCTGTCGCCTCACATGTTGCCATCGACAGCGATGAGATCATCCCCGGAGATATTCGAGAACCATCCAGTCGCTTTTCCGCGGAGAGCAACGGTCGATATTGGAAACGATTGGAACATGCTGGATCGCCAACTGCCGGAATTCGAAAGATCGGGAATTCTGTGACGGAGATAAATAGACAGCCCTCAAGTCTCACGGACAGTCTGAACGAGCCCATACCATCGAGCTATACAGTGGCGTAGTAATATAAATTAAGTTGTAGATTAAGTGTTAAATAAATTAGTTAAACCAAGTTAAGTTTATTTACGTTACAATTGGTGTCGGAAGTGAGATTTTGAAAATAAACAAGTGATCGTGGAGTGGATAGTCAGAAAAATAAATTGATAGACCTTTTTGTACGCCCAAAATAGACAGTGGCCCGGTTTTCGCGAAGTGGACAATTGTGCGTGGGAATATAAACTGATACACTGTTCGCGTGAAACAGAAAATAGACAGTGGCCCGGTTTTCGCGAAGTGGACAATTGTGCGTGGGAATATAAACTGTTACACTCTTCGCGTGAAACAGACAATAGACTGGAGGCCCGTGGAAAAGAATTCGCGAAGTGAATTTTTAACAAACTGATAAACTTTTTCGTGTGAAACAGACTGATACCTCGTCAAAGACAAAATGTGTTCAAGAAAAGTGCGTCTTGCGGACTTGAAGGTAGCGGAATTGAAACAGGAATTGGAGGAAAGGGAACTGGAAACAACGGGTAAAAAGCAAGTACTCCAGGAAAGACTTGCAGAAGGACTTATCCAAGAAGGTGAGGACCCGAAACATTTTATTCAAAGTTCCCGGAGGTGATTTGAGTCCGATAATAGAATCCTTGAAAGAAGAGCTGCAACAAAATTCGAGGACTTTGGAAGAAAATGCTAGAAATCTGGAAGAGAAGCTTCAAGAAAATTCTAGAAATCTGAAGAGAAGCTTCTAGAAAATTCAAGAAGCCTGGAAGAAAATGCTAGAAATCTGGAAGAGAAGCTTCAAGAAAATTCTAGAAATCTGGAAGAGAAGCTTCTAGAAAATTCAAGAAGCCTGGAAGAGAAGTTCCTGGAAAACACAGAAGGCCTAAAAAAAGAATTGTGTGGTGTGGCTAATTTTCTAGAAGAAAGAATGGGAACCGTTGAGACAGAGATAGATAAAATTAGGGAGCAAATGAACACGGAGGTGGATAAAAGCCTCCACAGAGATGGTTAACGACGAATTAATAGTGCGCCCTCCACAGAGATGGTTAACGAAAATGCAATGCTGGACTTGAGTTTGAACTTGGATAAAGTTCAAGAGGGAATAAAAGATGTCAAGGTCATTTCAGAAATAGGGAAGCTTTCCATGAAGCCGCCTCAGTTCGACGGAAAAACTCCATGGGCCAATTACCGCCGGCAGTTTGAAGCAGCGGCCAAAGCAAACGGATGGAATGCAGGGGAAAGAGCTGTAGCACTGACACTTGCATTACGTGGAGAAGCGACAAATATTCTACAAACCCTCACCGCCCAAGAACAGGAGGACTATGATCAGCTGATTAAACATCTAGAATTACGATATGGCCACGCCCATTTGGAACACGTATACCACTCCCAGCTGAAAAATCGCTGCCAAAAATCGGGCGAATCCTTACAAGAATTCGAAACTGACATTGCACGCTTGGTTCGTCTCGCATATCCACCAGAAAATGTAATGGAGCGACTAGCGGTTCAAGCATTCTTGGATGGACTCCGTGACCAAGAAACCAGACAAGCGTTGATATTAGCTCGTCCAACACATCTCGTAGACGCACTGGCACGAGCTTTGGAATTTGAGGCAGCAAAACAATGCTGCAAAAGCCAAAGTAAAGTTCAAACGATTGAGGAAGACTCACAGGAGCCTGCTAACTTGGAAGCTGACATAAGAAAAGTGATGAAGGAAGTGTTGCCTGAGAAAAGACATATAAGATGCCGGAATTGTCGCAAAATTGGACATGTGCGTAGCAAATGTCCAACATTCATCGACTCCGATGCAGGAAAACTAAGAAAGGTCGATGAGAAGGGGCAATCGTCGGCATGTGTCCGGCAAGCCCCGGTTAACAACGCATATGTCGCTATGCTTCAACGACAGAACAAGGGTGTCTTCGTAGACGGTCTCATCAATAACGAGCCTTGCACCATGCTGCTAGATACAGGTGCGACTAGGACAATTCTCGGGCCTTCCTTTGCCAGAACACCGGAACGGATTGAACCGACAACTTGAAGCTACGCACAGCAACAGGGAGCCAGCTACTGTATATGGCGAGCTACCGATTGAAATAATTTTGGGCAACACTAAAGTGAAACATCAGGCACTTGTAGCGGACATCGAAGACGATGCAATCATCGGAATGGACATCATGAATTCCAGAGGGTTTGAATTGGATTTCAAAGACGGCGTCCTACGTGTCAACGGAGAAGAGCTGGTACTTCATGGGAGAAGTGAAGAGTTGATCCGTGTGCTGTTGGCTGAAGATGTAAGCGTACCTGAGAGGGCTGAAACCATTCTGAGGCTCGCCTGGGCGGGAGTGCGAGCAGTGGAGACGTGGTGATGTTCGAGCCCAAACTTCATGATGAGAAAATTGACGAGGGATTGCACTAGGAAGACCTTGTTGCGTGCTGACAAATTTGTGCCGGTAAGGGTCATGAATGTCAATTATTTCCCAGTGACCTTGAAGAAAGGAACAATTTTGGGGCACTGCTCGTCAGTTTCATCCGTGATCCGGGCGTACGAGGTACGATTAGCCAACCCAACAACTTGCCCACAGAACTAGAGAAATTAGTTGCCATCTCTTCCAAAGACATAAAACCAGCTCAACAGCCCAAACTAAGAGATTTAGTCAAAAGTACCAAGACATCTTCGATACCGGACAAGGAAAAGGGGTCGAACTAATGTGGTCCAGCACAAGATTGATACTGGGGTGCCCGACCGATCCGGCAATCAGCAAGAAGACTTCCTCTTGCCAAGAAGGCAGAGGCTGACAAAATAGTCAGCGATATGGGAAAAGAAGGAGTTATCGAACCGTCTGACAGTCCCTGGTCCTCCAGTCGTACTGGTGAAGAAAAAGGATGGATCGACACGCTTTTGTGTAGACTATCGCCAACTTAATAATGTCACGAAGAAGGACAGTTACCCTCCCGAGAATAGATGACACCCTAGACACGTTGGCTGGTTCCACGATTTTCTCGACCCTTGATCTGAAGAGTGGATACTGGCAAGTAGAACTCGCTCAGGAAGATCGAGAAAGACTGCTTTACCATCGGCTCAGGATTGTGGCAGTTCACCGTTATGCCATTCGGGCTCTGTAATGCTCCCGCCACATTCGAAAGATTGATGGAAACAGTACTGAAGGGACTCTCATGGAACACGTGTCTAGTGTATCTCGACGACATAATTGTGGTCGGCAGATCGTTCGAGGACCACGTGAAAAACTTGGAGGAAGTATTCCTGCGATTGAGGAACTCCGGATTGAAGCTGAGCCCTAAGAAATGCCACCTGTTCCAAAAGAAGTACGATACCTCGGCCACGTTGTCTCTGGGGAAGGAGTAGCAGTGGATGACCAGAAGATCAAAGCTGTTAAGGATTGGCCCATCCCAAAAGACATTCACCAACTTCGAAGTTTCCTTGGTTTGTGCACATACTATCGCCGATATGTGCTGGGGTTTGCAAACATCGCTAAACCACTGACCAGGCTCACGGAAGGTCAAACAAAGTTCCAGTGGTCCGAAGAATGCCAAGACTCGTTCAGGAAGCTGAAGGAGCTTTGATTAACGCACCTGTTCTGAGCTATCCCTTACCCAACGGGAAGTTCATTTTGGATACGGACGCCAGCAACGTGGGACTTGGAGCTGTCCTATCTCAGATCCAGGAGGGCAGGAGAAGGTCATTGGTTCGACCATGCGGAGCACTTCTACAAGTACGTGTATGGAAGAAGATTCCTGTTGAGAACTGACCATGCAGCTCTCAAATGGCTCTTACAGTTCAAAAATCCTGAGGGTCAAGTAGCACGTTGGATCGAGAGACTCCAAGAATTCGATTTCGAGATCGAACATCGAGCCGGAACTAGCCATAAGAATGCAGATGCCTTGTCGCGAAGACCATGTCCAGATGATTGCTCACATTGCCGACGAGCAGAAGAGAAAGAAGCAACACTTTGTAGAACCGCGGCAATGGATGACAACTGGAATGACAGCAAGATCCAGAAAGACCAAGAGAGAGACCCCGACCTTGGCTTAGTCGTCAGCTGGAAGAAGGGCAATCGAAGACCATCATGGCAGGAAGTCGCAGGTTACTCGCCGGCTGTTAAGTCCTATTGGGCACAATGGAACTCTCTTATTCTGGACAATGGGATCCTGAAACGTGTGTTGGAGGCCGATATTGGTGGGGAAGACAGACGCCAAATAATTGTTCCCAGGAACAGAAGAGAGGAAGAATCCATGATGGAGTCGCCGGAGGACATCTGGGAGTGACGAAGACCCTGCAGAAAGTGAGGCAACGGTTTTACTGGGCCAATTGTCAAGCTGACGTCCAGGACTGGTGCAGGAAGTGCGCTGTATGCGCTGCTAGCAATGGACCTCGAATACGCCCCAAGGCCCCGATGCGTCAGTACAACGTAGGCAGCCCGTTCGAGAGAATCGCCATTGACATCGCCGGCCCGTTTCCCGTATCCGACCACGGGAATAAATACATCCTTGTGGCAATGGACTACTTCAGTAAGTGGGCGGAAGCCTATGCCCTGCCCAACCAGGAAGCCATCACCGTCGCCGACGTCTTGGTGAAAGAATGGATATGTCGATTCGGTATTCCAATGGAGCTGCACTCGGATCAAGGCAGAAATTTCGAATCCAACCTTTTCCAAGAAATATGTCTACTGCTGAACATCCGCAAGACAAGAACCACGGCCCTACATCCGCAGTCCGATGGAATGGTGGAACGGATGAACAGGACGATCAACCGCCACTTGTCCAAGGTTGTCTCTGACCATCAAAGAGACTGGGACCAGTATCTTCATTTGTTCCTGATGGCCTATCGATCCGCAGTACACGAGTCAACCGGTCAAACTCCTGCTAGTATTATAATGGGCCGAGAACTGCGACTGCCTTGTGACCTGAAGTTTGGGATACCGCCAGGACAAGACACTGCGGGAGAGACTCACGTCAGCAAACTTCGGCAGAGAATGGACGACACCACGAACGAGTCCGGTTGAACATCCAGAGTGCCAGCGATAAAATGAAGAAGACCTATGACATCAAGGCCGACGCTGGAGGATTTAAGGTTGATGACCTGGTTTGGCTGTACAACCCCAAACGTCGTCGTGGACTATCACCAAAGTTGCGGAACTCGTGGGAAGGCCCGTATAAAATTGTGAAAAGGATAAACGACCTTGTGTACCGAATCCATAAGCCACCCCGAGGGAAACCAAGGGTCGTCCATTTCAACAGGTTGGCCCCATACGCTGGAAACCATGACCAAGTTCGCACCCTCAAGCCACCGGAGGATGATATGACGTTCGAGAAGTTTATGTCCTTGTATTCAAACGGGCAGAAAGTTCTACATGGGGTTACTAGAGAGGAGTCACGAGACCTTTTCGAGGTGCCTGCTGACTACGCACTAGCGCACTGTGTGGCAGAAGATCTTCGAATGTCCAGGGGCATCGCCGTAGTGTTCTCCAAGAAATTTGGTCAACTCCAAACACTGCGGGAGCAGAATCCAGAAGTTGGTGGGGTGCTACAGTTGAAGAAAGGCCAGAGAAACATCTACTACCTAGTTACCAAGAGGCATTCCCAAGATAAACCGTCCTATGAAGATGTCTGGAAGAGTCTCACCGCCCAAGAACAGGAGGACTATGATCAGCTGATTAAACATCTAGAATTACGATATGGCCACGCCCATTTGGAACACGTATACCACTCCCAGCTGAAAAATCGCTGCCAAAAATCGGGCGAATCCTTACAAGAATTCGAAACTGACATTGCACGCTTGGTTCGTCTCGCATATCCAGCCACACCAGAAAATGTAATGGAGCGACTAGCGGTTCAAGCATTCTTGGATGGACTCCGTGACCAAGAAACCAGACAAGCGTTGATATTAGCTCGTCCAACACATCTCGTAGACGCACTGGCACGAGCTTTGGAATTTGAGGCAGCAAAACAATGCTGCAAAAGCCAAAGTAAAGTTCAAACGATTGAGGAAGACTCACAGGAGCCTGCTAACTTGGAAGCTGCCATAAGAAAAGTGATGAAGGAAGTGTTGCCTGAGAAAAGACATATAAGATGCCGGAATTGTCGCAAAATTGGACATGTGCGTAGCAAATGTCCAACATTCATCGACTCCGATGCAGGAAAACTAAGAAAGGTCGATGAGAAGGGGCAATCGTCGGCATGTGTCCGGCAAGCCCCGGTTAACAACGCATATGTCGCTATGCTTCAACGACAGAACAAGGGTGTCTTCGTAGACGGTCTCATCAATAACGAGCCTTGCACCATGCTATACAGTGGCGTAGTAATATAAATTAAGTTGTAGATTAAGTGTTAAATAAATTAGTTAAACCAAGTTAAGTTTATTTACGTTACAGTACTATGGGGTTATATGATAACCATTCAGAAAAATACTCCAAATTTGAAAGAAAATTGTAAATGTATTCAGTACACAGCGAAATTCTGTTTTCTCCATAGATGAACTAAAAATAAAGAGAGTTGTCAAACCTTCAGTAAAAGTTGGCACCATGTTTAAACAGTGGAGACATATTTCGCAACTGGCCGAACTAAGTTAGTACAGAAAAAATCGAATTGAACGGTTTTCTTCACATAAAGGATTCAATATAAAATTGAACCAGAAAATGGTAGATCTCAGGTGAAAAACAACTACTTTCCTGGCAAATACCACGCAGAACGTTGAATGATATTCACCTGAAAATAAGTTGGTACAGTTGGTAAAACAGATTTATCTTCAGTTACCGATTGAGATAAGGCAGATTTTTTTAATGTGTTACTTTTATATGATTGTTTGGAAAATATTTTATGAGTAATCGATATGCCATTCCTGTATTTCATATGAATGGTTGTACCATATGAAATACAGGAATGGCAAATCGATCACTAATAAAATATATACAGTAATCGATTCGTAGAATCTGTTAGTTCGTTCGTAGTTAAAATAAAGTTTCACAATGAATCTTTGTTTCATGATATCAAGAACAAAATCAAAGATCTTATAAAACAAGAATAATAAGTCGAACACTATAAAAACACATTTTATTGTATCTAGGACAAGGCACAACTACAGACAAAACAATAATAAAGCTCTGAAAAACAACAAAATTAAAAATATTCTTCAGTCCTATCATCAAATCAACCAAAATATAAACAAATTACATTTACAACAAACCTCCAATGATTTTGTTCATTTATTAGCACAAAAGAAAACGAGTAGGTATAATAAAATACCCCAGTTTGATGATAATCTCCGTAATTCCTCAAAGGTGCTAGAAAATGGAAACTGATGGACGGAAATGAGTATCAGTTTGTGAATACATTTCTGCAACTGATGGATGGAAATAAGTATCAGCTTGTGAAAAGCAGCTTATATTTTACCTTGTAAAAGAATATTTCCAGGAATTCCAGCGTCAACTCGAATAACAGAACATTCTATTTCCGACGTTGGGTTCCTAATTCAAGTCCATAGTATAATTTCATATTTCCTGTCATTATTGGCAATAACAGTAGAAGAATTATTCTGAAATTATTGCGTAGTTTGTCATAATAAAAAATACATGTGTAAACAATAAACTTCTATTTTCTGACAAATGTCGAAATTTGAAAATTATCATGTCATCAGTCGTCTGTGGATTGCGGGCAGTGCCTCCATGCGCGACTGGACGTACCAAAAACTTAGTGGTCAAGATCGCCAATGTTTCAAACAGTCTCTTTATTTTTAATTTGTCTATGGTTTCCCCCTAGTTTGATATTCGAATCGTGAATGCTAGATATCGCCCACTTCGTGGTAAACCTGAATAGTAAGTGACATTTGGAATAAATGAAATATAAATTGTTATCATCCAATAAACATATGTAGGTTTGGGTGTGAAAATCGAAACTTGATTTGAACCCAAACTGAACCATTATTCATACATTCCTGTAAGTGGATTATATCTTGTTTGAATTAACTATTATTTTGTTTGCGATTGTACGAAGAAAGAAAGTGTGAAATCACATATTTGTACCTATCAAAAATCAAAATTCCTATCTTTTCTGCGGCAAAATATTATCGGTTCATAGTTTTTTATAGTATTTATAAATACCCGTTAATGTTCAGTAATGTTTTATGAATGAATAAAATTAAGTTCGTAAAGTGTTTCCATGACGACACTTTACGGAAAAGTCCGTAAAAGTAGCATTTTACGGATTGCTTTCAATTCCTGAAGTTGCCGTTTTGGGAAGCGTACACAAAATAGTAGATTTCATAACTTATTTATTGATGATGAAATTATAGTTAACATAATATGGTACATTTTTTCATTGGAAAACACAAATAGCATTTCTATGTCTGTATATAAACCTTGAACTGTTACGATCGAAAGTTGTAGATTTCCAATATCGCTGAGTCTACTGATTTTTCTATGCAGTTTAATCCAAACCAAAACAAATATAACCGAATTCGTTTCCTTTCGATTTTATTGAACTCGAAAATTCCATAAAGGTATAGAAAATTAAAAAATTCAGATCAAAAACACTAAAAAAACAAAAATATACTCAACTGTTAAACATAAGCACACATGGTTGTAGGCAGTACTTCCTTGGGTTCCAATCTCTATTTTAATGCATATAATAGAACAATTACCTCATTAACATGACCATGCTTCAATAAGTTTAGTTATTATTACAGTATTAGTGACTATTTCCCTCATTAGTTTTGAGCCAATCAAATGGCCGAAATTTCAAACACAGAACCAATCAGATCAGTTTTATAGTGATAAAACGTCTTCTCGCTGTTTTATACTGATAAAACCACTAGTATATTCGATATTGTTTTTTGATAATACCACACTATGCCCTGTCACCTGTCATTATATGTCAACGCATTCAATTCATTTATTATATATAACTCAATTTCTGTAAGGAAACAGAAAATGTTGAATGGATCAAATGAGATATTTTGAGCTCACTACTTAACAGTGATTTGATATTGGAATTCAAATATAATTTTTTTTCAGTCTGTTAAATGAGCCGAGTAAGGCAGTGAATCTTATAACTCCCATATTCTCATACAATCAATGGGTGTTGTGCAGTAGTGGGTGGCCAACCTGACTATCACGCGGAGCTGGAAATATTTCATGAAGGACGGTAAAACCACTAACAACTTCATATAAATCTCAAAAAAGCACAAATTACACAAAACTCAATCAGTATATGTATAAAGTCAACAGGCATTCAAAATTATACTCATATAAAAAAATCAAGATGGCCTAGTTAGCTTAGGAGCAGGCCACGAAAAAAGCGACCGGGGTTCGATTCCGACCACCGTCAAAAACTTTTTTTCATTTTCGAAAATAAATTTGAATAAAAATCACAGCGCAGATTCTGTAAACGATGCACTTACAAGGTAAATGCATCGAAAAATCTTCAAAATATATTTTTCACCTAGTTTTTCCGTAATTATATGATATTTCTTTCTATGATAGCCTCCGCTAAACTCAATTCTCGCTTGAAAAAACACAGACGCTCGTGTAAGCTTAGCAGGAAACGAGCCAACACAATCCCATGATCCTCAAAATTTTCTCGTGATTAAATACACTACCCTCAACGGAGAAAACATTCCACTTATTCAATATCAACAACCAATATTTCTTATTATCATTTCGATTTATCAACTATCACTCAAAGTGCGGAGCAAAATTGTAAAACTTATTTCGAAAGTTTGTTCCGACCACAAATTGAGTTGCATTGATCAGATTTCAAATAAAAGAGACTCATAAGTTACGTGAGATGGAGAAAGATGCATTGTCTTTTGAATGCTACATAAACGAACGAACCTTACGACAGCTGGAACTGATTAACTCTCCTTCAATCTACATCAGTATCATTGTGATTAGCCCAGCCCATCTCAATACTAGATCCCTCATGGCCCATTACAATGATTTAAAATAATCAACCCATAATCACGTTGATGTAATAGCTGTGAAACTTGGCTATCAGAGAATATACCCAACAATAAAACGATAACAAGTGGAATAAAATGTTCGTTCAATTGCCCAACGATTTATTTTTGAGTGAATTTGGAAACATCAATCAGTTCTATGGCACCCAAGTTCGATGCTCTCATAACCACAGGCGACTTCAATATAGACTTCTCTGATCATAAGAATAGCACAACTTAGGGACGAATAGATATCATGACGTCATGACGAGATATGGAAAAGCAAGTGCTACTGTGTTCTTATGATGATCCGACAACTAGGAGTCATCAAATACGGGCCAGTTGTGAATGTTTGTTATAAATGGATCAGCAAGGGTAAGGTCAAGAACCTCTTTTCTGATCGTTTTTATAAAGGTGGGTTTGTCAGACAAACATTCTAAAAGGTACTCACCTCGTTGGTTCATGTCTGCGCTTCCCCATGTGAGATAGTAAGCGTTCGCGTCGCAGCACAGAATGAAATGCCTGGTTCCTCTTTGACACCATCTGATGAGTCTTTTGAGTCCCCTGGGAAGGAGACCAATGCCTTTTGCCTGTCTCAGTTGGCACTTCCACGATGGCGGTTGCCAAATCTCGAGTGATGAACTCTGGAACAGGAGTAAATGTAATGTTGAGTGGCCAGCAATAAGGCTGCTCGTGGTTTTTCATGAGTGTTGCAGAAAACAACTTGATTTGTTTGAAAATAAGAACAGGATCTTCATAAAATCAGATGAGGAATCATCTGCGACTGAAAGAGAAACTTGAGTCACTCTCCTCCATTGTTCAAGATAACCTCCTGTGAGGTATTCATGTTTCCCTTTTCAAAAAAATAACTTACATGATTTTATTGGAAGTAATCATATTCGTTCTCTTTTGATCAAGGGCTCTTGAAACAACCCTATGCTAGTGTTTTCTTCATTAAACTCCCTTCTGAGCACACTTGTAGACGCTGTGAGTACCTCATCAGAACTGGTATGAGCTGAAAAAGAAGATACTAATATTGATTCATTTCACAATACATATATGGAATCTCAGATCATTGTTACTTATTTCAATAAGTAAACCCTTGAGCGTTTTGTGGAAATCTTAGATGACAACGTAGAGGTTACTTCCGTATAAAATAAAGGGGAATATTTTGTTTGGCCAAACATTCCGCATGTTCACGCAATGAATGAAGACGATATGCTACAAATTTTCCATCTCCCAAAAGTGGATTACATTTTTCTGATAAATTAGATGGACTATATGATCAATCGTTTTTCTTACATTCTCCTTACATATTTGTATTTTTGAGGAAATTTGAGTGTTCTATGATTTTAGTTATGTGGGTGATATGTTCTTCATTTCATTGGAATTTGGAATTTATACAGGATGTCCCAAAATAACAACTGAGTTCTGTTTTTTTAAACGACAACCCCCCATTTTTGTTATTTTTTTACATACCTACATATTCGTATTAAAGAAAATGTATGATATTTGTTTAATTTTATTGTGCCACAAACTATATCAACATCAGAGGTTTTGCTAATAACGTGTCAAAATTCAACCCAGGAGGTGTCCCATTCATACTTTTTCAAGTTGAAGAGTGATAGATATATATTACCAATAAAATGATTAAATTTTTTTTTAATAAGTGGATTGCTTATCTGTTTGTATTTTGAAATATATTGGACCGATCATAAAAAAAATATTTAGATTGATATAAAGAAATTAGTAAAACACGACGAAACAAACGAATAAATCAATTGTGATTTCATTATGACGAAATAAGCAATTTGCTGATTGAAAAAAATATTCAAATTGCAATTTAAAATCTATTGATTTATAAACACGATGTTTTTTATGTTATTGATATGTTAATAATCTGGTTAACCAATTGAATGATATTGATTAATGAATGATGGTACGAAAATTGTGCTCTTCTTCAGAAAAAGTTTCATATCGAAAAAGTAAGGATTTTTTATTCGCTACAATCGCCGCACACCGTCTATTCGCTGTGTGCAAGACTGGTAATGCCCTCTAGTGACTCGATTGCTGAAGTTTTCCTGTTTTATTTCCAATACTCACTATGTGACAATTTAATTTTTTTACAATTTCTGAATAATCTACCACGATGAAATAATTGTGTGCTCACTACTAGTTCTAGATGAATCGAAGTTTTTTTCTGTCAAAGAAAAAAGTAAGTAAATGATGAAAAAAGTTGTATTGATACGATTGTTCACCGCAATTGGAGGCTATCCATGTCAAGTTATGATATTTTGAATATCATAAAGTATTGCTATTTCTGCGCACCTTTGGGTACGGCAAGTAATGTGCTTGCAGGTTAGTTCATTGAGGTTGCAGGGTCGCAGGGTCTAGAGAACACAAAAAAGTAAGGAAGCCAAGGGAGGTACTTTGTCCTCATAGAATGCCGTGTATGATATACAACTCGAAAAGACATCAAAAGTATCTCGGTCCCCTGTTCATGAGGCTGGTTGATCAGTTTACAATACCGTCCAGGCGTTCCCGAACTAGCAGTTTGAGTCGCTATTTGCTTTCTATCACCGGCGCAACACCGTCCCATGGAACTTGGTTAATACTATTACTATCCTCTTCTAGACGATCAAATAGGAAACGGAAAACATGTCAAATATTTATCTAATGAAAACCTAATGTCCCGGAATTAGAGATTGGAAAATCGTGGAATAACAGAACACTACTCTCTTTGTTGCAGTTTATGTGATGCAGTTGGAAATGTATTAAATTTACAAATACTATTTTTGCAATCGACTACACAGCAATAGGGAGGGCTCACTGTTATTATATGTATGTTGCCATACTACCCAACCGTAACCGTTGCCACTACGATAATAATAATTTTTATTCGTCTGAAGTATGGTACATATTTTTAAGTGATTTGTGAATAAACAGGAAGACCTCAGAAACTGAAAGTTTTTAGTTTGTCCTTATGATTACCAGGATCATTACCTACTTCTGCCACCATGGGCGCTGTCATAATTTCATATATCCCCTCCAACCTAATGCACACAGCGAATAGCATCGAACGTCAATCTTTCTTGGTCGTAAAAATCTATATCTTCACTTAGGGCACCCACAGACGATGAATAGGTATCGCTACATGTCGCGATACAAGTGGCGATACAAATATATGGCGATACAAGTGGCGATACAAGTGGCGATGAGATTTGTATCAAGTATCAAAGCATCCACACACGGTGAGACGGAATCGTGAAACATCATTCGCAAGCACGTGGTATCGCCGTTTCACGACAGTGATTGAGGCGGTGATACTGATACAACCACAGACACGATGAAATTTGTATCGATACCATGGTATCATGTAACATGTAGCGATACCGATCTTATCGTCTGTGGGCGCCTTCACTTGTTACAAATCAAATTACCACCAAATAGTATTTCAGAGTGATGTATCGAATAAAACTCCAATTTTTCGGTATCATGAGAAAACCATTTTGACTACTTCCTGAACAAGTATTTTTTATTTATGCCCCTTTTCTATCCGCTTCAGGATACAGAATCGAGAATCCAAATATGAAATTCTACAATTCATCCATGAAATTTTTCATCCGATAAGAAACTTCAACTCAAAGCGTTGCCCTCCATGGGTTATACCCCTATAAAATACACGCAGGCCTTCCTCCACATAATTCGGTATCTCAAATTTTACGCTCCCGAAAAAATATAAAAGAATATGTCCCTAAATATCTCCTTACCTTTTACCATATTCCGTATAAACAGAGCCGTTTTATTTACGAGCGGCATGTTTTCATTTTCTTGTATAATGTTTTATTATGTCGTAGACTCACCCCTTGTAGGTTTTTCTCTCTTCCCGTGAACATATTGTGTGGCAATGTATTTTACACTCAAGCTCTGGTAATTTTGGAGGCCATAAAGCAATAATAAAATAAGGTTTTTGATTCGGCGTGATTAAAAAAGCGAGGGTGGTGGATCAGAATAATTCTTTATTTAGGTGGTCTCAGGGGAGAACATTGTTTCTAGACCCCTACGTTTTACTTAATGAGTGCAGCGAAAAAAAGTTGGGTGTGGGGAGAAAAAATTCGAGGCTTCTAGAGAACAATTGTGGAAATTCGAAAATATGGGGATTGATTGAGTTTTTAATGTTATATATATATATATATATATAATATATATATATATATATATATATATATATATATATATATATATATATTAATTTAATATATATATATATATATTAATTATATATATATATATATATATATTAATAATATAATAATATATATATATATATAAAATATATATATATATATATATATAAAAAACAACGATATTTTGTTTTTTTGGCTCTCAGTCCAAAATATCTTAGGAGATGTCCCAACAAAGCTCCTGTTAAAAGCGGAGCTCAAAATTCCAATTCTAAGAGGTCCTCCATCGAACTTAAAGTTTTTCCGTTCAAATAACATGGAAACATGATTTTTTTATTAGTTTTTTGTCCTGCAAACTGTGATGAAATTATTAAAAAAAACGAATGGATGGACCTTGTTCATGATTGAATTTGGTACAAAAAATTCTTTTGAGTCGAATTTCTATCTTCAATATTTGATTTGTTATATAGCTTTGAAATTTAAATTTCCGGTTTTTTGCATTTTTTAGAAAAAAGTAAAAGTTCCAGTCAATTTTTTCATATCATCAATAACAACAAAGTTACAGGCTCATGTATATTTATTTTTTCAAATTTTTGCTTTTACGAACTGAAATATCGATAATTAAACAAAAAATTTGGTGCAAACGAATAAATGGACCTTGTTTATTATTAAATTTAATACAAAAAAAAGTGTATAAAATTTCATGAGAAGAGAAAACATTTAAAAAAAAATAGAAGTGAGTAGAAAATATCTGAAATACCTGCTAGATCAGCTTCAATGGCGTCTGAATTTGATTCTGAACTCCCCACCTGAACAATGTTCAAGTAATTTTCCAGGTGAACAGATGATGTACTTTGTACCTCTTGAACATTTCTTGAAATTGTTAACAACTGACTGCCTTTACGGATTTCTCGGCTATCACTTAAACATTTTTTTTTGGGGAGAACTTAAGTTTTGCAAAGTATTTTGCGGAGCAATATCAAATAAGCAATCGAGAGAATCACTGAAATTCTTCTCAACTAATTTTTGTGCAGGAGATTTTTTTCTAGCTTTGTGAACTTGCGTTTTTTGCCAGTCTGTACAATTTTTCGATTCTCACAATGAAGTGATGTAAATTGTTTACAGGGAGCAAAAATGTATGCCATACTTTAACAACTTCACAAAAAACGAATTTGGAACTCTCGCGAATTCCAAGCTTTTTTGTTCGACGTATATAAAAAAACAAAGATAAAACATCGCGCTTCACAGGTAATTATGAATTATTTGAATTTTTTGACTCAAAACCAACTAAATTTATGTAGTTCCGTTGGTTTGTTTTTTCAGACATTGTTTTTTTCTATCGTTGCTGTTGTTGCAATAACTAGCTAAAAACTAACCTAAAAACCGAATCAATTAAATCAAAAGACAATAGAATCTACTAATTGAATCAATCAAGCGGTAAGTGATCAATGGCGCGGAAATCGATAAATGTACAGAGGGCGCTTAAGGCAAGTTCTCAAAAAAAATTAAATTCAAATCTTCAATAGTCCAATAAGCTTAATTTTATTAAAAAAATTTAATCAGAACAAATCATTTTCAGAATATTGAGATAGTGAATAAAATATCAATTGAAGTGTAGAAATATAAATAGTTTCACATTTTAAGCTAATATTAAAAATTATTGAACTAAAAATAACTGTAATTATATTGTGAATTGTATTTGCTTTTGATATCTTAATGATATTTTATGTCCTTTATCAATATATTTTATAAAATAGTGAAAAATCATAAAAATATGACTGATACTACGAAATATCTTATACACCTAATTTTGTTGCAAGTTTGATGTGTTAACAAATTTGCACCAAAATTTTTGTTCAATAATCGATATTTCAGTTCGTAAAAGCAAATATATATATATATATATATATATATATATATATATATATATATATATTTGTCAATTGTCAACTTCATTTATACTTCAATTGTCAGTCATCTGTCACCACTTTTCCTTGAATCCAACATGACCTCCATAAGAGCCCATTTGGAATTTTAAAATGTTTTCACACTTATGTTCAAGTAATCATGATCAATTTTGATCAAAGTTTTAACTATATATGACTATACCAAGAGTGTTGTCTGTTGTGACATGTTATTTTATAAATTGCTGCAAGTGAAAGGGCTTAACCTCACTTTCGTAAGTACACACATGCCTATTTGGTTTTCAAATCTAATAATGTTCAATTTTAATTCATTGTAGAGTTCCTGATGGAGAGACAATAAATGACTCGAAAGCTTGAATAGAAAAAAGAGTTCACTTTAATTTCCATACCCTTGTTGACTGCATACCCGAATTTAAAAAGGATTCTTCTTCAACTTAGACAGTCGTCTAACCTTCACACCTTCTATATATATATATATATATATATATATATATATATATATATATATATATATATATATATATATATATATACCGGGTGATTCTCCAAGTTGGCTTACCCCTATAACTTTTTTATTATTGAAGATAGAAAAACGAAATTTGGAGGATGTGTATTATAGTTCAATTTAATTATGTTAACATATTCATTTGCTATGCCGTACTCCCGGTTGGACCGGAAATGACCCCAACGAAATTTGGAGGATGTGTATTATAGTTCAATTTAATTATGTTAACATATTCATTTGCTATGCCGTACTCCCGGTTGGACCGGAAATGACCCCAACTTTCGATTTTTAAATGAAAAATCCCATATATTTTCACTTATTTCTATCGGGAATGACATTCTAAATCCAACATCTTCTTATTTGTCAATATTTCACAAATAAAGTCAGTTTTATTCCAATTTTTATTTTTCGATCTAGAATGCCATGGATCGTGTAAATCGCTTAATTTCTGATCAAGTAACAAGGGAAAAATACGATTTTGAGGCTTATGACTTCACAGTCGTTTCAAGAATTATTCAAAGTCGCAAATTAGTCCATTGAGGATCCGAATTTTCAAAATGACCTCCTCCTTGATCACGCAAAGTTCAACTTTTTCAATTGTTGCGCGTACCACATTGATTAGCTGTTCCGCAGTGATGTTCTAGAATGCCACCCTTACTTTATTCTCCAGTTCTTCACGAGAAGCTGATGCTGTTTCATACACATGATTTTTCATTGTTCCCAGAGAAAAAAATCTAGCGGAGTAAGATCTGTTGATCTAGAATATGAAAAAGAAATAATACATTATGAAAAAATATGACAACTTAAGAATGTACCTCGCAGGCCACTGAATAGGTCCATAAGTGCCAATCCACTTTTCTGGGAAGGTGTCATTTAGATGTTCTCTTACGATTCGAGAATTGTGAGGTAGCGCTCCATCTTGTTGAAAATACATATCAACTTGGTTATCCAGTGGCAAATCTTCAATGAAATCATTGAATTGATTTCTAAGGAACTGTAGATATCTTTCCGCAGTAAATTGTCCGTCGAAAATTATTGGTCCCAGAAGTTTTTCGTCCGATAATACCCATCCAGCAATTGAAACCAAATCGATCTTGAAAATTTCCTTCTTGCATCAGATGTAAATTTGTTTGAGATCAGTACCTTTCATTATTCCGATTGAACAGACCCAAGTTGGTGAATCGAGTTTCATCTGAATAAATAATTTTAAGTGGAAAACGTACATCTTCTCTGTATTTAGTCAAAAACCAGTTGCAATAATTCAATCTAAGGTTGTGGTCGTTATTATAGAGATGTTGGTGTAGTTGGTACTTGAATGATCGATAATTATATTTGTGAAGGATTCTCCAAACGGACGAATAACTTATATCACACTCAGAAACAATTTGGCGAATTGACGTCGTACAATTCACTTCAACATAGGTCAACACGTCTAATTCTTTTTCTTCACTGACGATGAAGTTATTGGCATTTTCTTCTGGTTAATTTTGCATTTTCCTTTCCACATTTGTAAAATACTGCCTAGTGGGATGGTGTCGATTAGGGAATCTCTGAGCATAAATGCGAGCTGCATCAGTTGCATTCTTTTTTGCTTCTCCGTAAATTAGCAACATGTCACTTTTCTTGTTTCTATTATAATTTTCCATATCAAATTATGAACTACGCAACAAATAAATTTTCAAAAGAGACAGCCATTAGCCTATTTGTTTTTGTAGTCCTAGCAACAGCTTCGATTGTTTGTCAATGATAACTAGAATAACAGGACTTGGTGCATAGGTATACCGAATACGTATTATTCATTATTAGGTATGATCGCTTCTTGCAATTATTCAGAAAAATAGTGAAAATGAAGTGAAAGTGTGTGATATGAAATTATTCGTAAGAAAATGATCTTTCACAGAAAGCCGACGAGCCACCCCCTTTCCATTTGAAAAAATCAAGTTGACTTGAAAAATTCATATTTGCGACTCTTAAATAATTCTTAAAACGACTGTGAAGTCATAAGCCTCAAAGTCGTATTTTTTCCATGTTACTTGATCAAGAATGAAGCGATTCACACGATCCATGGCATTCTATATCGAAAAATAAAAATTGGAATGAAAATTGCTTTATTTGTCAAATATTGACAAGTGAGTGTTGTTTTATTTAAAATATCATTGTCTATCGGAATAAGAAAAATATATAGGATGTCCCATTTAAAAATGAAAAGTTGGGGTCATTTCCGGTCGAACTGGAAGTACGGCAAAGCAAGTGGATATGTGAAAAAATGTAAATTGAACTCTGATACACAACCCCCAAATTTCGTTTTTCTATCGTCAATAATAAAAGTTATAGGGGTGCGCCACCTTAGAGAATCACCCGGTATATAAATATAAACACTATTCTGAGAAGCAGTTAGTGGATGAATACAATGCATTCGTATCAAAAGTGTTTCATTAAAAACAGTTTTCATACAAAATAATGTCAACGAAGATGCATAACGAGGTTTCACTTTCATCAACAAATTCGTTTATTTCTGTTGTTAAATATGTCATTGCGATTTTTGTTGACTTAGCCTGCCTCAAGCCAAACTGCATGTCCGATAGGTAATTAATTATTCTTCTCCGGACAACTATTTCTCGAAAAATTGTTTATCCTACAGAAATATGCAGTAAGAGGTATAACTTCTGCCAGGTTTGATGAAACTTGCCGCCCAATATTCAAGAATCTCAAAATAATGACACTATACTCAGTTATTGTATTTGAAAATGTATTGCATATTCGTCTAAATATAAATAATCTCACTTCCCACCCAGACGTTCACCAATATTATACAAGAAACAAATCAGATCTTGTTCCACAAGCAAATAGACTGAAAGGGACTATATTGGTATTAAGTTATATAATAAACTGACACTAGATTTCCGTAATCTGCCGTTTAATTTTTTTAAGATTTTACTGAAGCTAAGTTCAACTGAAAATCCTTTGTATGACATCAATTAATTTCATGGACATGTTCACTTATAATCTCCCTAGAGTATGAATTTTTGAAGAAAATTTCCCGCAATTAATTCAAGCACGTGGGAGATTCGGTAAGAAAATTTTATACCGGAATTATATTTAAATGGAAAACATGAAGTAAATATTTATTTTGACGTTATTCACAAATAAATAGAAGGCTGTGTGTAATGGGAGTTTTGGGGGATATTTTTTTCTGATTTTCTGCGTTCCCTAGTAAAATAAAATATATAATATCAGATAAACTATTATGTAAAATTAATTGATTTCATACGATTTTCTTACGTGTCTTTACAACTTATATGCTGTGTCCAACCATAGTGGAACAATCTATAGCGGACACTACACGGCTCACTGTAGGCACCCTTATGCAGGCACATGGTACAAGTACAATGACTCCAGAGTATCACCGATATCCCCAAAATCCCTTATAAGTGGAGAAGCATTCGTCCTCTTCTATGAGCAAGAGGACACCCAATCACACCTTTAGTTTTTCAGTTTTCCATTTTCATCCATTTGTTAAAATATCTTTTCATATTGTTACGAAATATACAGCTCAATTTTCTTACTAGGTTTCAGGGAAATCTTAATATTGACATGTTCGTATTGTTATATAAAATTGATTGTTTTCATACAATTTTCTTGCTAGGTTTCAGGGAAATTTCAATATTGACTAAAAAGTGGATGTTATTTCAATATTATTATTGTCTAATTATATGATAGCTGTCATGTGCCGGGAAATTTCCACTTATTAATTTTACGTCTACATGCTAATGTGGATGAAAAATATTCAGAAAAATTTGCTGGTTACCATACTAACAATGTCGAAATAAAGCATCTGATTGGTTGAAAATGACTGGTATAAAATTTTCAGAGTGATGGACTCACTTTCAGAGGGGTCTCCTAAATAACATGCTTCCTGCGATTTGTAATACATAAGTATCTGTATTTTTATTTGTTGAAAATATAAACAGGATGTTCATAAAATCAGATGTGGAATCATCTGCGACTGAACTTTAGTCAGTATCTTCCATCGTCAAGATAATCTCTTGTGGGGTATTCATGTTGAAAAGGGAAACATTCTCAATTGAATATTGATAGAAATATTTTTCTGTGAAGTGAAAATCCACGATTAAAATGAAGGTATTTTTGTGAATGTCTAACGAAAACAACTACTTCCCCGGCTAAAGCCACGCTGGACATTGAACTACATCTGATAGATATTCTGAAAAAGCCCTAAAAAAAAAGAAAAAATCTGAAATTGAAAATCTGCATTTTCATTCAGATAGTTATTTGATTTTTTATTCCAGTCTTAATTGAGAACTCATAAAGATGAATGAGGCAAAGAAGAATGTTTTCCAAAAGAGAGTACTCACTCAATGTTACGAATGATTTCTGGTGAGTACTCTCTTTTGGAAAACATTCTTCTTTGCCTCATCCATCTTTATGAGTTCTTAATTAAGACTGGAATAAAAATCAAATGACTATCTGAATGAAAATGCAGATTTTCAATTTCAGATTTTTTCTTTTTCTTTTGAGTTAGGGCCTTTTCAGAATATCTATCAGATGTAGTTCAATTTCCAGCGTGGCTTTAGCCGGGGAAGTAGTTTCTGTTAGACATTCACAAAAAATAACTTCATTTTAATCATGGATTTTTCAATTTACAGAAAAATCTTTCTATCAATATTTAATTGAGAATGTTCCGCTTTTTATCTGTATTTTATTGTAAATTGTGTGCAATTTAGCATAAGCATTGTGTTAACTGTACTAATCAATGTGTATTCGTATTTTAGTATTTTATTATTGGAATTTCCGGATTATCACTGGAATATCACACACTCTAACCCTGAATTCAATGATGAAATATTTTTGTGACGTGTCCATAAACCGTGTGTTCCTCGAAACTAATAAAGATATTATTATTATTATTTTTTTAGATTTTTTTCAAAAACTTTGGTTTTTGACTTACTACCAGATTTGTTAGCGTTCTTGAAGGTCGTGGGAAATTTTCCGGATCTAATGGCTTTCCTAATTATGAATTTGAACGGAAGTACAATGTATTCTTCAACTACTTTTAGAGTTTCGACTTTCAGTCCATCTGGTCCGGGAGAATTTTTTTATTTCAGATTTTGAATGACCACTCCACATATAATTTCATCGGATTCAGAAATGTAACTAGAGTTGTTCAGGATTGTTTCGGGGCCATTATAATAAGGAATTTTCTTGGCAATTTTTGACCAGTTTCTCACCTATAGTAGTATAGTGCTCACCAAATTTTTCAGCAATTTCTTGAGAATCATATCATTCGGCCACTTGATGTTTGTATTTGTTTAATATTCTGATCTGGATTGTTTTCATAAGGCATTTCCAGAGTTTGTTTGGATAATTTCAGTTGTTAAGAAGCTATTGTTTATAGTGTGCAGTTTTAGTTTTTTGAATGAGCTCTACAAGTTTATTTTTATAAGTTTTGGAAAGTTTCTTTATTGGATCGTCTGGATTTTTCTGCATATTTTTATACATTTAATTTTTGGTGTTCACAGATTCCATGAGACCTTTTCTTATGCATACATTTATTTTCTCAAATTTCATATTGTTTGAGAGTACAATTCTTAATTTTTTTTCTGTATATGAAATTTCAAGTCTTATTTTTCAGTTTTGGCTCATTCAACGGGATATATGTCTCACCGGGATATGTGTCCCAGCGGGATAGACCCCTCAGTAAAGTTGTGTGAAATGTAAGACGCGTAAACAAAAGAATGTCTCATAATACGAACGCACCCCTCCCGCGCTACAGTCGTGATTTTACTATATGAATGATTTTCAGCCCTCTATAACCTTGAAGTTAACCGGTAAGTTTTATTTGATATTAACTTCTGAATGAGGAGTAGAGTACATAGATTATTATTAATTTTATTTTTAGGATAAAATAAACGTATTTACCATTTCTCGTCGAAGGCATTTATCCCTGTGAAAAAAAGATATATGCCCCAAAATGTTTTGGGATAGTCGCCCCTAGGGGCATCTATTCCTACTTCACTTTAATGCATGCTGGCTTTATGAATTATTACCAATTCCTACGCTTCCGAAGCTCTTTTCAAAAAAGGTTAAACAAGGTGCTGCAGTACTGAATTCCGATTCCAATATAACGGAGACAAAAAAAGAGAAAGCAACGAAAGGGATACCAGTGAAAAAAACCAAAAAGGATTAGCAAAAAGATAAAGAAAAAGTTGATTTGGAGGGAACCATAGCAGTAAAGGAAAAAGAAATGAATACCTGATTAAAAAACAGATATTACCTACTGAGGATAGTATTGAAAGTGATAAAAATGAAAACGGAAACAGCAAAGAGAATTGAGCATTGAGAAACAAAGAGAATATGAAGTCAAATTCGAAAGTAAACTGAGGAAGCGAATAACTATGAAATTCGAGAATTCTAGTGAAAGTTATAATGAAGAGAATGAGAACAGTAGTTTTGAAGAGAAAGAAACAAAAACGAAATGAAACAAAAAAAAAACATCCAAAAAGGCAAAGCCTGATTCAATATATAGTCCTGATGATGAAAAGATGGGGCAGATGATAAGAATCTAGATGAGGATCATTGGGGGGAATGTCTTGACTATTATAGTAACACCACATACGAAGTAAATTGGATCCGTTGTGTTATGTGCCTAAAGTGGCGTCATGAAACATGATTAAAGACTTATATATTCAAAATGTTTGTTTTTTTGCAAAGGGCATCTATCCCTTCCAAAAAACTAGGTGTGGAGCATATATACCGCATGAGGTCATCTATCCCTTCATGTAGTTTTATTTCCAATATAAAGTACAAGTTGGATGAATGGCGACCGTTGAATATGATTTCAATCGTTGGATTTGCGGGAATTCGGTCGTAATGTTGAAGAAAAACAATTTTTAAATTGTCGACGTTTCGAAACTTTATTGTTTCATTCTCAAGACTCTGAAGTACAAAAACAAGAACATACAATTAAAATGAGATTCTAGAATGTGTTTTCTTTTTGGTAAAAACAGAATAAATTAAGTAAAATTACATCGTTAGAAAAAACAATATTTAAAAACACTTCTAAAACATCACAAAAAACAACAATGATGAGTACTTACTCTATACAGATAAAGTCCAAACTGGTCTGGGACTGCCTCCAGAACCTCATCGAGCTGGCAAAACACAACAAGGTCACCTTGATGTGGGTGCCAGGTCATAGAGGCATTGAAGGCAACGTCAAAGCGGACCAGCTAGCTAGACAAGCATCTGAAACGCTATTCACAGGGCCAGAACCTGCACATGGGGTTAGCAAAAACGACGAGTGGATAAAAAGAAGACACCAACAATATTGGGATCAAACTGTCCGGCAAATACACAGCAAAGTCATGGTAGGGCATCCAAACCGGACCCTGACGGCTGACCTTCTGAACCTGAACAGAACGAAGGCTCGTATAATAATAGGTCTGTTGACTGGACACTGTGGCCTAAGAAAACACCTAAACACCATGGGAGTACGCAGGGAAACCGTGGAGTGTAGGCTGTGTGATGAAGAGGAGGAAACAGCCTCTCATATTATCTTCGACTGTGACGCCCTAAGTAGTAGGCGACACAGAACCTTTGGAGAGATCAGCCCGGAAACAGGCATGAATCCGAAGAACCTTATCAACAGGCTTCTCAACCTAATTAAAGGCACAAACCTGTTTGAATGAGGAACCACTGACGACAGAGTGATACAATAGACCCCAGCTGGTCGCAGTGTCAAGGGAAGCTAAGTGCCAACCCTGTCTCTGGCTCGTCAGCTTTCAACCAACCAACTCACATTTAGGATGGCTTTCCGAGTTTAAAAAGGGTAAAATAAATAATTTCGACATAAAATATAAATAGGTACTCAAGTTCATGAAATACGTTAACACAGACATTAAGTGAAGGAACAACTGAACGGTCGGTGAATCATGTTTTCATAATGTAAAAAAGGCTCATGAAAAAAATGAGTATTGGAATCGGAAAAAGCCGTTCAATAAAGATCTAGAATTAATGTTTGGTCTTTTCTATTAGATTGAAATATGAAGTGTGTAGGTTTTCAATATCGGACCTTTTGTTAACACATTTTGTTCCATGTTTTGTTATTTTGATCATTTCGTCTTTTTTTTTATCGTCTGTTGTCCTATGGTTGGTTGGTTGGTTGGTTGGTTGAAAGCTGACGAGCCAGAGACAGAGTTGGCACTTAGCTTCCCTTGACACTGCGACCAGCTGGGGTCTATTGTATCATTCTGTCGTCAGTGGTTCCTCATGCAAATAGGTTTGCGCCTTTAATTAGGTTCAGTAGCCTGTTGATGAAGTTCTTCGGATTCATGCCTGTTTCCGGGCAGATCTCTCCAAAGGTTCTGTGTCGCCTACTACTTAGGGCGTCACAGTCGAAGATAATATGAGAGGCTGTTTCCTCTTCTTCATCACATAGCCTACACTCCACGGTTTCCCTGCGTACTCCCATGGTGTTTGGGTGTTGCTTTAGGCCGCAGTGTCCGGTCAACAGACCTATTATTATACGTGCCTTCGTTCTGTTCAGGTTCAGAAGGTCAGCCGTCAGGGTCCGGTTTGGATGCCACCCCATGACTTTGCTGTGTATTTGCCCGACAGTTTGATCCCAATATTGTTGGTGTCTTATTTTTATCCACTCGTCGATCAAGGTCCTGCATCGGTATTGCTAATCCCGTGTACAGGTTCTGGCCCAGTGAATAGCATTTCAGATGCTTGTCTAGCTAGCTGGTCCGCTTTCACGTTGCCTTCAATGCCTCTGTGGCCTGGCACCCACATCAAGGTGACCTTGTTGTGTTTTGCCAGCTCGATGAGGTTCTGGAGGCAGTCCCAGACCAGTTTAGACTTTATCTGTATAGAGTTGAGTGCTTCGATAGCACTTTGACAGTCAGATAGAATGTAGATGTGTTTTTTCCTATAACCACTTTCTAGATTCTTCTGAATGCATACCATAATAGCATGTGTTTCAGCTTGGAATATCGTGGAGCATTTGCCAAGTGGTATTATGTAATCCCTTCTTGGCCATACCCCATGTATTCCTACTCACATTCCTTCAACTGTCTTTGAACCGTCTGTATGCCAGACTATGTCCGCAGTTTATTGTGATTCTATACTCGGGGCCCATCAAGATCCGTCAATTCGGGTTTCAAATCGTTTTTCGAATGAGTATAGGGGTTGCATGTAGTTTGAAATAATTTCGAGTTCTTCGATGTTGATAACATAAGTGATTCTGGTATGTCCAGGTGTTCGGATTCTCCAGTTTTTTGTTTGTTCCAGTCTGTATGCACTCATCCTGGCCTCTCCAATGACATGTAAGTCGAGGGTTTCGAGGTTTAGGATGATTTCCATTGCAGCTGTTAAAGTGCTATTCATTGCACCCGTGATACAGAGACAGGCAATCCTCTGCATTTTCCCAAGGTTGGTTTTTGCCTGTCTTTGATTTGTTTTTGGCCACCATAAGAGTGAGCCATAAGTTACTCTTGGTCTTATTACCGCTGTGTAAAGCCAGTGCATGGCTTTCGGTTTGAGCCCCTGGATTTTTCCAAAAGATCTCCTGCACATCATGAAGGTTATCTTGCTTCTATTGGTTACATGTTGAAGATGCGGGTTCCAGGTTAGTTTCTTGGCAAGAATCAGCCCTAGATATTTCACCTGCTCTACTACTTGTAATGTTTCACCGAATAGTCTGGGAGGTATGAGATCTCCCATGTTTCTTCTCCGGGTGAACTGTTGTCCTATAATACTGGCTGAATTAAAGTCGAAAGTATGAAGTGATGATTTACGGTGCTCTGCAAGGCTGTGGGGTTATTGATAGTTTTAAGCGGGTTGTGTATATTTTTACAATCCCTCATGTGTTCACTCAGCCTCTGCTTTAGATACCTCCCCGTTTGTCTTATATACACCTTCTCACACTCAGTACATGGTATTTTATAGATAATATTAGATTTTAATTCTTTTGGTGTTGTAGTTTTGAGTTTCGTGAAAAAATGTTTGTTGACTGTGTTTTCACATTTCATGCTGACTTTCAGATTTTCATTTTCTAAAACCTTGCAAAGTTGGGGTGTTACCGTATGTGGCAGGTCTCACACCTCAACTTTGCAAGGTTTTAGAAAATAAAAATCTTATAGTCAGCATGAAATGTGAAAACACAGTCAAAAAACATTTTTTCACGAAACTCAAAACTAAAACACCAAAAGAACTGAAATCTCATATTATCTATAAAATATCATGTGCTATGTGAGAAGTATATAGACAAACGAGGAGTATCTAAAGCGAAGCTGACTACATGAGGGATTGAAAATATACACACCCCAATATCAAAACCCCACTACTAGAGCATAATCATCACTTCAACTTGACATAATCACCAGTATTATAGGACAACAGACGATTAGAAAAAAAGACTCCCGAACGAAATGATCGAAATAACAAAACATGGAACAAAATGTGTTAACAAAAGGTCCGATATTGAGAACCTACACACTTCATATTTCAATCTGATAGAAAATAACAAACATTAATCCTAGATCTTTATTGAACGGCTTTTTCCGATTTCAATACTCATTTGTTTCATGAGCATTTTTTACATTATAAAAACATGATTCACCGACCGTTCAGTTGTTCCTTTACTTCATGTCTGTGTTAACGTATTCCATGAACTTGAGTATCTATTTATATTTTATGTCGAAATTATTTATTTTACCCTTTTTAAACTCGGAAAGCCATCCTAAATGTAAGTACTCATCATTGTTGTTTTCTGTAATGTGTTCGAAGTGTTTTTAAATATTGTTTTTTTTAACAATGTAATTTCACTTAATTTATTCTGTTTTAACCAAAAAAAGCACATTCTAGAATCTCATTTTAATTGTATGTTCTTGTTTTTGTACGTCAGAGTCTTGAGAATGAAACAATAAAGTTTCGAAACGTCGACAATTTAAAAATTGGTTTTCTTCACCATTTCGACCAAATTCCCGCAAATCCAACGATTGAAATAAAGTATAAGGTTTATTTATTGACTAGTCTACAAAAAGCAGGACGAGGTCATCAAATAAAGGACCAAATTTAGTGCACATATGAAAATCATATGCGTATTATTTGCATGTTACAGGGTATGAGTAAAATAAAAAAGTTTACTCTATATTTTTGATCAGTTATACAATTTCTGGAAAGTTATATAGGAAGAGTTATTGATTTGTATTATGCAAGGAAAATGATCTGTAACAATTAATTTCCACAATGATTGGAATGAGAAGATCTTGAGATTTTAAATCCCAATAAAAAAATTATATTAATTCCATATGTGCTATCGTATGGATTTTCTTTCGTATTTTATATGACTAATAAGACACTCATACAAAAAATAATCATTATTAGTCAACGCTGTTGAAAGCCTAGTTAATAGATCAGAAAATCTTATTGTGGAAATCCATGAAGTATTATTCCAAAATGTATCGTTTTTAAAAAATGAGAAGTTGGAATCACTTAGTCTCTCAATTAAATCTACCTATTCCATTCAGCTTAAATCATTGTGATGAACAGAGATGATTTCGTTTATTCAATATTATCTAGAATGATCGCAAAATCTATCTCACAAATCTATCTCACTGTGACGAGTTTAAAAAATAAAATTTCCAATTCCACATCGACAATATATCTCTCGATGAAAATATTGCTTCCACGCAGAAAATGTATGGAATCTTTCCGCTGATTCACATTCCATGTAAAAACAACTTTTTCCGAACATTGAAATTGATGAATCCCCAGTGTTGCTTAGACATAGGCCTTCATTTTTCATAATTGATATGAGGTGTGGACATCTCCTGGGTCCCAATTTATCACGACGATATAATTAAAAATAAATTATGAACAGAAATATTCTCGACTTCGGCAGACTAACGGGAGGGGTGTGTCCAGCGGAGAAACCGCCCTGAGCGCGTCTAATACGTGACACACCCCTCCTTAATAGGTTCTTGATCTCGTCTATGAGTCCACGGGAATACCGGGCGATTGGAAAGGGTTGGTTTTGTTGTTTTTTCGAGGGTCGATGTGATTGGTGATAGTTTTTAGTGGTTTTATTCAGGAATGCAACGAACTATGCCAGAATCGAGGTGAGATTTGACGTTCTGATTCATTCTTTCACATCCGCCAACATTTCCGTAGCGGGGTGCTGTTTCTAGTTATCAAACTGATTTCGGACTTATAGTAGGTATATAAGTGAAATAATCATATACTACAAATTCATATTTAATTCAAAAAAATTACCAAAGGGTCCATCAAAAACTGGTTTAAAATTAAAATAGAGGTGAGAAAAAGTGTCAATCAGTTCTTGGAAGGTACTGTTCACTCTTAGTGCTCATATTAGATAGATAGATATTTAATTCCATATTGATAAACACTGAATTGGTAGGTCGTCAAAAAAGCACGTGTATATAATTACAAAACTAAATAAATGATATGGAGAAGTAAAGCTTGGATAGTGTCTATCACTTGAATCCTAGTTTTTTCATGCCCATATCCAGATACTTTTTGATCGTATAAAAACAGTTTTTCAGTAAAAAGCTCTAATTTTTTAAACTGATAAATTTTAGACACCTCACACTTGCACCTAAATAACAAGATACCTTTTGTTACACAGGTGCAGATTCAGAGAATGATTTTGTGATATCAGTAGCCTGAACTTAGGTGTTTATGAATGAGCTGCCATTGCAAATAGAATAATGGTGGATTTCGAATTGAACCGTATATTTGTTTTTACGAACTTCCAGTGAAGATGTGTAACGAATTTTTCGTTACTTCTTATACATAACCAATTTCTAATAACTTTTCCGGTTATATTTATGGTGGTACGGGTCAGTAGTCACTGCTCAGGTCGTGAACTGCAAGAATGCGCTCTTTATTATCGTCCCTTGAAAATGGTATCTTGACAGTTGTATTTCATGTCGTCAAGCAGTTATTTTTTCCATAAGTGTTTTTAAATAGAGAAAAAACCGAGAATGGTTTCTGAAAAAACAGGTGAAATTGGTGATTTGCTCGAAACGAAAGGATGATCGTCCTCTTTCTTCGATTGAACCTCAACAAAGGCAGGTGTGGTGGGTGAATTGATTTTGGTACATTACGATTTTTAAATTAAATGGCTATCACTGTTGAAATTGGTGGAGTATAATCATGTTCCTTATTTTGCAATCAATTTTGTAGTGATTAACATTATTTTCCGCTTTTTCTATGCTTGTAATTTTCGTATTCTTGGATGGTAATTTTTGGAGGTTACGTATAAATTCTATATTGTCAGATTTCCGTCACTTATATCTTACATATCGTATATGATATTCCCTTTGGCTAATTCCCATCGAAGTTGATTTGTAGTTTGGATTGTAAAGAAAAAAAACTAAAAAAATTATATTTCGGCCATTTTGGCCAAATATTTTACAGCACATGTCTATGTGGCTGACGTAGTATCCGTTCAGACGATTGGGGACTAATTTCTTTTGAAATCAGTTCTACGCTTTTCTTTTTTTAGGTACCAGATAATTGGTAGACTAGCGCTTACTTCACCGCACCAGGGGATTATTCCAACTATTCCGATTGCAAAGGGTGTATTCGGCTATTCTGGGACAGTTATGCAGTTTACCTTATAGTAAGCAATTTTCTTCATTTCATAACTATATGTTTATGAGATTATTTTGGTTTTCATTTAGGAAAGAATTGCTTCTGGAGAGGATTGTACCTCTGCTTAACTTGTCTCAAAACACTCGATCTAATATATTCCTCGAACATAAAATTTTATTCACATTTAATAAGTTCCTTTCATCAATTTACTCCATTTAATTCACAGTGAGGGTTATTTGATTTTTGATTGTTGTAGAATCAATTCATTTCAGTTACTACCTTGTCGCCAAGAGCAGGGAAATTCATTAAAATTTTTTTTGAGAGTTACAGGGCTTATCGATTCGAAAAGGGAATTTCCGCCCTATTTCGAAATTATCTTCATCCGAGAGAGTTGTGCCCAATAAAAGACGTGCCATCTCCCTCTTCGGTTTATCTCTGAAATTCTTCAATAAAAAGAATTATTTAACTTTACCTTTATCTAGGAGAGTTGTGCCCACTGAAAGACGTGCGGTCTCCCTCTTCGGTTTTTCTTTGAAAATTCTTCTATAAAAATAATTATTTAAGTTTATCTTTATCTAAGAGAGTTGTGCCACTGAAAGACGTGTAGTCTCTCTGTTCTTATCTTAACTGAATCGTATACTTTTGCGTTAGGGCCTGATTCATATCTTGGTTCATGAACACTAATTTTTTGTAGCTTACTGAAGTATTTTGGTTCATAACGCTATATTCTCCTTTGGTACTTGCTTTAACATATTAAATTTTTGCATTGGCAACATTTGAGTATATTGCTTTAGAATACTATCTTTTTTCTCTGGCAACCTTCAGAGTAGTTTGCTTTAAACTACTATATTTTTTCTCTGGCAACTTTAGAGGATTTTGCTTTGAAATACTATAAATTTTCTCTGGTAAAGTTTCAAGGAAATTTTTATATTTCTTTTGAAATACCTTTACTTATTCAATTTTTTTGAACTCTTCAAGTACATATAACCACCTTATCAAAGCTTACTTTGTTTCAAAATTTATCTGAATTTTAACATAACGTTTTGGGTGAGGTTTGTTCAGTTCTGTTTTGATTATTTCTCATTATTCATTTTTTTGAATGATTAAAATTAACTTGGAAATTTAAAACCAGAATAGCATATTTTATTGCTACTTATTTTTTTCTTTCACTGTTATCTTCCAGTCATATATAAGAACTGAGGCATTTTTATTGTACGCTATCATTTGCATCTATCTTTTGACCCTAGATTGAAATTTGAATCATAAAAACTTGAGGTTCGAAGGATATCCTTCGTTCTCCCCCATTTTGTACAAATGTTGATTCCTTCCATCTTCTTCGCATGATATATACCACGGAGTGAAGCCACCTACTGAGACAGAAGGACTGGTACTCTAGGAGGTCGTACAGCACATCAAATTCAGCCTGGTCCGTGAAGATCAAACCAATTCACGCCAACAAGGGGGTCTAAAACCAATAAATAACCACCCACGACCAGATTTGTCGTTGAAGACCTTCTCCGCAGATATATACGTATCACCACCGTCTGGAGGAATCTGACTTATTTGTAAATGTTCAAGTTTTTTTCTGAGTCAGAAAATTGACATGTACATGTAACTTTTCAATATTTTTTCATTGCATTTTTTGGCTTCTCTTCAAGTAATCTTGTTGAAGTTGTTATAAATTCCTCCCACTTGTTAAAGTTTTTTTTTCTGGAATAACCAGTCACGATTATAATTCAGTCTGGAATAAATTTGTTAAGTTGATTTCCTGCATATTTATTTGCCTTCCCATACAAGCTAGGTGACATTTATTTAATTTTGTTTATCTTTGGCTCTTGTCTTCAGCAAGCCTGGCGCCCAACTTTTGAACTAGTCAAGTTAATTGATTTATAATTTTTTTAGTGGCCCAATTTGACAAACTAGGAAAAGCCATTAATTAAACCTACTCACAGCCTAACCGTTTTTTGATATTGACGATGTTCTCATATACACATTTGTGGCTTTCACACAAATTTTTGCTATTTAACAAATTCAGCAGAGTAAATGCCACAATTAGACTGTTGACGATTTTACAAAATCAGTAGTGCATCAACAACATTCAGTTGCTATTTTTTCACCTTTTTTTTTGTTAAGCTGACCCAAAAATGTTTTTATAGTGAATAAATTCATTTACTTTTTTCAATGAATTAACATAATATTTTAGTGAAATTAACATTGTAATATTGTCGATTCCTCAACTAGTTTTCATCATTCATAAACTGACGAAAAGTAATTTGTAAACCTCACGATTATTTTCTTTTAGTTTTTCATACTACACAGAAAAAAGTATTATTGTCTTTTATTTCTTGTCAAAACATAAATAATATTTTTTTCAAATGACCTCAATTAGTATTCCCTATCACTATTTTTTTTGTGAAAATATCTAATATTTGTTGGTAATATAGTTTTTCAGCAGGGATGGTCTAATGAATCAAGAATATATGATATTAGAATATTTAAATGCTTCTATTATAAAAAAATAAAGACTCTATTATAGTAAATAACAGTTCAATGTCGATAAAATAAAATTAACATCGTTATGTGAAGAAATATACAAATAAACATAAAGTAACACAATAAGTCAGCTTTATAATCCTTTGGTGGATTAATATTTAAAAAAATACAATAAATAACACTGCCTCGTGAAGGTGAAGAGCAGTAAGTGCAAGAATAAAGATTTTGAGTTTGCCAATTTATATTTTTTTTTCCGACTGCGGCGACTCCCAAAAAGACAGTTATGTGTTTGACCTGTATGTATGTACACATGTCAAACACATAACCGTCCTTTTGGCTTTGCTGCAGTCGGGTAAAAAAATAATCATTTTTCTTGCACTTACTGCTCTTTACCCTCACGCGGCAGAAGAGAAAATAAAATTAACAACAGTTACCGAGTAATAAAATGTAATAACACCGAAACAAAATGTGTGCCTGAATTCACAATGCAAGTCACTATTCCAAAATAATTTCATATGTCGGCACAATACGATGAAAGTTCTGTTTATATGGCAAACTCAAATCATATGCAACCAGATGCTCAAAATTTTTAAGACTTATCAACTTGTAATTGATTTTTTTTTATTCTTCTACTATGTAAGATTGAGATTTGTATTCAAAGTATTTTGTAAACACTCGGGATTGATTTTGGCCCCCGCTACATCGGTGGTATGGAATTCTTCTTGAACATCAGGGAATTAAGTCCTTACTGGATAGAGTACAGAAAATGTATAATGCGACCTAGGTATTTTTTTGTTTATTTTTATTACGTTTTTCACATAACACATGCTTTTATTACTTGTTTTCGGCACTTTTTAGTGGAAAAAAAAACTATTAAGAAAAATCACCCTCCTTCAAAACGTAAACATGCTACGTTGCCAAATTGTACCAGACAATCAATGTTAAACAATCAAAGCATTTGTTTACGTTTTGAAGAAGTGTGGTACTAGATTTTTTTACTAGAGGTACTAGATTTTTTTACTGAAAATTTTTTCGTGAGACTGAGGTACTGAATCAGGTAATGAAGAGTTTTGATAATTGATTGTACTGAAAAACTGTTGAGATGTACACCTACTGAAAGAGTTGTTAACCCCTCTAAAATTCATAAGTAACGTGGCTGTTATCAACAAATACTCCTTATCAAACATTGAACCACAAATCAAAACAAATCAATGAAAAATGTTATTCATTTGGATTCAGAAAACCTCAATATTGGGAATTCAAATCAAGATGACACCGCCAAATTGGAATTTTGTTTGTCAATTTTTCTTTATCAACATTTCTCGTGGTCTTCTCTTCTTTCAGATTTGCTGTGCATCTAAATGTTTATATTTCAATTGATTTCGAGAGCTGATTCAATTCCCAATCATAAAAACAAGATAAGCTATTTCTTGATGTATAATATACACATTTGGCATAAACAGACAATAAATAACAAACAATATCATAGAAACTGGTGATGATTCAGTCACCTCAGAACGTACCTTTTGCTTATTTTGTGTTTCGACTTGAATTACTAACACCAACAAAAAAGTTTTGAAAACACGTTCGTGAAAATCACAACGGTCTAGCTCTCTCAAAGTCATAGTCTTTCTCATTTGAAATAAAATCAAATAAAATAGAATGAACAAAACTTAGCTATTTCTATTTTTCATGATACAAATATTTGAAAAAAATAAATATCTAACCTATTTCTGAAATGTTGTAAGGGTTAATACTAGTCCACTCCAATTTGCCGCAATATCTCAATCTTACGAAAAACTGAGGTTATGGCGTCAATGGCGGTTGTTGTATGCCATCCATAGACATTCCCGCGCAGGCGAAATCATAATCCTCATATCGCGTCTACGGTAATTTATATCATTATATGCAAAACAATGTGGAACAAAAAATACTAACTTCCATTATTATATCGCCAACAACAGTCAAACTTCACATTACCTGGACACCTGTTGAACCTGAACGAACAAAATAACACTACAAATACCACATTAACAATACGTCTCACAGAGGACAGAGGACTGACTGGGACGATGTGCTCTGGAAGCGAATTTTTGGCGTCAATACGATACTCGCATATGAGTTACGATAGTGCCGCAGCCCTTGGTTCGGAAAGCACTACTCGTTGTTTGAAACCAATTTTGTGTTGAATAACTCTTTTTCAACGTTCACCTTTTTCGCACAATTAAAGATTTACTTTACTCGATGCTTTTAATGGAAATTGAAAATGCAGGTTACAAGTGACAAAAATGGAATGATCAGAATACATGTCTCAGATAATTTATAACAAAAACAAAGAATAACACTCGTATAGTTCCTTCGTGGATTTTCGGTTTACAAGATAATTCTCGGTGTGAGCTTATTCTGCAAGAGATAAATTTCGGTAGGAGCTTGGTCTGCAATTTCTCTAGTCGCCATGAAGTCCAGGCGGCAGGGCCGGACTCAGGAACTGGGTGGCAGGCCGGACTCAGGAACGTAACTCCTCCCTCCTTAAGATGAAGACTCGGGTAGGTCTGGTTGGCCAGAATTCATGTCCTCCACATGGATTGGTTGTTGGCATCGCTTTGAACGGTAATAGAAATGGAGTATAGGGTAGGAATTTTTATAGTAAAATGCTACTCCAGAGGAAATAATAATGCACAAAACGATGCAAATGGGGATAATAATCCATACAGGTAAAGAGCTAACTTGTGGCTCATTAGGAAGTTGGAACTGATGGTGAGATTGTATTATTGAGGTAAGATGTTTGATTTCATCTAGGTTCATTTTTAGAATTGAAATTGGGGTGGATCTCAAAAGTAATTGAGAAAAATTCAAAGAGGGCAATTGGATAATTTTTGTTGGTGATAATTCGGCAGGTCCATGTTGGAATTTTTCGCCATTGATGATAAAATGACAATTTTCAGGTATGGAAATGAAATAACTTTCAGGCTGGATCTCGTGGTGGTTTTCCATGGTACAGCTCTCAGTGATGATGATGTTGGTTGCAGTAGAAAACAGGTTTTTTTCTGTTGTTAATTGGTTTGCCAATATTTTTTCAAAGTGCACATCATACATGAAACAATTAGCAGGTTCATTCTTGATAATGATGTTCAAAACGCAATTTTCTTTTTTTTTTCTGTAGGTTGTTCTTGCAGTAGAAGGTGTTCTCTTTGTGGTTTTGAACATACTTTGATATTATGTCTTTTTCAGATATGTCAAATGGATCTTTTGAAGAGAGATGTCCAGAAATCACTTCAAATGGTGTGTATCCAGTAGAAGAATGAATACATTTATTATAATGTAATATTGAGTATTTCATTAAATTTTGTAAAGATTGAGATGGATTTTGTCTTGTCTGAGTTCTAACGTGTTCAATTATGGTTGAGTGAAACCTTTCAATATAACTATTCGAATTTGGATTTTTGGGTGTGGTAAAATGAATATTTATTTTATGTAATTTACAAAAATCTTTAAAGTTCCGATTATCAAATTCAGATCCCCCATCACATACTATTGTGTGTGGTATTCCATAGTGTGAAATAAAAGTTAAAAGTCCGTCAAGTATATTGATTGCGTTTATTCCTGGTATAGGGTATGCTTGTGCAAATTTTGAAAATGTATCAATTACTGTTGAGAATTTTTCTCTCGAGATAGAAAGAGCATCTATGTGAATTCTTTCAAAAGGTTTGGTTCCTATAGGAATGAGTTGAAACTCAAATCCATTAGGTTGTCGTTCATACTTAGATTTCTGGCAAATATTACAATTATTTATATAATTATTTTTATTTTTTTACATCTTTATCCATATTGTTGGCCTAATCAATAATATTTATTTCAAGTGATTCTGAGTTGTATTCCAATGAATATTTTTGTAAATATGATAATTAATTTTGTTGATTGTTCATTTTCTTTTTCTATATCTTTAGGTATATTTGAACATATAAGTATTTTTGAATTTATTCTTATTATTTCACCTTGAGTTATTTAAAAAAATAGTTTTCATGTTGTTAATTCGGAAAATGTGACAAATAGGTATGTAGTTTCTACAAAACACACAGTTCAGTGAGCTCTATTCTTTCAAAATTAGATATCCTAGACATTTGAAAAGGAGTGTGATTTTTTTCATAAAAATTTAACAAGTGTTTCTTTTTATTTCTCATTTGAAAATATACCTTAGAAATATATTTTTCATTTTATACATGCTTGGTTATATTCATTTATTATTCAGGAGGTCTCCCTGGAATGCGACCTAAAATTTTATTTTCAGGCGGTCTTCCTGGAATGCGACCTAATATTTTATTTTCAGGAGGTCTACCTGGAATGCGACCTAAGATTTTATTTTCAGGACGTCTACCTGATTTGTGATGTGAAGTTTTTATTCCAGGTGGTCCACTGTATTCGCGCAAGAACATAATTTTTATACTCATTATTGGTTTGAATATTTTTGAAATTTCTAATTGGTTCTAATGGTTTGTCCGTATCATCAACAATTTAAGAAATATTATTCTCTTCAACTATTGTTGAAAAATCACTAATTTTTGTAATGTTCGTATTTTTTGAAATATTATTTTTGTCGGATTTTATTTTCGAAAAATCACATCTAGGAGAATTTGGAATTGAATTTGTAATGAAAGGTAATTTTCTTTGATCTGTGTCAAACATTTCTAAGTTTTCTCCATTCCAGAGGCTAATGCAGAAAAATTTTGATCTGGGTTATCGAAATTTTGGGTTACCCTTTCATGACTGTGTTTGTCAAATTGATCTGTTTTATTATTTTGTGGATCTTCAAATAGATATTGATAATCTTCATTAATAAGATGCAATGGGTCTGTCTGTTCAAATGAATCTTCGAAATAAATTTTTATTTTGATAATGAGGTTCAAAATTATTTTCATTTTCATATTGAGGTTCATTTATTTGATGAATTTCTTCAGAAATGAAAGTTGGTCTAGATTGGGGTTGGAAAAACTGTCTTTGCTGTGGGTACAAAAAAGTATTAACATTTCTAGTTACTGTAGACATTGGTATTGGTTAACTTTGAGGTGTTTGATTCTTGGGTTTCCATACATTTGGATTATTCGGTTTTCCGAAAACCTGTTGATTGCTGAAAAACCTTTGGGGCATTTGTCTTGTTTCAATTTGTATTGGTTGACTAGGAAAATTACGATTCTGGTTTGAGAAATTTTGATTGGGAAAACGGTTTTGATTCGAAAAATTCTGATTTGGAAAATTTTTATTGGAAAAATTCCTATTTTGGTTGAAACTTGGTTGAGGAAAATTTGAATTTCTTAGTTGATTCATAATATCATATTTTGGCATATAATTTTGTGGTTTTTGAGCAGGCAATGGTATTTTATAACTTGGTTGGGGAATTCACTGAAATTGATTTCTTATTCCATCGTTTACTAAGCTCAAGAAATTTTCTTCTTCAATACCAAAATTTAAGGTTTTTTCCAAATTGTTGGGGTTTTTCAATCTAACTGCTGTCTGAATCATAGCAGGTAAATATTTCAAAAATGTTATCAAAATTAATTTTTCTATATTTCCAATTTGGGCCATTTTTCCATCTACTGTAAGTGTATTATCATAATTGATAGATGAAAAAATTAAACTTCTAAAATACTGACATCTAATACCAAAATTATAGGAATTTTCTTTTATATTTGGTTTTAAAGAATTCAGTTCTTGTGAAAGACAAGTGAAAGATCTTTGGTCTGAAAATGAAATCCTCAATCAGTCCTCTATCTGTGCCCAAGTTCATTTCTACTTGAAATCAAAGTCAAGGCTTTTCCTTCCAATTTACTTATTATTCCTCTAAGAATTAATTTTTTTGATGAATTCAGGTTGTGCATTATATTGTAAAAAAGTCTCATCACAAGCAGCACAGAAATTATTTAATTCACAAGGATCACCAGAAAAATTTGGTATAATATCCAAAAAGAGACTTAGTTGGTAATTAATTTGCCATATTTAAATCTGTGTTATTTAAATTTAAATTTGAAAAAAGTGGATCGAGATCGAAATTTTCTTCACTTTCGGAAATTGAGTTATAAATCTGTTCTCCTAGGAGAGCTCTTTGTTGAAGTAATTCACGATTTATTTCTGAAATATCCCTAAATGCGTTAAAACATAAAAAAATTAAATTAATATTTACAAGAGAAAATATTTCTTAGTGTAGGGAAGGGAAATTGTTGTAGGAATGAGAGTGACTTACGGCTAAGTTTTCTTGTTTCTTCTCAATTCTTAACCAATCTTGGGGATGCTGTCCTTCGAATGGTTGTCAGTGGTCCTCTGATTCGTTCCTGTTGCTGGATATTCAGATTCTCACCCTGTTTCTTCTTTTTTCTCAATCCCAAACCAATCTTGGGATGTACTGTCCTTCGTGGTTAGTGGCCTTTTGTTCCTGTGCTGATTTCATTCCCTGTTTCTGGTTGTGGCTTTTGAATTTGGGTTTTCCAAAATCCGTCGCCGACTGCGCCAGCTACGATAGTGCCTTCGCAGCCCTTGGTTCGGAAAGCACTACTCGTTGTTTGAAACCAATTTTGTGTTGAATAACTCTTTTTTAAAGTTCACCTTTTTCGCACAATTATAGATTTACTTTACTCGATGCTTTTAATGAAAATTGAAAATGCAGGTTACAAGTGACAAAAATGGAATGATCAAAATACATGTCTCAGATAATTTATAACATAAACAAAGAATAAAACTATTATAGATCTTCCGTGGATTTTCGGTTTACAAGATAATTCTCGGTGTGAGCTTATTCTGCGAAAGATAAATCTCGGTAGGAGCTTGGTCTGCAATTTCTCTAGTCGCCATGAAGTCTAGGCGGCAGGGCCGGACTCAGGAACTGGGTGGCAGGCCGGACTCAGGAACGTAACTTATGCACGAGAATGCCCGAAAGTGATCAATTTCCTTTTCACAACGAAATAGGATAAATTCCACAAATTTATTGGACAATACCACCAACAGTTTTGGTAATCCAACAATTTGCATTTTGACTATATCAGTTGTTTAACAAACAAAATTGTCGATTCCGCAAACTGTTCATAGCTATGCTTACCTTTTTGATGTTGCTAATAAATGCACATCAATATTCTGAATTTTCAAGAGCATTTGCTATTTTGTTTTAAGTCACGAAAATATATGCAAAATAAAGTTGTTACATCAGCAACTTTCTATTTGAAGATTTCGACGACAATGAGGTAGACGTACTGACAAAAAATTAGTGAAAATTGACAATGGATGAATTTAACTACACCCGGAGTAATGTGAGTAGTGAATTCCTAATCAATTGTTGTTGATTTAAGCAACATTTCTTCAACAAAACTGGATATTGTTGAAATTAGCAACTTTTTTCTAACGCTGGTATCCTGAGGAACATTTGAATCAGAAGAAACAAGAATCGACTGATTATTTTCTATATTAATTTTGAGATTATTGTATGTGAACCAACCATGTTAGGGCTGATTGACGTACATAACTTTTCTGAATTAGCACTTTGGCAGATTAATGTTGTATCATCGACGAAGAAAACACCATTTGTGAGAAAAGAATAATGATATAGATCGTTTATGTATATCCAAAAGAGAACAAGGCCCAGAAGAGACCCTTGAGGAATACCTTATGGTTCGAAGAAATATAATTTTTCCTTGATACTGGTTTGAATTGTGTATTGACTATGATTAGTCGGAGATCGCTCCTGTAAATCTGTACAAATGTACAAAAAGGGGCAACTGTCTTGTTCAGAAATATCGTCCTATACAAAATCTATTCACACCCTAAAAGGCTCCAATGTAATTCAGTTAACAGTGTCTGTCAACTGAAATGATTCAAAAGGCTCTTTCCAAGCTCGCAATAACTATAAATTGAAGAATAAATTTATAGTAGGATCCTTTCACTGAACACTCTTTCTACATATCTTATTGATCCGAGATAGATCAAAACTGTATCCTCAGAGAAAAAGGCTGTGAATTTTTACTGGCAGTATGAAGAGAATCAGTCATGTATCTGCCGATTCAGGGATAATACTTCATACTTCATAATGCTCTTAACCAAAATTTGATATCTGATCGAATACGAAAGCTATTTCCTATTCTCCTATTCCGATATGTTTATTCATAGAATAGGTGAGAGATATAATTCGGAATAGCAAATGGTGTCAAATAAATGTAGACACCGAATTAACATATAAGGTGGGTGCATTACGTATTCATTGTGTCTATTCTGGAGTTGAAAGTTTGCGACACCTCGCCCGAGAAATTTATTCCTATAGCTATTTCCTCTTCTCCGGAACATGAAAAATAATCTAATGTTCAAAAGGGAATATATCTTAATCGAAAAATGCGTTAATTAGTGTATATAAATATATATATATATATATATATATATATATATAGTTTTGAGTTTCTTCAACCAAGAATATACAATAGGGTTTGGGTTTTTTGGGGTTTTTTTTTGTGAATGACAGTCTTCTTTTAGGAGATAAATATTCACTTTGTCGACGTTTTGACCGTGTCCACGGTCTTCTTCAGAAACTAACAATAATTAGCTGGACCATTATTGTGAAAAACGGAAAGTTTAACAGCAGCAGATGATTTATTTTTCATAATTATATAATTATTTCCTCCTCTTCATTGTTCATGAATAAACCGCGAGACTCTGTTGTTGTTCTTTTTCTTCCTTATTGAAATCAAACAGGAGCAATCCGATGAGGAGGCTGGTTGATATAGATGGACTCAAAAAATCTTATTGGGTAGAGAATAACCAATTATTAATCTCAAGGAGGAAAAATCGCAATATATTATTCAAATAATCTAAAAATAAAAACTTTTACGAACAATTGAAAAAAAAAATGAATTTTTATATTTATGATAAACTCTTAGCAACCTTATGCAATATAATTTTTTTTTAAATATTCATCCTATCCATTTGTTTATATTTTTTTTGTCGTAAAATGCCTTTGTCAGTCATAAAACTGATAATTATGCGAAATATCAAGGAAAAAGTTTGACAATATATACTCGATTTCTCATATTTTAGAAATTTATAATGAACAAAATAATCAAGTTTTGAACAATATTATAGCGTGATATTCTTTAGTTTACATGTAAAATGTGCTCTAGGGAACAAAAAAATCATGGAGTCCTTCTGTGAACAACTATTTTGTTTTTAACAAAATCGGCGGTTCCAAAAAAAATACTTAATTAACAATTAAAATCTTGTGACGCTAACATATTTTCCTCGATCCAAAAGTGTCTTCATATTTCGAATACATCGCTAGTAAGGCATCCGCTGTTTTTCTTTGTTGAAGCGATTGGAAACTTGGCTGCGATCGACAATGCAACAGGAGCGGATTAGGTCTACTACATGTTCATAGAGATGTGCAAGTAGATGTTTTAAATGTTATTGAAACGTTTGCAAATAAGAAAGACAGGATACTGGATTTCTTTTCATTTATAAGTATTTGTATTTTTTCATTACATTTTGTACTTTTGTTTGAATTTGAATGAAAAAAAAAACTTATGTTTTTTTACCTATACGTAGAGGTATATAACTCCTTAATGGCATTAATCCCCCCCAAGCAGAATTCCTAGATACGCCACTGCATTTAAGTTTTTGATTTAATATGAGAATAATTACTTGACTATTTTCTGCATTCTTCATTCATCTCTTGATCACATTACAACCTGCAATTTTCATGAAACCGTATTTTGAACGAGCAAAGCAACTAGATGGCACCACTGAATTCTGCTTTGAGAGAGAGTAATATCATGTTTCCATAGGCGTACCGACTGAGCTGGGATAAGGTAAAAGAGTATTCAAAAAGAGTAAAACAAAGATGGATATTTTATTACTGTTATGGTAGTTATTTCTTTTCAAAATTTTCAAATAAAAATAATTTAATCAATCAAACTTATCATAACAAATGGCAAATATTTTATTATGATGACTTGTTATAAAAAAAATTAAAATATTATAATAATAACAATTAAAAATAATAAAAATCAAAATACTAGCGATATTAGCATTATAATAATTGGCGCCCAACGCGGGCCAATAAAAATAATAATATTAGTATAATCATAATAATGGGCAGAAAAAAGTGCGAAATAATAAAAATAGCAAAATAGCAAAATAGCAAAATAACAAATTTACCAAAGCGGAGCAGTATAGCCAATACAAAATAGAAGCAAGTGTGAATTTTAAAGAAATTGAAAAGAAAAACATTTGGTTGAAATCAAATATATTTATACAGGGAAAATATAAAGTTGACATTTTAGAATTCTTGCATTGACATATTTGTATAAGTGTGGAGAAAATGGATTTGAGAGATGGTATAAAAGTTGGTTTAGAGAAAGGAGCAGAAGGTAGAGAAAGGGGTGATCAGGAACAAGGAGAGAGTAGTAATGCGAGAGGGGGTGAAACACTAAATGAAAGATACAAATGAAGATTATTTTAAAAAAATTATGGATTTTATGAAAGATGAATGGAAAAAATGGAAAGTATGAAAAATAAAATGAAAGATAGTATGAAAGAGGATTTGAAAAAAACAAAGCAAGAATGGAAGAAAAAATGGAAAGAATGAATGATGGAACAATAGATAGTATGGGAAGAATGGAAGAAAGTTTCAAAGAAAGTATAGAAGGAATAGTTAAACCATTTGAAACAGGTAGTGAGCAAAATAATAAGGAATTTCATGGGGTAGTTATAAAAAAACCAGATGTAAGTAAAAATTCATTAGAAAAACATGATAAACAATACAAAATATAAAAATGAATCTTGATTACAATAATAATGAATTTATGGATGATATGAACAAGGGAAAATAAATGATAAAATAATGATAATGGAAAAGAATGACATAAACATGGCTAATAAAAATTTTGAGATGAAAGAAAGTAATACAAACAATGATATAATAATAATGGAAAAGAATGACATGAACATGACTAATGAAAATTTTGTGATGAAAGAAAGTACTTAATACAAACAATGAAGTAATAATAATGGATAGTGAAATGTCAAATATAAAAAAAGGAAAGAATTTGAATAAATATCAAAAACAAGAAAAATTCAAAAGTTTGGAAAAGGAAATAGTTGACAGTTGACCTAAAATTTCAATTGGAAATTTTTGAAATAAAATATATGCATGCACTATCAAAACAAGTACAATTCCATAGAAGTAGAGATAAATAATGAATAAAAAAATTAGGAAAAAAGCGTTTAAAAATATTTTTGAAAGAAACTGTTTCAGAAACATTTGAATAAAATAAGATTATGTGGAAAATAATCTCAAAAGTAAAAATACGAAGATAAAAATGCCTAAAAACAATTTGCTAAGAATCAATGAGAGAAAAAACTGAAGGAAACAAATCAATACATGAATTGAAATTTGGAGAAAGACAATAATAATATTGAATAACAATCACTAATACTGAAAAACATGGAATTTCATCCAATTATTGGTACAGATCAGTTAGAAAAAGTGGAAAACCAAAATAGATTATGAAAGGAAGATATAGAAATAGATAATAAATAATTTGAATTTTGAAGAAAAATTAAAAGGAATTAAGAGTAAAATATTTTGTTATGAGAAGAATGAATGTGAGAAATGAAAGTGGAAATGATTATAATAATAATAATGAATATATAATAAGATAATGAAATGAAGAATATATTAAATGAAGGTATATTAATGAATTATAAATAAATATAATGAGTTAATTATGTAGAATGAGGAATAGCGAAAGAGTATATGAGAGATACAGATCAATAAAATATCCAATTCAATATAAATACAGAGAACAATTAAAGGAAGAGTTAGGAAAAATAATGAAACAGAGCATAATTGAAAGAGGTACTAATAATTATAAAAATCTAAAATATCGGAAATATATATCAGTATAAAATATAAAAAAATATATATAAAGTGTCATAAATATTGTTATTTTGACAATTTTCCTCGCTTCGCTCGTTCTGCAGAAATTTGCTCATTACTTTAGTGCTTTTCCCAACTGGTTGCACAAATAACTATTTCTCCATAGGAAGTTAAACTAGAGAGTCAATCAGGAAATGACCGGGAGTTAAACATTGTCGATCAGATGAGTCATTAGACTGGACAAATTGAGCGTGAATTCAAAATAGCCTCAACAATTTGACATAGATCAGTACTCAATTCTTGAAAGGTCAACTTTGCATTTCCTAGTATGCGACGTAGATGGTATTTAGTACTTTTTGTTGCAGCTTATCATAGTCCCAAATGAGGGCTGTGAGGCGGAATAAATATCCACTGAATATTTCAAACGGAATTGGAAAAAACAGTTTGAGCTCATGTGTGTCCCAGACGTGTTTGTTCATGTGTGAGCATCAAAAATAGTACATGATAATTGGGTGGGAGCAGAAGCAGATTTTGAGTCTCAAGAACATCAGCAAATTGTAGGCGTCCACCTACGCAAAGAAATCCTGAAATATCTAAAACTGGGTTCAGGTGAAGTAGGGTTTTGTTGAAAATCTGTTTATTTGATTTTAATTCAGTAATTTCGTTTGAGAAGTGAAGTCGTTGGATCTGTTTGAAAATTACATATAAAGCAGCATTTCTGCAACAGTTAAAATGCCAGTGATTTCATTAGATGGATCTCTACTATTCGAAGTAAATCGAAGCATATATGCCACTGAATGATTCAGGAGAAATTATATGTCAAATTGTCTTCCTTTGTTCAGGAATATCAGCAAGGACAAATTCATTATTGCACTTCTTACATATATCCAAATCTGGACTGGTAAAAATAGTGGTCCATGCCACCAAATATCGGATTTGATCAGTTATTGTGCTCTATGTGATAGGAAATCGGCAGGGTTTTCTATGGATTTTACATGGTTTCATTGCCAATCAGATGTCAGTTTTTGAATTTGTGATACTATATTTGACACGAAAGTGGGCCAACGTGAAGAATGTGCTTGGATCCAACAGAAGGCAATTTGAGAATCTGTATTAAAATGAACCAATGAAAAACACAAGTTATTTTTAAAAATGTTTATGACCTTCTGAGTCAAGTTTGTCAGGACAACCATGGCACATAGCTCAAGACGCGGCAAGGTGACTGTTTTGATGGTAGCCACACGAGATTCTGAAGTCACCAAATTACAGGAAACGGAATTGCCCGAGTATACAGTTCGACTGTAAACACAAGCAGCATGAGCTTTCATGCTGCGATCTGCGAAACCGTGAAGTAGTATGTGGATAACTTTCTAGTCCAAAAACAAAAAACGAGGATCCGTCAAAAACTTTGGGGAACTCAAGGTGTTCATGAATTCTAGCTATTCAAAAATAAGTGCTCCTTTGAGATTTGTATCTTATGTAAGTTTTGCCATCCACAACTTTTGCGTTGATATTTTACCAGACTATGACTGGACCAATGATTCCTAATGGATCGAACATTTGGGCAATAGAAGAAAGCGCTATTCGCTTGGAAACAACATTCTGAATCGAAGTTTTGGGAACTGAAATTGAGTCAGTCATATTATACCATGACAATCCCAACATTTAATTAGGAACATTTTCCATATTTATATCATAATTTATGCAACTTTTATTTTCACAATATCTATTGCGAAACTGATAGGAATTGGAATTCCATTTATGTAAATGAAATCCAGCAGAATTGAATTAGCTGATGATACGATTTCTCTAATTCATCTTCCAATACAACATCGACATAGGTTTGCTGAAGAAGTGCATCAGCAGCAAGAGGAGATTAATTTTCTGAAGTTTTTGCCAATTGAATTAGCGAACGAGTAGCAAGGAATGGTGCACACTTTGTGCTATAAGAAACAGTTTGGATCTGATTGTGATTCTCGCCAAAGAATATTTTGTAGAAAATTTGGGGTAGGATTTGTTCTGATTTGCCGATACATTTTTTCAATGTCTGCTGTTGAAACGTATGGCTAACGGAATTTACAATGGCTGTCATAAAGTTCCGGTTGAACTTGATACCCTTCAAGAGTGAAATCGTTCATAGACAGACCTGTGGGAGTTTTGCTTGAAGCATCATGATATTCTGTAATAACAAAATGATGTGGAAAAAAATATTTCAGTTCGGAATGGAGCTCATCATTAGGAAACAGAATATATCTAGCGTGACTTGGAGAAATATATTCACCAATAAATTGCTTATACTCCTGAAATAGTTTAGGATTTGCATGTAACTTCTTTCCAATGTTTGGAATCGCCTTTATGCGTGATAAAGTGACCTTTTACTTCCAGTTTGGCTTTTGAAAGGAATGTTGACTTCAAATCTGCATTTCTCTAGTCGCTCAAGTGTATTAATGAAATTTTTCTCTGCGAGCTCTTCATCGGAAGTTGAAGGAGTTTTCGAAGGAATCTCTTCTAATTTTCGAAATTTAGACATACTTTCATTTAGTTGAATATTTAATTCACTCTCTAATTCAGTCGAGTAAAGGAAAAAGATCCCACCTTTTTTTTGGATGCGACTGAAAATATTTTCTAACCACTATCCATCCCAGGTGGGTTTTTATCAAGTTAGGATAATTTTAGCTTCAACTCATCATTTCTGGAAGAGGGAGATCCTAATATTGGTCTGCTCCTATGAGCATATCGATGTCTGATGAAATGCCAAAATCTGGATCAGCCAGACAAAGTTGTTTCATTGTTAATTGGTACATAACGAAGGCTGGACGTCATGGACGGCAATATACTCTATGTTATCTTGCATCTAAACTGTTTGGAAATGGAATGAATAACTAACTATATCTGCCTTTTCGCTGGAACGAAACGTTATGTTCTGCACTCCAAAAACTTGCAACTTCATGTCGTAGGTATTCACATTAAATTTGGACATACGTTTTTCAGTCACAAATGAAGTTTGGCTACCTCCATCAAGCCCATCTCTTATGAACAGGAATTCCAGTTTTAGAATATATATTGTAATTATTGCTGTTGCCAGCGGAATATCAATGCTATTAGGGTTCGTGGATAGGGATGATGAAGTAATGAGTGTTTCCGTTTGAGGAATTAGTTTGGAATTTTCTGAAGTGGGGGATCGGTTAATTGTAGATCTTTGGACTTGTGAATCTTGAATTTGGGAAGTTGGCCCCACATTTTGGGAACCTGGAAGTATAACTCTGTTTGTCGGGAAAAACCTTGATTCCTGTTAGGATTTCAAAAAAGTGATTCACGGTTACTAGGTACATGGGAGGAGGAATTCGAATTTGATAAATGATTTCCATTCTGAACAGTAGTTCTGAATTGATTAGAATTTGACTGATTCCTGTCATTGTGGTGTGTGTGGTGTTTTTTACCATATGCAGAACATCCCCTTGACTTACATTCTGTTAACATGTGTTTTTTTCCTATACCACTGAAACATAAAAATTCAGACCTCAGAATTTGTTACTTATCTTCTAATGACATATTGGAAAAGTTGGCGCAGGAATATAAGTCATGACTTGGAGTTTTGCAATGCCAACATTTTCTTTCGTTGGAATTTTGAATATGGAGGGTTGTTCTTTTAACCGGTCTAGGAGATGATTTATCTCCTTGAATAGAGTTCGTACCCACGAATATGAGATTACGCTTCAAATATTTCGAAAAACTCATCTAGAGTTGGATAATTTTTTGTGTTTCATTGAAATTGATAATATTTCTTACAATTGAAATTCAATTTTGGCAATAAAATATTCAGAGAAAAATAATCCCAGACTCTATATTATTTTTATGTTTATTTTAAAATTTCTCACATTTTGAGCTGTACATTCTGTTTTGATAGGAAATTCGATGATTGCATTCAAATGAGAATTAATGATGACTAAGTTGTTGTTATATCTTCCATCTAGTATTTCATGTGCTACTTGTAGATTATCACCAGTCCAGTTCCATTGACTCTATTAAAGATGAAGCCTCTTCGCGAATATATGATTTCGAATAAATACATTTTTGAATATTCGATTTTTTTATTAACGAAGTGAACAATTGACAAAAAGGAACCCATTTTGGTAGTATCCTGTAAATGGAGAAATGAAAATTTGGGGCAGTTTAAACCTCAAGTTGTCATAATCTAAACCATGATTACTAACAACGCTAACATTAGATAAAGAAACTGAAGGGGTTTGAATTTTCGCAATCATTTCACAAAAATGATTTTCCACAAAATTTCGGTCCTCGTATATCTGAATATTTGGTAAAACTCTCCTGTAAACTTTTCTCTCTAGACTCTACAATTAAATTATCTGTTTGATTATCTAAATTATGTACATATATACAAATAGCAAAATCGAAAACCAAATCAGAACAGCAATTAAAATTATTCAACTACTAACATCAATATGATGTCCCCTGTATAAACTTATTTTTGGAATTTTTATTTGATGTCGAGTATATGAAAATATCAAGACTCACAAATGTCACTTGAAAGCTAGTAAAACATAAACCAATATATAAACCCAATTACAAAATGGAGCTATGCGCCTTGAGTTTTGTCGAAGTCAGCTACATCGGAACTCTTCTCCTTTAAATGAACTTCGCCTTGAATTTTGTCAAAGTCAGCTGAATCGGAACTCTTCTTTCTCAGTAATCTTTGGAGGTAGTGGGATCCGATAGTCCACCTCGATAGGACCATGAAATAAAATGAAAATAGGTAGGAATGATGTAGCTTTCCTTTTTCCCTTCGTGATATTTATTTGTGTTCTTCGATTTGGTGGACAGTTGGTCGATACTGCATTGCTTCAACTTCGAGTACCAGGAATTCTAAAAATAACAAAGTCTGATGGTATTTTCTTCTGATCTGACGACCGTTGCTCGTGACAGTGTAAGAAATGCAGGAACAGTTTGAAATGATTATCCTTAGCTTGATGAGATAATTCCACGCAACTCTCAAAAACCCAATGACATTGCTCCTAATGATGAAATATATCAAATAAGATTGAGGCTTTGTTGATTATTCTCTCCTGCAGCGAATTAATATACAGTGGGCGTCAAAATCATGGAACAAATTCGATATTTCGCAAGCCATGTACTTTTGACAAAAATCCTAAAATAAGTCGATTTTTATTTTAAAATGCAGATTTTTTTATGTTTATTCTAAATAGGTTATGTCACTGGTTTTGACATGGTGACGTAATCGGTAATTTTTTTAAATTGGAATAGATGTCTTGTGATACCTCATCTGAAAGGCCTTTCAATACTGCATTCAATGATAATAATTAATTAGATATTTTTTTACAGGGTGAACAAAAATTAATATTTTATTTCAATAAGAGAATAACTTTATATCCAACAGTTAAATGAGATGTTCGAAATGCCATCCACCAGTCTCTTGACAATAAGCAAATCTACGGACACATTCCTCTTGCACATTGCGAATAACTTTCGGAGTAATTCTGTTAATTTCGATCCTAATTCGATTTTTCAACTCTTGTAGATTTTTCGGCCTATCTACATAGACCTACGATTTCGAATAAACCCACAAAAAAAATCCAGGGGCGTAAGATCTGGAGATCTTGGGGGCCACTCTATCGGTCCGCGTCTACCAATCCACCTCCTAGGAAAACAGTTATTCAAAAACTCGCGAACATCACGTGCATAGTGCGGGGGTGCACCATCTTGTTGCAACCAAATACTTTCATTTGGTGAGTTAGGATTGTTGGCGTTTGGAAGTTTTTTTTTAATTATTATTACATTATGATTATGAAATTGTCATCGGTCCTTGATATGTGTGACAAATTTCAGACTATTCGGAAGATTGGAAGTGGGTGAATATTTACTTCCAAGATTTTATTACATTGTGAGTTATCTAGTTACAAGTAAAGATAATAAAAGCGTGTTGAAAAATGCAAAATTTTACTTTTTTGAGCCAAGGCTCTAATCACTTAGACGGCCCTGGCAGGCTAGTGAGTCAGTGCTCTACTACACCAATGGATCCTTTCCAAATATTAATAGTTAGCTATTTACCAGTCTGAAATGGAAACAAAAGACAATCACAAATTAATGCCATAATGGGCAGTTAGTGTCAAATAAATGTCAGTTGAAATATCAACAAATATTCTTCACAAATTCTAAAAGTGAAAAGGTTCTAAAAGTAAACTATGGCTACTTTAAGAAACCCAAGCATAGAAATTTTAATTTTTATTGGATGCGGAGATAGAACCAGAACTCAGCAAGAGGTATGCGACTTGTTCAATGCGAAGTATCCAAATAGACCTATCAGTCGTTCAACAGTCAGTAAGATTGAGAGAAAATTTAGAGAAACTGGTCATGTCAAACATATTCCGAATGCTGGACGTCCTAAAATAGAAGAAAACGTGAAACTTGATGTTCTATTGGGTGTAGAGAATAATCCTCACAATACTTCACGACAAATTGCAGCAGACCTTGACATATCCCAAAGTTCTGTATTACGTTTTTTTTTTTTATGTTCTGGTTCCCACCAAGGGAAAGAAGGTAGGAGTTGGTGTTCTTCTTAAATTTCTGGAGGTTGTATGCCTCGGGGAACACCTCCCTAGGCAATGAGTTCCAAAGCCTCGCTGTTCGTTGGATGAACGAGTCTTTGGAAAGTGATGTTCTGCAGGTCTCCAAAGTGACCACGAAGGGGTGTGATGACTGAGCTTGACGGGTTAGTCTCGAAGGGACTGCCAAAGCAGGAACGATTGTTGATATTTCAGAAGAGCATCGCCCATGAAAATATCTATAAAATAGAGACAAATCGCCAACTTTTCTACGGTGTTCCAGACAAGTGAGCGAGTTTGTAAGCGAGGCATCACCGACGAGACGAATTGCCTTTTTTTGGACAGAATCCAATAGCCTCAGGATATGTTTAGGTGCCGCGCTCCAAATATGGGAACAGTATTCCAGGACAGGTCGGATCTGTGCCTTATAGATCATAAGCAGCTGAGTGGGGGTGAAATAGCTATTGGCACGAAACAAAAAACCAAGTTTTTGTGATGCACTTTTGGCAATGGACCTCACGTGATTTTCCCAGGAAAGGTTATTGCTGATAGTAATACCAAACATCGATATGGATGACTTCAGTGGTATGGTTACTCCTGACAAAGTTATGTTAGGCACAGTGAGATCGGCTTTTTTAGAGAAAAAACATGCTTGTGTTTTGTTTGCATTGAATTCTACCAAGTTATTAGATCCCCACTCGAGAATTGTTGCTAAGTCCATATTTATATTATTAACATTTCTTCCTCGTTCATTTCTGGTTTCACGGGCTGATATAGGGGCCCTAGAAGAGAAAGCGGTATGGAGGGTACTATCATCGGCAAAGCTGTGTACTGGACATGAAGTTGCTTTCAACAGGTCGTTGATGTATTATAAAATCAGAAAAGTACCATCCATACAAAGTACAGCTACATCAACAACTCAATGATGATGATCCCGATCGCCGTGTGGAGTTCTATGAAATAATGCAGGATTTGTGTAACCGCAATCCACGTTTTATAAAACAAATTCTGTTTTCCAATGAGGCTACGTTTTGCCTAAATGGTTCAGTGAATCGTCAGAATTGCAGATATTGGAGTAGGGATAATCCTCACTGGATGATGGACGGGCATACTCAATACCCTCAGAAAGTCAATGTTTGGGCAGGGATAATAAACGACAGGATTATTGGCCCGTATTTTTTCGAAGGAAATCTCACAGGGGAGCGTTACTTGGAATTTTTGAGAAATGAACTCATACCTAGCCTTGCCGATATTTTTCCAAACGCCAACAATCCTAACTCACCAAATGAAAGTATTTGGTTGCAACAAGATGGGGCACCCCCGCACTATACACGTGATGTTCGCAAGTTTTTGAATAACTGTTTTCCTAGGAGGTGGATTGGTAGACGCGGACCGATAGAGTGGCCCCCAAGATCTCCAGATCTTACGCCCCTGGATTTTTTTGTGGGGTTATTTGAAATCGAAGGTCTATGTAGATAGGCCGCAAAATCTGCAAGAGTTGAAAAGTCGAATTAGGATCGAAATTAACAGAATTACTACGGAAGTTATTCGCAATGTGCAAGAGGAATATGTCCGTAGATTTGCTTATTGTCAAGAGACTGGTGGATGGCATTTCGAACATCTTATTTGACTGTTCTATTTTGTTGGATATAAAGTTATTCTCTTATTGAAATACATTTTAATTTTTGTTCACCCTGTAAAAAAATATCTAATCAATTATTATCATTGAATGCAGTATTGAAAGGCCTTTCAGATGAGGTATCACAAGATATCTATTCCAATTTAAAAAAATTACCGATTACGTCACCATGTCAAAACCAGTGACATAACCTCTTTAGAATATACATGAAAAAATCGGCATTTCAAAATAAAAATCGACGTATTTTAGGATTTTTGTGAAAAGTACATGGCTTGCGAAATATCGAATTTGTTCCATAACTTTGACGCGCACTGTATGATAATACCACGAGGCTCGATATCCATGGTAACTGAAATTCTGACGCATAACTGAAGTTTGGATATCGCTTTGCTTTCGAAATATTATTCGGTGATTCCAACAAGAAATGGAATCCAATAGATGGGGAACTGCTACAAATGAGCAAACAAATTCGAAAATAGTATTTCAGAACTGTTCATTCAATGTTCAAAATTTCAATTGTAATGAATTGCGATTTCCTATGTATCTGAATAAGTTGAAATGAATAATTCTAGTTCCAATTATTAGTACGGAAAAAAAGCAAAAATTCTGAAAGTCGCATACAAAATAAAACTAGTGTCGATAAAATTGTCCTGAATATTCTTCTCCTTCACAATTACTCGTTATCATAACATTTTAGGCAATACAACTCGTGCTACGCACACATGATTATATGCTTGAAGTATGTTCGTATGAAATGCACAAATTATAGATACGACATCTATAATTTGTTTTTAAACCGAATGGAACAAAATTCAGCACAAAATTACCTTTCATCAATGCCACGCATGAGAACCAAACTGGACCGATTCAGTCCAATAGTTTCATGGTGATGGTTGTTGAAAAAAAAAACAATCTTCCATTTTCATATCAATATCGGTATCGGTCTTTTGATAGAGCTCCATCAGCTCCACAACTTCAACCTGCAAAGTTTTTCTCCAAGATGTACACACAAATGAAAAATCGCTGTTAAAATTAATAGTCATGACAATTAAAAAATTTGTATCCTCCTTCCATTTGAGGTTCAGTTGCTCGTATCAATCAGGTACTATTTGAGTTTATTTTTTCGTCGACAAACAGAACATTGTATTTTAACATATTGCTGAGTAGTATTGAGAATAAAACCCAAGTAGGTATTGCCTATATTATTGTGTGCTGGTTATCCTTTTTTTTTATTCGAGTAAGATTATATCGGAATATTAGGAAGCTGTTAGGGAGATTTGAGTCCCTCTCCAACTTTTGAATGAAAGGTTTTATGATTATTACAAAAATAAAAATGCTGTTTTTTTTCAATGGAAATTCTTAATTTCTTCTAACACATGGTTCATCAGCTTGGTTCATGGCGATATCAGAATCAATAAATCAATTCTGAAATACATCTTTCCGACTGGTCGCGCTATCGTTTTTTCGTAGCTGTCGGGCTATAAATTGAAATAAATGATTGAATAAATAACAATACACAGATATGCCCCACTGTGAGCAGTGGTTATTAGTCTTAAGTTTCGCATTGGGAAATATTCCTCTCATTTCAAGAATAGCTCGTTGACTTTGGATCCTTCCCTTCTGATTCTGCATTAGTTCCGATGGATGGAATCCAAATCCTCTTGTTATCTTCAAAACTCATATTCGTTCATAGATCAATCAATATCGTGTACCTATTGATGAAATATCCTACATACACTGCTCGTCTGAAGTCCGTTCCCTCCCACTAATTTTTGAACCACCTGGTATATCGCAACGAAATTTGGAGGGCTCAAAAAGGAGCTAAAAGTTTCGAAATGGTGGCTGAGCGCCATCTTCAATATTTTTTTCAAAATAGAACACCCCGTATATTATTCCATTTTCGGAATCTGCTCATAATTCACGACAGTTTTCTTCAAAACACTGCACTCCTTGATTCAATTGTTTTCGAAATATTAACGTTTGAAAAGTGACATTCCGGTTTAAAATGAAGTATGGATTTTGGTCACTGCCGATAAAACATTTTGCTAACTAAACGTTGTTATTAATTTATAGTTAAATCTCTTGATGAATTCGACTAATAAGAGGCGTAAAGAGAGTTTATTACCGGAAAATCTCGAAGCTTACGAATGTGTTCTGTAAATGCACAATCAAAACAAATCAGTTAGCTGAAAAATTTCAATTTATTTTTGAATAACACTTTCATTTAACCACAACAATTATTTCATCAAGTGTTCAATGTAGCTCCCTCCTAAATCTTGACAATAAAGTGCCCTATTATAAATAGCTTCTCTCACGTTGATGAAAGTCTGTTCATCTATTTCTTCACATGTATCTATCATTCTGCGTTCCAACCATTCTATTGTTTGGCATTCAGTGGCGTAGATTTTTGACTTCAGATACCCCCGAAGGAAAAAAACTAGAGGTTTAAGATCCGGAGATCTTGGTTGCCCTTCTGTACTTCCCCTGCGACCTAGCCATCGCCCAGGAAAGTTTGTATTGATGAACTCTCTAGCCATGCCATCAAAATGAGGAGGTGCCCCATCCTGCTGAAATATGTTTTCACGATTTTCAAACTCTTCCTGATTGTTTAATACAATTTGTCTTATTCGAACTTCAATTTCAGTTTCTAAAAGATTTATGTAAAGAACTCCTGTAAGATTGCCTCTGATGGAAATCGGCCCAACAACGCGATTGCCCAGAATCCTCGACCAAACATTCACCTATTTGAGAAACTGGGTATGTCCCTCTCTAAAAATATGCGGATTAGTATCGCTGCAGTATCGTACATCCTGTTCGTTGACTTTTCCATTAAGAAAAAACGTGCATTCGTCTGCGAAGCATACAAGTCCCGTTCTCCTTCAATTGTTCTTGTTAACCACTCAGAAAGTTCAACACTCCGGTCTGGATCATTCTCCGTGAGAACGTTTAGGATTTTCATCTTATAGGGATGAAACTCCCCTTTTTTTAGGACTCTTGACACTTTTTGAACTCACTCCACAGGATTCAGCAACTGCAGACGTCGACTGAGTTGGTTTGATTACCATTTCAGCAACAATTTCTACCTTTTTTATTCTGAAAGAGGCGGTGTTCCTGATCTTGGAGCATCTTTCAGCGTACCAGTTGCCTGGAGCTTATTCGAAAGTTTGCGCAAATATGACCTCGAAATAGGATTTTCGGGAAATCTATCATTGAACATAATACGGACTGCAAGATGATAATTTCTTCCAGCTTCTCCAAATATCAAAACTGCTTCAAATTTATCGTCTGAACTACGAGCCATGATAACACTTTTCATAAAAGGATTTGGGTGCTTAACGGACTATTTGACAGTTAGCAGTTCAGTTTGACAGTGAACAAGATGTTACCGCGACAACGATTTTTTCCAATGCAAATTCGATTGAAAGCAGCATTAGTGTTTTTGGTTGGGTTTGAAATGACCAAAATGTCACTTTTAAATAATATTCCGAAAACAATTGAATTCAGAAGTGAAGTGCATTCGAAAAAATTGTTGAGAATTATGAGCAGATTTGGAAAATGAAATAATATACGGGGTGTTATATTTGAAAAAGTTATTGAAAATAGTGCTTAGCCGCCATTTTGAAACAGTTAGCTGTGATTTTTCCATGAAAAAGTAGGTTTTTATCTCCTATTCAAGTCCTCCGAATTTCGTTGCGATATACCAGGTGGTTCAAAAATTAGTAGGGGGGGAACGGACTTTAGACGAGCACTGTTTATAACGTGAAAGTGAAAGAGGGAATTTTGTGGCATAGTGGTCCAATTATGAAATCAAAGAAAAAACGCATCCTCAAGTGGGGGTCGAACCCACGCCTCATGATTTCTAGCCATACGCCATAGGACATAGGAATCGACACACACTCGTGAATCCTTTTCTTCCACAATTTAGTATTCATGTTAGAAATGAATCGAAAATCAAACGTACTTATCACTGGCCGTCGATATCCATTACCTGTCACTCAACTTCATCGTCATTCGAAGATTTCAGTAGCAGATTCAAGCAGATGATCTCTAACCACTGATAAGATTTAGCCAAATATATAAGGTGAAAGTGGAAATATTGCGCTCGAGATACATATAATGAAAGAAGGAATTTTGTGGCATAATGAACAACTTATTGAATCGAAGAAAAAAAAGCATTCTCAAGTGGGAGTGTCGATTCCTATGTCTTCGAATGGCTCAGATGGTAGAGCGTATGGCTAGAAATCATAAGGTCGTGGGTTTGACTCCCACTTGAGAATGCTTTTTTTCTATAATTGAATAATTTGTCCACTATGCCACAAAATTCCCTCTTTCATTATATGTATTTCGGACGCAATATTTCCACTTTCACCTTATATATTTGGCTGAATCTTATCAGTGGTTAGAGATCGTCTGCTTGAATCTGCTACTGAAATTTCGAATGACGATGAAGTTGAGTGACAGGTAATGGATCTCGACGGCCAGTGAAAGTACGTTTGATTTTCGATTCATTTCTAACATGAATATTAAATTGTGGAAGGAAAGGATTCACGAGAGTGTGTCGATTCCTATGTCCTCGAATGGTTCAGATGGTAAAGCGTATGGCTAGAAATCATAAGGTCGTGGGCTCGACTACCACTTGAAAATGATTATTTTCCTTTAATTTAATAATTTGTCCACTATGCCACAAAATTTCCTTTTTCACTATATATAACTTTTAAAATTTTTAGTTATACCCTGTAGGCGTTGATTTTTAACAGGATTTTTCAATGCGTCATTATTTATTGGTTTAACAGGTACACGCCTCACTATAAATCATTCAAATCACCCTGTATGTTTATTGACAAAGAATAAACCTCGTCAGGATTCATATCGATACACCTCATCCTTCGTCCTATTCAAGCTCTGCCAAAGAGTAAAGACTAGGAAAATAATGGAGGGTGTGCAATGCAGTTTCATCGTCGCAGATTGAAAAGATGCGTTACCGGGATTGACTGGGCGCTTCCATCATCCCCGTCTCTATCCCTGAGGAGTTGGCTCAGGAGGGTTGAGTTGACTCACGCACATGTAACGCTTTGTGAGATACGTATACTGGTGTAAGATTAATTCTTTTTGTCTAGAATTACGACTATTGTTGGGGCACGTAGCTGTAATTTTCTCTCGTTGTTTTATGGCTGATATGGAGGGATTTGTTCGTTTCTTCTTTTTATTATTCGTGTGAAGGATTGCTCGAAATGATTCCGAATATTTCATAAGTTTCCGAAGATTCAATGGGATTCTCCATGTAATACATCATAATCATAATACAACATGATGACATTCAGTTGACTTGTTTGGGAATCAGATGTGGAATCATCTGCAACTCTAAGAAAAACTTCAGTCAATATCTTCCATCGTTCAAGATAACCTCTTGTGGAGTATTCATGTTGAAAAGGGAAATATCCTCAATTGAATAGATTTTTTTTTCTGTAAATTGAATGTTATCCAATGTCCGGCGAGGCTTCAGCTGGAGAAGTAGTTGTTCTCCATTAGATATTCACAAAAATAAATTATTTTTATCGTGGAATCTTCAATTCAAGGAAAAATATTTCTATTCGATTTTTAATTGAGAATTTTTCCCTTTTCAACATGATTTTCAATTACTTACATCAGACCTCAACAACACGATAATATACCGGACCTCTATCCCAAGGAACAATGTGGGTGAGATTTCCGTCCTTTCGCCTCATAGGTTTGAGTCTGTAGAGGGACACACCACGAGGCAACGCGAGCCGGCATTCCATTGACCATAGAGAAGAGTTCTATACTGATATAGACCGCAAACTCAAGGTCAAAATTTCCCGACTGATTCCAGCACCATCTACGTGGTTGGAGTGATGAACTAATCAATAGGCGGCAATTTTTTAATTCGAATTATAAAAAGAAATTACGAGACCACCGTACTCAGCTAAGGAAACCTTTCTGCCGAGAACCCCTCGACCACCGATTTTTATGTGGTATTGAGGATTCCTCAACACGAAGGATTTCTCAGCATGGTGTGGTGCAAACAGGCAATATTCAATCAAAATGACAAGCTCAGCTAGCGCCGTGTTGAAATCTCAAACCAGCGACTAATGTATTATTCTCTGAAGAAAGAATATTGAACGTGATAATTTGAAAAATCCCTCCCTATTATAACTGGTGTGCTTGGTAATGGAAATATTTGAGAAAATTGTTTGAAAAAGATAGCATATGTATGAAAATTGTAGATATGATCAGCATCTGCATGAAAATTGTAGATATGATCACTTTGATTTGATTTGATGATAAGTTACCATCATCAATGTGTGAACCACATTAATGTATTATTACATATAAAAAGTGCAGCATGTGCATCCATCGAAATGTTGAATCAGGAGTGATAGTGAAATAGATACTTTTGTACAATTAACAGGAAAGCGATGCATATTGATATTATTTCCATTGTTATCACAGGAAGGCACGCAACATTGATTCAATACTTCTTCAAACACCAGAAGCAAACAGGAAAATTATGAATTGTTTATGTTCCACACGTGGAAGATGACAAATCGCGAATGACAGTAAGGACCCCCTCCCTTCCCCGCGAATGCGTGTTGATCATGTCAGTCGATATCAGCACCCCCATACGGTTTGTAGTCAACACTACATCGTGTATGACCTTGATCATATGAGACGATACACCGTGCCTTCGACTCACTCTGAAGCAACAATATGTCAGTATGGTCAACTGCTGCTATGTCTTTCATTTTAGAAAATAGTTGAAAGATCAAACAGCGAAGAAGAACTCGATGGTGGGTTGAATACTTACATAGAAATGATTTACATTATGGCAATAGACTAATGCAAGATATGATGTTCGAAACTGTTTAAAAGATACAGTTAAGAACTTTACTCGCTTGTCGTTGGCTGATTTTGATTACTTTGCCGAATTAATAAGTCCAGTGGTTGAAAAAAGTTACAAATGTTTGATTAACGCAAAAGAAAGGCTTCTCATCACATTACGATTTCTATCTACAAGAGATTCATATACAACTTAACGATACAATGACCTACCTGAAACAGTAATCTGACATTGTTTTTGCCTTGTTTTTTTTTTCTGTAAGTACATTCTAACAACTTCATTTTGGCCTTGATTTCATTCACGTTCAGCTCAAGAGCGGTATTTCTCTGCATGAATCTTCTCTTAGAGCGTTGTTCTTATATTTTTCGTGTTATGGGTCTAATAATGAACTATGGTCTCTGTACATTTTTTTGGTGTCCATTTTATCAACATTAAACTGGCACGAAAGAAAAACACATACTAACTTGGGAAATGCCGCGCAACGAGGCTTCTGTGAGCGAGGCAGCCTCGCAAAGTACGTACCCACCTTCAGATTGACGTGCAAGCTCCATAACTTTTTCCTATCCAAGCTATCGACTTTTTCTTTAAACAATATGGGGCACATTCCAAAAATATTTTTATTCAGATACAGCATGTTCCAAAATAAGATACAAAACTAAGATCCGATTTTTTAAACCTCAACCCCTTATTTTTGTTACATTTTTCGATTCGCCACTAAATTGTCGATATGACTCACCTGGGTTTATCAGACTTATGTCACTTCATTTGTCAAAATAGCGTCGTGCAGGGATCCACAGAAAAATTTATAACTTCAGAAACATTCAAGATAATGAAACCATTTCGATTCCTTATGCTTCAGCGCATCTTTTGAGATGCGAGCCAACTGGAAGTCGATGTTCCATCGCCCAATACGATTTTTGGAAAATGACAAATTACAACTGGCAATAACTAGACTTTTTCAAATGCAACATCATTGCATGTAATTTTAAGAGCTTTTTGTCGACATACTGTTTTAGGGGTCTACTTTGTGAAGTTTGCGAGATTTGTTGCAAAATAACAAATGTTGATGGTCTTTTCGAAAAAAAAAATTATCGTATGCCGCTGTCATAAAATTTTACACTTCCGCGTACTTTCAATAATTGTACACGTCTGATTGTTAATAACACATTTCACCCGCGAAGAATTATTGAATATGGCGAAGGTGACAGAAATGATTAGCAAGCAGCATCTAAAAAATATCCAGAAGCAACAACTCCACGGGTGTCTCCATCCCAAAAGCAGAGAGACTTGTTTGAACTCACTGGTAGTGTGTCTAATTCCAAAAAAGGGAATAATTGGTGGTCGAATCTATGAGGAAAATGGGTTGCAAATTTTATTGATGCTATTGGAAAATCCTCACTCAAGGACTAGGGAAATAGCAGCGGAAACGAATATTTCACAAAGTGTTCCACCCTTATCATCTGAACCTACATCAAGAATTGCATGGTTATTATTTTGCAAATAGAGTTGCGTTTTGTATTCCAAATGAGTGGCATGATTAACGAGGATTATAATACTTCAATCAGAATTCTGTTTTCTGATGGACCAACGTTTAAGATCAACAGGTAGGTCAACAGACATAATACGCTTCATTATGCAATCGAAAATCTTTACTGGTTGAGGACTGTTGATCACTAAGCGTTGGTCGCTTAATGTTCTGGGAGAAATTATTGGAAATCACAATAGTGGACCCTACTTTCTCGACAATGTGCTGAATGGTGAAAGATATTTATTTATTCCCACATACAAAAAAATTAACTATACCAAACTGAATCACTTACTTGAAACCGAGAGATGGGAAGATGTAGTTCAGAACGATAACCCCCAACTAGCTTATAACAGCTTTATTAAAAAACTCTATAATTACATAGAAAAGGCTACGAAAGGAATCAAGATAACTAAAAAACATAAACTGAAACCGTGGATAACTGCAGGGTTAATAGAATCAATAAAAACCGAACGTGAAAAATTTTTTAAAAAAAAAAAAAAAAAAAAAAAACAATATTTAAAAAAATTAGAACAGTGGTAACTACAAAAAAACATGGGAAATAATAAATGAAGTATCAAACAAAAATATAACAAAAACTAATGTCAATGTATTAGATATGGTAGATACAAAGGGAAACATAATATCCGACAATAAAACGAAAGCTAATACCTTCAACTTATTTTTCACTAACATAGGAAAAAATATGGCTGACAAAATCGAAAAAGTTGATAATCTCCCTATAAACTTTTTGAATGACAATTTAGTTGGACCATCGATGTTCCTACAGCCTGTTACTAGTAATGAAGTTATCAATATAGTATCTAAACTAAAAAACAAGTCGGCCCCCGGACCAGATGGAATAAACTCGATATTGATAAAAAATGTCCATTTACACATTGTGGTACCACTCTCCCATCTCATTAATATAACGTACAAATCTGGTGACATACCATCACAATGGAAAGAATCGGTAATTACCCCTGTATATAAATCAGGTGATAAAAGTAATTTAAACAACTACCGACCTATATCTGGGATAAATAGTTTTGCGAAGATTTTTGAACATTCTGTAGAAAATCGTCTAGTAAATTTTTACAATATTCATCAAGTGATAAAAAAAAACAATTTGGGTTCATTAATGATTCTAATACTGAAAAAGCTGTTTTACACCTCTCAAAAAATATAGTTGATGCCCTGGAGAAATCCGAAAAATGCTTAGCAGTTTTTCTGGATTTAGCCAAGGCATTCGACACAGTGTCACACTCCAAGCTCATAGATAAACTTTATAGATATGGAATTCGTGGACCTATGAAAGATTTATTGCAGAACTATCTATCTTGCAGATATCAAAAAGTAAAAATAGTCAAATATACCAGCGAACCCCAAAAAATAGCCGTCGGAGTTCCACAAGGCACAGTACTGGGTCCGATACTGTTCCTAGTCTACATAAATAGTATTGGCAGTATAAACTCTATCGATCATCTCATTCCATATGCAGATGATACCGCAATTATATTTCCAGGGAAGTCATGGCAAGAAACATACCAAACTGCAGAAATTGGGTTGAAAGATATCCAAATATGGCTAAACTATAATCTACTAAACCTAAATATTCTCAAAACAAAATTTATATGTTTCACGCTCCTAAGTAACGATCAACCGAATCAAGAAACACTGAAAATTCACAAAATGAACTGCCCACAGAATAATAATCTATCTTGGAATTATACTTGACCAACATATGAGATGGGATGAACACGTTGGTCATGTCGTCAAACGTCTAAAACAACTCACCTATAAATCATACAATCTAAGAGGAATACTTACCCGAAACAACCTTATAATAATATATAACTCTCTCGCAGAGTCGATCATTAGATACGGTATTACTGTTTGGGGTGGACTCTTCGACAACAACCTCAAAAACCTTCAAGCGATGCAAAATACTATTATAAAAATAATTTTTCATAAGAAAAAACGGTTTTCTACTGAACAACTGTACAAAGAAACGAAACTTTTCAATGTAAGAAGCTTATTCATTTACAACAGCCTAATATGGGTCTATAAAAACAAGCCTACAGATATCATATATAGACGACTACAAAACACTAGATCAACAGAAAATCTAAATATGCCTCTCCCTATCTTCAAAAAATCACATACACAAAGAACACTCAGCTACTTCGATCCCAAATTATACAATTCACTGCCTAGGAACATAAAAGAAAAAAAATCTCTTAGTCAATTCAAATATGAAATTAAAAACTACATTACCACACATTACGCAAACCTAATGAAATTATTTTGAGAAAAAAAAAACAATCCAGCTCACAACCTCTAACTCTCGACCCCCAGGATCTTGTGGGGGTCCTATAAAAATGTGAACTAGTGCATGACTATATAATGGTATAATAGATACAAATTTCCATGTCCATTCACACCATGTATGTACACAAAATACCATTCCGGCAATCCTAGATGCAAACCAAAACAAGTGCATCAAGCACTTAGGTCAGCATCTGAGATATGGAAGGATATAACATATAATAATATATAACTAATAGATGGGTATGTATATGCATGTATGTTATCTGATTTTCACCATGTAATGTAATTTCAATTCAATAAATTCAATAAATTCAATTAATATTATTATTATTTATTTATTTTACATCTAGCAGGTTGAACCCATTCACAGGAAGTGGTGAGTTAGTTAATTAGGTAAAGTCACATGTGAGTGCCTTATAAATTGATTGATGTTCAAGAAAAATATGTTACATTACATAGATCATTAGCTTGTCTACACATTGTGTTAATGGGAGAGTGGAAATGGTGAAAAGAGTTTGGTACATTTGAGTGAAATGTCAAATTAGATCTAGACGTTAAACGTAGCACATTGAAATTAATGAATGACAATAAAGTATTGGAGTCAATAAGGCTGTGAATGATTTTACAAATGAATGTGAGATCACTGGTTTTCCTAATTTTGCAAAGTGACTCAAACTTGAACTCATTGAGGAGGAGGTCATAATTGTAACCTCTCGCGGGATAGACTCCGTGTTTTTTCATAAAACAATAACTGAGAAATTTTTTCTGTACTCTTTTAATGGCAGCGATGAATTTCTCATGGTTCGGATTCCACACAGAACTACAATAACTGAGTTTACTCTTTACAAGGGAATTATAAACAGCTTCTAGGGCATCTAGCGATTTTATATTTCTGCAATTGCGCATTAGAAATCCCAGCAATTTGGTTGACTCAGATACGATAGTATTAATGTGAAATGAAAATGTTAGTTTGCTGTCGAACAATATTTCTAGGTCTTTGAACTGGGTGACACGGGAAAGATTTTCTTCGCGATTGTCTTCCCAATATGTTAGGAGAAGTGGATTTGAACACCAGAATGACCATGTGGTTGCAACACGATGATCTTGGATCACTTCTATTTTAATCGTTGAATAGACAGAAGAAGCTTTATTCCTTGGCTCGCGCGATCCCCAGACCTCACCACTATGAATTTCTTCCTTTGGAGGTACCTGAAGGGCAGAAATTTCAAAGATCATCCATTCATTGAGATGAAATGAAAAACAGGATCACGCAATCATTCCGGTTCAACTGATAAAGCAATGCTTGCTAGAGTCGGGGCTCATTTACTAGAAGTCTAGCAACTTGTGAAACATGATTTTGACCTATTTGAGCATTTATAAGTGGCCTTTTCTTAAAGGTTCAACATTGTTTCCTATTAATCATCCTCTCCTGTTCTCATGAAGATTACTGGAAGTGTTTCCTTTGTGATGTACTCCTGTTTCTGTTTCAATTCCATTTTGTTGAAACATTTTCTCGGAATTGTATGAATGTTAAAAAATTCACGACAGCGGCCTACTCGTCTCCTTTTTTTTTTTCGAAAAATCATCAACATTTCTTATTTTGCAACAAATCTCGCAATTTTAACTAATTAGAGCCCACAAATCCTATCTCGGCAAAGGGCTCTTGAGAACTGCAATGCAATGATGCAATAAAATATAGGGTGATGCATATGAAAAAGTCGAGTTATTGCCATTTGTAATGTGTCCTTCAAAAAAATCCTAGTACGCGATTGGACATCGACTCCCATTTAGCCTAAGAAATCGACTGGAAAAGAGTTGGTTGAATTGGTTCTGAAGTTATGAATTTTTCTGTGGGTCCATGCACGACGCTATTTTTACACATTGACATAAGTCAAAAACATTTGCAGATGAGTCTAAGGAACGCGGGTGTGTTATATCGACAATTTAGTGGCGAATCCAAAAATGTAACAAAACTGGGGGGTTGCCAATTAAAAAACATAACTCTGTTGGGTGTCTTATTTTGGGACATCCTTTATATGATCAGAAGTAAATCTCGAATTAGCCACATTGTCGTCCTATCGTTTAAAAAAAAATCAGGTCAATGGTCGATAGCTCGGATAGAAAATAAAAACTTTTTAACAAAAAATTAAACCGACGAAATACGGAATTGAAAAGTAAAAAAATTAAATAAACAACAAACAAGCAAATGAATTAGGTAAGGCGTAAAATGCGCGGTGACATTCTGATAATTTTTTTGAAGTAATTTGATGACCTTCGTTGATTGTTCGTTTGGCGCCGACTCAAAATTAGTTATTTACATTAGTTTAGGAGCTCAATTATTGAGACTAAGAAGGTTTATTTTACACTTTTCAGTTCCGTTTTGGATGGCGATATTCTTTTTGAAGAAACTGTTGGCAAACATTCAACCGTAATGGAAAGTAGCGAGGGAGTAGCGCCTGAACTCAGACAACAATATGTGAAATATTCAAATTGTGTAGTTGATCCGGGATCTTCCTCAATTGAATTCAAAACCGCTACCCCATATTCTGGTATTCTTACAGTACGTTGAACTCCTTTTAGATGAGTGTTGTAACACATTTTTCATTACTTCCTTATACATAATCAATTTCTAATATTTTTCTGGTTATCTTTACGGTGGTACGGGTCAGTAGTCACTGCTCAGATCGTGAATTACGAAAATGCGCTCGTTATTATCGACCGTCATATTCATGTCAAGTTGATCGGGTTGTTTTCAAGTCGAGCATGTGTTTTTTCCATAAGTGTTTTTAAATAGAGGAGAAACCGAGGTTAGTTTGTGAAAAAACAGGTGGAAATTGGTGATTTCCTCGAACCGAAATGAGGATCGTCCTCTTTCTTCGATTGAACCTCGAAATAGGCACGTGTGGTGAGTGAATTGATTTGGGTACGTTACGATTTTTAAGTTGAATGGCTATCATTGTTGAATTTGGTGGAGTATAATTATTTTCTTTATCTTGCAATCAATGTTGTAGATGATAAACATTATTTTTATCGCTTTTTATATGCTTGTAATATTCGAATTCTTGGATGGTAACTGAATGGTTATTGTTGAAGGTCAAGGATACATTCTATACTGTCAGATTTTCGTCACTTTGGAATTATCAGTGAATTCCCGATTAAATTGTTTTCATATTATTTTATATTCAACATATCGTATATGATACTCCCTTTGGTTAATTTCTATCAAGGTCGATTTGTGTTTTTGATTTACGTAAAGAAAAAACAAAACAAAATATTTCGGCCATTTTGGGCAAGCATTTAGGTACCAGATAATCGGTAATTTCGAGTGGACTAGCGCTCATTTCACTGGACCAGGGTGATTATTCCAAGGATTCCGATTGCAAAGGGTGTATTCGACTATTCTGGGACAGTTATGCAGTTTACCTTATAGGACAGCTCTCTGGTAAGCAATTTTTTATTTAATTTCATAACAATACGTTTATGAGATTATTTTGGTTCTTTTTCAAGAAAGAATTGCTTCTGGAGAGGATTGTACTTCTGGCTTAACAAGTCTCAGAACACTCGATTCAATATATTCCTCAAACATAAAATTTGATTCACATTTAATAAGTTCCTTTTATCGATTTACTTCATTCAATTCACAGTGAGGGTTACTTGATTTTTGATCGTTGTAGAATCAATTCATTTCAGTTACTACCTTGTCGCCAAGAGCAGGGACATTCATTCAATTTTTTGAGAATTACCTGGCTTATCGATTCGAAAAGGGAATTGCCGCCATATTTCGAAATTATCTTTATCTAAGAGTGTTGTGCCCACTGAAAGACGTGCGGTCTTCCTCTTCGGTTTATCTCTGAAAATTCTTCAATAAAAAGAATTACCTAACTTTATCTTTATCTAAGAGAGTTGTGCCACTGAAAGATGTGTAGTCGCTCTCTTCTTATCTTAACTGAATAGTATATTTTTGCTTTAGGGCCTGATTAATATTCCGGTTCATAACGCTATATTTTCCTTTGGTATTTGCTTTAGAATACTATATTTTTTCTCTGGCAACTAGAGAGTATTTCGCTTTGAAATACTATAATTTTTCTCTGGTAAAGTTTAAAAGAAATTTTTATATTTCTTTTGAAATACCTTTACTTATTCAATTTTTTTGAACTCTTCAAGTACATATAATCACCTTATCATAGCTTCTTTGTTTCAAAATTCAACTGAATTTCAACATAACGTTTTGGGTGAGGTTTGTTTAGATCTGTTCTGAATTTTGCTCATTGTTATTTTTTTTTTAAATGATTAAAATCAACTTGGAAATTCAAAACCAGTATAGCATATTTTATTGCTACTTGATCTTTTTCTTCCACTGTTATCTTCCAGTCTTATATATGGACTGGAGCATATTTTTTTTTCGTATGCTATCATTTGCATCTATCTTTTGACTCTAGATCAAAATTTGAATCATAAAAACTTGAGGTTAAAAAGATATCCTTCGTTCTCTCCTTTTTGTACAAATTTTTATTCCTATCATCTTCTTCGCATGATATATACCACGGACTGAAGCCACCCTCTGAGACAGGAGGACTGGTACCCTAGGAGGTCATACAGCCCATCAAATTCAACCTTGTCCGTGAAGATAAAACCAATTCACGCTAAAAATCAATATATACCCACGACCAGATTCGTCATCGTACCGCTGAGACCAGTTTCGCATAAACCAGCCTTCTTCATCTCCCTTCATTGAAGACCTCCGCAGGTATATACCGTATCATCAACATCTAGAGGAATCTTGACATGTTGTAAATATTCCAATAAAAAATTTTAGTACACATGTAATTTTTCAATTTTTTCATTGATTTTTTTATACTCTTCAAATAATATTGTTAGTTTTTTATGAACTCTACTCACTTGTTGAAGTTTTTTATAATAACCAGTCTGGAATAAATTTGTTAAGTTGATTTCCTGCATATTTATTTGCCTTCCCATACAAACTAGGTGACATTTATTTAGTAAATTTTTGTTTATCTTTGGCTTTTGTCTTTAGCAAGCCTGGGGCCCAACTCTTGAACTAGTCAAGTTAATTACAGTATAATTTTTTTAGTGGCCCTATTTGACAAACTAGGAAAATTCATTAATTGAACCTCACCCACGGCCTAACCGTATCCATCTGAGCAGCCTTTCGGCAAGGTGATTTCACCTTCTTAAATTTGAGTCGGATAATTTCGAATTTGGGGTTCAAAAATAAGGGGTGTTGCAGTGTCTGGTTCAAAACTCTCCTTGTCGCACAACCTTCTATGAATGTTTGAAAATGTTGGTGCATCCCAAATATTTATATTTGGAAAGCGGTCTTCATACAACCGCCTGGCTTCCAGTGCGTTACCATCAGCAAGCATATATGTAATGCATATCTGCAAACTCAGAATCCCTAAAATGGACAGTTTTTTGATAATATTGTTGATTTTGATGAGTTGACAATTAGACTAGGTAGACAGCTGTCAGAAATGTTAATATTTACAAAATGAATCTGCTTGTTACCTACTACATACGTTTTCAATCCTTGGTAATTACCCACTGCAAAAAAAAATGTTTTATCTTCATTGATAAACATGTTGTAAGGAGGATGTATGGGAGAGCAACTCTGTTGAACATCGTCCCCACTATATTTGTTGTTTGTATTTTTTTGAGTTTTTCAGAAAAAATAAAGGCACGTATTATTATCCATATTATCAGTAACATGTTCTGCATTTATCTCACCAGCTTGGGATCATATGTTCATTTCATCAAGACATTTTCTTGTCAGTTCGTTTATCAGTAACTATAGTTCATAAGATTCAATACACCGTGAGATTCTATTATTGTGATAGAAAAATTCCAGATTCAAATCCTCAAAGATGATTATATCATCATATGTTATGAGGTTTTATCGAGTATGTCGACAACTGTATCCATGATGAAGGTTTTCCACGAAGCTTTCATCAAAACGGGTGTTCATGAAGTTTTCCACGCCCTTCTCTGTTGCAACTATATTTAAGCCCATGATTCGAATCAACATTTGATGTTAGCCATGTTCCAAAAACAACAACTTTATGGTCTTATATCATACATAAATGATCAGCAAATAATAGTATCAAAGATCTTACGTTTAGGTGAACACATTCAGCTATATTGTGTATAATCCATAATTGATACTTGTTTGGGGACTACTGATGTAATTGTGAAGGACAGAGCAGTCATTGTAGTTCGCTGAATGATCTACTGGTGAATTTCTCTTACATGATTTGTTAATACTCATACAATTAATACATTGAACATTATTTTATCACTGTACATTACAGTAGTATAACTTATGACTTCCATTATTTCTTTGACATATTCAATTCAACTAAGAGTATTGTTCTCGATAACCAAAACTACAGCGCTTGAAATAATTCAGAATTAGAAAATGATCGCATATTTATTAGTAACATTTCGATAATAATATTGTTACTGTGGTAGATCCGATTCGGAGCATTCGAAGAATATGGCCTATTTATTGACTTCTTTACTCTTTGATCATATGAACATAATTTTTTACTTGACAATTCAACTCATTTATGAAAAATCGCATATGCCACAGTGCAATTTTCAGTTTGACAGCGGCAAAAGTTTGTAACAACTTTTACAGCGACAAATGCATTCATTTCTTTATCAATTATCGCGGCGGTGTTGGTTGCCAAAATAAATTGTTTGAGATGTTTGTCAACAACTTATTGAATTTCTAAGCAGTAACAATGAGTCGATTCGGTGAGTCTACGAACGCCAAAATTTGTCAAATTGTTAATACCTGTGTGCCTACTAATACAGTTGCGACGCAATAATCAATCTGGCGACAATTTTCTACGTTTTGCGATGCGAAAAGATATAAATTTGAGCCAGATACTTCCATCGAGAAATTGAATGTAATATTGCAAGATTGGGCATTCAATATGCGAAAAGGCAACGAAAAAAACTATAAAGAAGCGGAGGTAAAACAATTTGGAATACCACCGCTAAAATGCTACAAAGTAAATATTATAACGAATTCAATATTGTATTTAACCCTTTCACCGACATTCAGTTCAATTCATCACGAGCTGCACGTAATGCTAAACGTAAAATCCTACAAGCACAACCCGAAAACAGAAAATCTAGTGCATCAGCTCTTAATAAATCTGAAGTATTTGCAATGGCCAGATTATATGACGAAAATGAACCGGAAGGAAATTATATCACATTTTGGCGTTTGTATAAGCTTGGCGCGGAGGAGAAGCAGCTTACTGCAAAACCTCTTATTTCGTATCTGAAATTGAAAATAATGAAAGAGAAACTGGACGTAACGAGTACAATCCTCTATTTTTGAAGAGAAGACAAGGGGTAACAATAAATTATGTGACAGCAAATGGATTACGCCTAATATTTTGGAGTAAGATATTTGCCGAATACATTTATTTGAAAAGTTAATGGAAAAATGAGACACTTCAATCAACTTCAATATACCCCGACAATCTTCTCGGTATCACAATACATTCCACTTCAATGTACTCAATACACAACACCACTCTCATTCACCAATAAAATGAGCAGAAATTATAATAAGCTAGGCTCAGTTGACATTTTTTCTCTTACTCGGACACAATTCAGACACCGTTTCCAGTTTGGTTTCTGACTAACCTTTAACCTGTAAGTCAACCGAACTCATGAATTATTACTACTTTCCATTGCACAATCACATGTAATATTTATTGAGTACTCCTGTAATTGTGCCTCCGGCCTGCTGGATGAATATACCAAATACATAAATAAATAACATTGGACAGAGTATTTCTTACACCAAATCCCTTTTGGAAGAAAAAAAATTCTAAAGGTTGGTATAAGAATGTGCCGATTGGAATTAATGAAATTTCCAAATGGACTTAATACTCAGCACAACGTATTGGTATAGATGTCAAACGTGTCAAAATTACAAATCACTCAAATCGAGCGGCAGCAGTTAGCAAATCTAACAGGACACAGCAATTCATCATCAATAAAACCATACTTACAAGTTGACAAAGAGTATCTTTCGAGCATTATTCAATCAATTCGTTTGGAAAAAGAAAAAACTTCCTAGCATGAATTTCAATAACTGCATTTTTAATAATTGTACATTCAAATGAAAATGTGTTCATCTTTAACGTTTCATAAATAAAGTTTGCATTGGTATGTTTCTAAATTCCTTATTCATTGAATTGGCCTGCCGAATTATACTCGATGTTTGTATGATATCAGGTAAATTTGTGTTGTTCAAATTCTAAACTGTTTCCTCTAGCAATTTGACTAGAAAAACTGTCAACCTAAAAACGCCCCACCTTCGGTGTCGCGTTTTTAATAGTTGACAGTTTTTCTCCTCTAATTGCTAGGCAACAGTTTCTCATAAAACAACCCAAATCTACCCGATAAAATACAAACCTGCCGTGCAATTACAAGTGAAAGTATACAGATCTTGAATAAATCTTGTTGGTCTTATATCATACATAAATGATCAGCAAATAATAGTATCAAAGATCTTACGTGTAGGTGAACACATTCAGCTATATTGTGTATAATCCATAATTGATACTTGTTTGGGGACTACTGATGTAATTGTGAAGGACAGAGCAGTCATTGTAGTTTGCTGAATGATCTACTGGTGAATTTCTCTTACATGATTTGTTAATACTCATACAATTAATACATTGAACATTATTTTATCACTGTACATTACAGTAGTATAACTTATGACTTCCATTATTTCTTTGACATATTCAATTCAACTAAGAGTATTGTTCTCGATAACCAAAACTACAGCGCTTAAAATAATTCAGAATTCGAAAATGATCGCATATTTATTAGTAACATTTTGATAACAATATTGTTACTGTGGTACATCCGATTCGGAGCGTGAAATTACACCTTATAAGTAACTATAACCCATTTTGGAATGTGGAGAAATATTTTAAGTTAACAATAAGTGATTTTGCACCATGTATTTTGCCTATAGAGTTGATGGATTTTGGAGGAGATTTATTGGTCTCAACCGTGGTTCCAACAACCTGAATTATGACTTTGTGACGGCTTCAAAGTAAAACAATTTGTCAGAAATAATAAATTTGTACTTCTTCAGGAGATTAACTCTCTTTGCTTTGAGTGAAACAAATCATCGTATTCCATTCCAAACAATGATGTTCTACTGAAGCAAATGATACTCGAGCTTGGAATTCAGATTTGAAATAGATCGTAATACTGAATTCTAAAATTTGAATTTTCATGATTAAATTTTAATGAAGATTCGCTTCAGGAACATTCTTTAAATATAGTTGATAGATAGATAGATTGATACAAAAGAGTATCATTCACAAAGTGTAGGGAAAATACGTCAAAAACTAGTGAAGATTTACATATGAAATCAATAAGATTCTTCAAGGTGAATGGATCCAAGTTTGAATTACATTCAAAACAATTGAAAGAAATGGATTTCATACATACATAGTTCATATGTGATAAAAAAAATATAAATTTCACAATACATACACACTTAATAGTTTGAGATAAAACATAATTCATTACTTTGTACGATAACCGAAAAGAAAACTTGATTCATAGTAAGAATTGGTTTATTGATGTGAACTGGATGAAACAAGTGTTCTCAGGAGAGTTCACCCATCGGCTTTACACATTATCTGAAGGATAGATTTCCCACCACAACATATACTTGTAACAAAAAGCATCTGACCACGTAACAGTGCCTTTGTAAATCCATACTAACCGATGGTAAGTGTTCGGGAGGGGAGAAACGGGGCCCAGGGCTGCAGTCCATCACGCGGAACCTCAGGGACGCCAATACATACGCTCTTATATAGCGCCTCGACGCTCAGGACCTCGCTTTCCCTTTTCAGAAACTCTTTCTTGTCTCGCATTCTACCACACTTTTGCCTCCTAAATTATTGCTCTTCAAGAACTGACACTCTGCTGAAGATTTATCGGTTCTTTCTTTGTGTTGGCCAATGCCGGGAAGGTTAATTTCGATTTTTGACGGTGAACTGAGATATATTTACAGTTTATATCTCCAGTACCGCCATCATGAAGCAAACAATCCTGAATATTATGATGATGTTTTGACCTTCTATATTTATATTGAAAAGCAATTGTTGGGGTTGAGTCTCTTATAGAAAACCAATATTTCTCAGTAAGCCAACGTTTCGGCAATATATTTCGCCATCCTCAGGGTTCCAAATTATAAAATTATGGACCATTACAAAAGAAAAATTGCACAAGAACAATTTCTATAAAAGTAAAAGTTAAAATAAGAACGTGTAAACGTTCATAGTTAAGATTATAATTCTTGAATATTGATACCAGCTCGAATTCCGAAACCAGTCTTGAGGAAGAATTTTATTCTAGACTTACATTAGTGATTTTGGTTTCTCTTCGTCAAAAATACACAGCATGGAAACAACATAGACGTAACGAGACACTGGATAAAATTGAGTGAGTTTTCTCTTTATGATTCTGTTCACCATCTGATTCGACACTCGAATGAATCGGGTGTATTGTTTGATGGGCACAAAAACTAAAAGGTGCGCCTCATTTCTATCGATAGGTAGATTGAATTGAGATAGGCACTGTTTAGATTTTTGTTATCTTTTCTATAGTTGACTGAATCATATTTAACGATGTTATTCATCTCTTGATAAATACGTTTGAAAAGGTAGCTCTGATTGCCCACAATTATTATTTCTGTGAATTCCTTGTTTACTAATGGTTGAGATCGGCCCACTTGTATAGGTTCAGTTTGAACTTCAAGTGTCAGTTAAACTTTGGTTTATTGAATAAAGTTCGTTGTATAGGTGTGTGTGACTGCTATTCGGAGTTTAACTGTCAACTGACGGTTGTCGAGTTGAACTTCAAGCTTCGGTTTAACACATGCGTGGATTGAAATACTGATGTTTTTCCTGTAACATATAATTATTTAAAATTCACTACTGCTGAGTACACGACGATTCCAATTCTAAAATCAAAATTCTGTATTCCGTGTGAAATTTTTATTTATTTAAGCAAAGCGCTTTTGGCCTACGGCCATCTTCAGTGCTTATCTGAAATGTTTACGATATAAATAATGGAATTATCTTGATTGAGTGAAAACTTGTGAGCATTCTCACATGTGTTGTATGTTCCTGGTTCTCAGAATCACATTCAAAATGTTCAAAACAATGAAAATGTCCTAACTCCAGTCTATTTCAACATTATTTAAAGTTTTGAAAATTGTTTTGGCCAACAACTAGACAGCCGTGGTAAGACAGGTGCTGTCAAGTGTCACGTGTGCGATGTTGACAGATTTACACTTTTGTGGTTATGGTTGATGACATCATTTAAAATTTGAATATGGAAAAACTATGGAAGGAGTATGGCTTGTATGGTTGAGAGAAATGTCGAGAGAAACTAGATAGTGAATTTCAAGTTCTGATGCGAATCAGGCGCAATAGGAAAATCATAAGAGGTTTGAAAAGCATACATATTTGACAAGTGTTGTGTTGACAGATGCAAAGCTGGGGTTCGTGGCGCGGAAGTAGAAAAACTGCTGGAGAAGAGGAATTAATTTAATTTAATAATAGAAGTGAACTGTTGCAAGGACTTTCAAATTCCTTAAGTAACATAAGGTTGACTAGGCAAAGTCAATATTTTGTTAATAAATTGGCGAAGAGACTTTTAAACTCATTATTCAATATAAGGTTGGCTTGTAAAGGCTCTTCTTGAGAAAATGAAAATAGTGAGAGAAAAAGGGGTCTTATCAAAGAAACCCTTGATCAATACAAGGCATTTCAATTTTGAACCTCGTTAGAAGAGAAGGAGTGTTTTGGAGAAGGTGGAAAGACTTTCAAACTCCTTATTCCATATAAGGTTGGGTTGAAGTTCTAGAGAAATTGAAAATGGTGAAAGGTAGATGGTTTTCATGAAATCCTTGCTCCATACAAGGCATTCCGATGAGAGCCTGAAGTATTAAGACGAAGAATATGAAGTAAGGAAGTAGTGGATGGAAATACTCAGAGCCCTTATCCCATATAAGGGGTAATGAGGAATTCCACCTAGAAGAAGAAATGAGTAACAACCAAGGATGTGGAAATCCCTAGATCCATTCGAAAAGAAAGCCAACACCAATAGCTGTGCTCGAGAAGAAAATTGAAAAAAGAAGAGAAAAGGTAAAAAAAGACAGTCTCAGTTGCCTCTTACGACTAACGGATGTGGTTGGGGTGCTATTCTTAGCCCGGACATCTCACGGGTGGACTGACTTAATCTGTGATGTAATGGTACAAAATTTCTATTTAGGTTGACTTTAGTGTTGAGACAAAATCTGTTATTCAAGCATTCTCTATTTATTTCTAGAACTTCATAAAAGTCTAATTTTGTGTTATTCCTAGAGTTCAAATTATGTTAAATTGTACTATTGGCTTCTGGATTGAAGGAGTGATTATTAAATTCTAAGTGAAAACCAAAAGTTGAATCATTGGGCCTATTGGTGTGTTCTTTGATTCTAGTTTTGAGAGGTTTGAAAGTTCTCCCAACATACGTGGCTTGGCAATCGTCACAATTTGTAGTTACCACTTCTGTTTAAGTTATTGATTTTATCTTTGGAGTTTATCAAATTTTGACCTAGTGAACTGGTGTTTCTGTATGAAATGTTTGAATTGGTAGTTTGTTGTGTGAATACTCCAGCTATTTTGGTTGATATTTTGTTGTTAATGAAAAAAATGGAAATTGAATTTATTTCCCTTGGTATATTGGGGTAGATTTGTTCTTGAATCTGTTTGAGTTTAATTCTGTTGATGAGTTCTCCAATCATTGTATGATTATATCCATTATTGTGAGCTACCTGTTTTATTATGTTGAGTTCGTTTTTCTAATTTTGTTTGGAAAGTGGAAAATTAAGTGAACGGTAAATGTAACAATTGAAAGCAGCCTCTGTATTTTGACGAGGGTGTTGGATAAATATGGAATAAAATGATCAGTTTGGGTTGGTTTTCTGTATATACTGAAATCTAATTTGTTGTCAACTCTAGTCAATGTCAAGTCTGAGAAGTTGATTTGGTTGTTATTTCTATTTCGAAGGTGAATTCAATGTTGGGGTGTAAATAGTTTATTTTATTCAAAATTTGGTGAGCAGTTTCTTCTGATCCTTTCATGAAAACCAGGCAAAAACATATCTGAACCAATGTTATATTTCAGGGTTATTCATAAAAATAATATGAACATATCAACCAAAATAGCTAGAGTATTCACAAAAAAATTTACCAATTTAAACATTTCATACAAAAACACCAATTCACTATGTCAAAATTTGATGAACTCCAGAGATAAAAACAATACCTCAAACAAAAGTGTTATTTCCAAATTGTCCTGTAACGGTTGCCAAGCCACGTATGTTGGAAGAATTTTCAGACCATTCAAAACTAGAATCACAGAACACACCAATAGGCCTAATGATTCAACTTTTGGTTTTCAATTAAACTATGATAATCACTCCTTCAATCCAGAAACCAATAGTACAATTTCACATAATTTGAACACTAGGAATAACACAAAATTGATTGAAACAATTATCTGATAATGGAAAGTTTTAAAAAGTATAACTTATGTAATTGTGAGGAATTGTGCCATTTCCAAGTACGCCCTTCCAGTTTAATGTACTTAACTGCGCTAATTGAAAACTGCGACCAACATCTGTCGGAAAATGGTTTGTCCAACAACATTCAGAGGAGTCTACTACAAATGTCGACCAAATATAATGATATTCCCAGGAGAAGAATGGATAAAATAGCTTCAAAATATTACATATATGTTATCAAACACATACATTCAATACCGGTTAATGATTTGCCTGGTTTTTTACCACTAAACAGGGAAGACCTCCGACCACAGGAGTAAATTACTTGAACTAGATATGTTTTCCAAAGATGGTGAGTCACCTAACGAGCATAGCCGTGTTAGACGTAGTTATAGTGAATCTAAGATAGAAAATTTCGAGGATGCTCTAATGAATGAGAGCTGGTCATCTCCTACTGAAATTCATTAGTGCGATGAGGCCTTTGAATACTTTTATAAGACATTTATGTTCCATTTTGAAACTAACTTTCCCAAAAGAAAATATTATAACAATAAAAACAACAAGAAATGGATCAATGACTCTGTTATTGCATCAAGCTCATCTCTCAAAGAATTGGCCCGATTTAATAAAATAGACCCTTCTTTGAATGATACATATAAAAAGGCTAAAAAATATCACATTTCCCTAACAACTGAGATTAAGAAAGAATACTATCAAAATAAAATATCCAAATCCGATAATGAATCGAAAGCGTCATGGGATGTCGTTTCAGAACTAACTAATAGGAAAAAGGAACCAAAAAATATATTTATTGGAAAAAATGGTACACTAATTCAAGATCCCCAAATCATCGCAACTGAGCTCAATAGATTCTTTTCGGACGAACCTGGTGAGATAATAAGAAACATAGATCGCAGTAGTATATCGGGGAGTTTATTTTTCAATAATATCTTCATTTTGCACACCCTATATCTTCTTCCTTATACTGAACTAGAATTATTAAGCTTGTCAAATAGAAGATTGAGAAACAAAAAATCCTCTGGTCCTGACGATGTCCCATTGTTTCTACTGGAGAAAATCCTACATACAATAATCAACCCCCTAACAAATCTAATTAACCTCTCCTTCTCTGAGGGCCACTTTCCTAAGATCATTAAAAGAGGTAAGGTTGTTCCGATACATAAAAAAAATGATCCGAAGTTAATGAACAATTACAGGCCAGTAACTGTCCCGTACTCCCTTTCTAAGATATTTGAATACGCCTTTCTGGATAGACTCATGAATTTTATTGATAGAAATGACATCCTGAGTAAATATCAACATGGATTTCGGACAAAAAAATCTACCACTACGGCTCTAGTATCATTGTTTAATTCAATAATTGATTCGATTGAGGCAGGCGAGTGTCCTTCTACAATATTTTGCGATTTGAGCAGGGCATTCGACTGTGTCAATCACACCAAACTCCTGTCAACTCTCGAGAATTATGGTAGAAGGGTCTCCTTGAATCGGATCTCTTCTTTCTTGAAAAATCGGAACAATATGTCTCCTTACAGTATTGTAACAACGGAAGAACATCAAAGATTGACTCAGAGTCAGTTTCTACCAATATGGGTGTCCCACAAGGATCTATTTTGGGTCCCATTTTATTCATATTATACGTGAACCAAATCCAAACTGTTCTGGGAGAAATAAACCACACTGCCCATGCAGATGATTTCTCTTTGATTGTGTCAGCTTCTGGCTCCCAGTCTATGGTTGAGGAATGAAGCAATTCAATTGCCTCAGCATCCGAATATTTCAATAACAATGACCTATTTTTCAATGCCAATAAAACCCAAATTCTTCAATTTCACCATCGCCAGAACATCATTCCTCGACTACAGTTCGATTTTGAAGATTACACCTTCGAGAACAGCCTTGATCCTATAAAATTTTTAGGTGTTCATTTCGATCAGTTTCTGGACTGGAAAGCTCACTGTAAACAACTAATTTCAAAATTGAACTCCTCGATATACCTCTTTGTGAATCTGCGTTTTGTACTGGAAATTGATCAATTGCTAAGTTTGTACCATGCTCAGGTGGACTCTAGACTGAGGTACGGCGTGAGTCTCTGGGGCCTCTCTTCAATGTCTAAAAATGTGTTTATTGCACAGAAACGTATTAATCGAAGTATACACAGAAAAAAATTAATGTATGTTTTCTACACAATTGTAAATAATTTCAGCACAATTTATTTCTAAAAAGTTGACAGCACCAATTTGTTTATTATTCTTCTATAATATTGTATTAGAGATATTGTGTATAAACGATACACTTCAGTGTTGTATTATTCAGAATAGTTTTGTTCAATTTTATCAACCAATATTATGTACCTACCGGATACAAGGAATGAATAAAAAGTAAATATTTTGTTTAAAACACAAACACAATGTATGTTCTATTGTTGCACCACCTTGTGCCTTATTACCTGGGAAAAAAAAAATAACATTTGTGCAATAATGCAAATTTGTGTATATTCATAAAATTAAATTAAAAAATGAAAATTTGTACTCATCCAGTACAAATTGTGTAGTATTGTGCATATAGGGTTGAAAAAATGCCACAAATTTGTGTACTTGGCATACATGAATTGTGTAGGTATATTTAATATATTGTGCATATTTGTGTATAAGCATGCACAAATTCTGCAGGTAATATTTATAATTTTAAGAAAGATCTATACACTTAAGGCGTATAACTTCCATGAGAAATATGATAAGAATGAGCAGTTTTTACCAGATCGCTCCTTTATATCTTATTCTATTAAGAAATATAAGCTTAAATGTCATTTCCTGCATTATAATAAGTCTTCATTTTCCAAAAGGTTGAAATAAAAATATGTCATTAAAATAATGTTTATTTCATCAAAATAAGAAAATAACATAAATAGATAACTGAATTATAAACTCTAGGTCTAAAAAAGAACAGAAACACAATATCACAACTCGAAACATAAATGAACCAAAAATAAGACAGTAATTCTTGAAGAACAAAAATAATTATTTGAATCTGAATCGTACCGTGTTTCACATGATACATCAGACTTACCACTAAAATTATCATTTTTTAAGGAGTTTTCCATAATTACTGGATGCAATAGAGCCTAAAAACGCATTTTATTCAACTCAGTTCCTATATTGAATAATCAAAGACTCACCTCTTGTACAGATTTGAAATCGTTGTATTTCTTCAGAAATTTTTTACGGAAACCAAGAACTGGTATCAGTTCTTTGATGTCTTCATCGTTCAAATTTTCGAAGACATCAACATCAATTTGTTGCTCTAGAATGTAATTTGAGTGAATCAATCAATTAATATGAAGAGACAGACACGAAATAACATATCACCCAACATGTGTATAAAGTAGTAAATACAAATTTGGATTTCTTTGTCTATGATAGCTTTTTGAAATTTTATAATCACAAAATTGAATAAAAAAATTGAAAGTAAAAAAAATGAGAGACAAGCTTTTACTCAAAAGCACTAGGCATCAAAAAGTGCAAAATGTTGGCCTACGTAAATACCAATGAATTAAAATATTAATATTGATGTGATGTAGATTATATTTACATATTGTAATAACACCATGAAATATCATATCAACGATTTGGCGCGTAAAAAAACATGTGAAGCATTGATTTAAGGGGATTCGGAGACAGGGAATTGAATGTAACACATGACTTCTTCCTAAAAGAAGTGCATATGAATGTTTTACTATTACAGAAAACCAGACACGTTGAATGGTAATGTAAAAGTGATCTTCGTGTCAAACTATCTCATTCCATTAAGTAGGTGAGACATGTCCTTATCAATCCGTTACAAATGATGAAAATGGGTCATTTTGTAGGTTTCATGTTATAAAAAAAATGGCGAGTCTTACCTTTAAATGTTGGTATCAATTCGGGAAGTTCCCAACCTCGCAAGTATTCGCACACACCATACATTTCATCAACATAGACTTGTAAATAGTAGTAGGTATTTGCACTAAACACATAAACAAATAAAAATATGTAAATTATTTACAAGTCTCACTCCGACTGGAATGGCTTACAGCACAAATGAAATATTAAACAATAGTGAATATAGGGAAACCACAATCCAAATATCAGGATTCAAACAGGTGCATGTGCCGCGCGTGCGTATTTAGTAGGGCGAGACGACGCCATTGCTAAATGGGGCGATTTATACAATTGTGTTGATATATTATACAATTTGTGCATATGAAATGAAAAGTGCACAAAGGGTGTAACTTAAGTCCAATGTGTTGTAGATATATTCCATATAATTGTGTAATGGTAGATGTGCATATTTTTGTGTATTTTTGGGCAATGTGGAAGTGCATAAATACTATACAAATTGCCTTGCACAAATACTCATTGAATTTCACAAAACGCTTATGATGAAAGATTGGACAATTGCGTAAAATATCTGCACAACTGTGCCTTACATAACGTTGTGCATAAGCCTGCTGCAGTCTTTTCTCTCTGTGTAGCTAGGGTGGCAAACACGTTCTCATGTAGAGCAATATTTATCCAATACCAATCCATTGCCTTGTATTCTCATATATGAAATATGTGTATATGTATTCCAGAACAAAAACAATTTTTTACTGAATGCCAATATTCATAATTTGAATACAAGGAACCGGGAATTGCTACATGTTCCATACGCAAGATTCAGAATAACTTCCGACTCCCCAAACTATCTTGGCCCTAAAATGTTCAATTTTTCACCAGATTTGATCAAAAACAGTAATGAATTCCTGTGTTCGAAAGTAGACTTAGATCGTTTTTACAAGAAGAATGTTTTTATAGTGTGGGAGAATTTTTCTCTTGATACTTTTGTCTTCGTCAACTTGACTATTCCTATATAATTTCTTGAATTATCTTATGGAAAATAAATGATTATTATTATTATTATCATCATTAAGAAGTATTAGAAGAATTCTAAAAACATTGAGATATTGTTACACATAGATTTAAATCATAAAGTGACACAATAATATGTAAATAACTAATTAAATAGGTATTGAATAAACTTTTTAATATTTTTTTCACAATAACACACATGTGTAGCGCAAAGTAATGCTCGCACGTTTTTAAATCTCAACTGTCAAATTTTAGGTTATCAATAATTATCAATTTTCACCGAATATTTTCGTTAAATCTGCGGTTGCAGAAAAAATCTTGTGTGTAATTCGAGCGCAAAAACATTGCCGTGCTCCACTTCATTTTTTTTTCTCAAGCGGCAAAGTATTACTTTGCGCTCTCAATACACAAATAGCTATGGTTTAGCAGGCAATGCCTTTTGATACAAGAAGATGCGAACTACGTTCCAGAGAAATATCTAGGGTCATACCAAAATTATCATAAAAATTTATTTTTTTTCTAAATTTTAGCACCCTGTAGTTCAAAACTTAAAACGTTTAGAACATATGTTCATATGTAGTTTTTTTTTCCCAAAATGGACCCAAGAATAACTTCCTCAAATATGTTATTGAGAAACACCCTGTATATTCCATTTCTATTGTTTCTCTCAATAATTTGTAGGTAGATTCCAATAGAAATACTACCTATTGAGGACGTCAACACAACTTTCCAAAAAATTTTATATACCTTCACCAATTATGGTCCCCAGAACCCAAAAATACCACCAGTTCGAAAATTTACAAATCTAGATACAGGGTTACTCACGGTCGATGGTAGGTTATATTTTCACGGGACACGGAACACATGATTATTTTGGAATTTTGGTTTCCTGGGTAATTTTTTCTGCCATCGATCTTAAATATTTTCAGGGCTCTGGCGTTGCTGTTCATACTGAAAAGTAGCAACAACTTTCATAGACCGAATCGGTCCAGTTGTTTCAAAATGGCGGCTGTTGAAAAATTGAGAAACACTCTCGATCTTTCATTCCAATAGCAATATCAGCAAGCTATAGATAGATATTGGATAGATCTTTATGAGCTCCACAACTTTTATTCGGCATGTTTTTCTTTAGGATGTAGACACGAACTAAAAGTCCTAAAAATCGCTATGAATTACAGTTCGTATGATTTTTGTTCATCGTGTATGCTATAAATATTAGTTATTATTAAGTGACATGACATCGAGACTGAAACCCAAGTGTGTACTGTCTATATCCTTGGGAGCTCGTCATTTATTCATTTATTTATTTATCCCAACAAACCAATTGGTCTTATTACAATAAGAAATATAATAATCTAAATAAACTCATATAGTACTTGAACTACATCCGATATTGAATTAACATTATGGAAAACTTTTAACCAAAAAATTAAACCGACGAAAAAATCAACTGAAAAGCAAAAAATAAGATAAACCTTCTTAGTCTAAATGATAATTGAGCTCCTAAACTAATGAAAGTAACTGATTTTGAGTCGGCGCCAAACAAACTAGCAATTGAATTAGGTGAAGCGTAAAATGATGGCAGCGAGATGCACGGCTGCGTTTTGATGACTTCTTTCATAGATAATGATCTTCGATAATTGTTTGTTTGGCGCCGACTCAAAATCAGTTACTACATAGTTTAGGAGCTCAATTACTACCTACTTGCTTTTTGATTACTTCCAAAATACTTACTTACCTTTTTACTTTTCAGTTCCGTATTTTGTCGGTTTAATTTTTTGTTAAAAAGTTTTTATTTTTCAATTTTTTATGGCTGAAATCTACCAATTACTACCTACTTGCTTTTTGATTACTTCCAAAATACTTACTTACCCACCTTACTTCAACTATTACCAGTTAAATAATATGATTATCTACTTTAACTATTTGTTGTAATATAAATTATTTTCGTTATTCTGGTTAGTTTATTTCATTACTTTGTATATCATTCCATCATCTCATAAAATATACTGATTTTGACGGAACAAGAATAATGTCAGTAGCGATCTGTCATTGTCAACTACGTATGTGTGTGCTAATGTTCACTAGTGAAAAATCAATTATCCCCTATTTTTCCACCCGTAAGGGTGGCTAATTCCTTCCGAAATCCAAATATAAGGTATACCCTATCTATTAAGAAAAGAATCATCCAATTCGAAGAACCCAGTACAAAGTTATGCCGGATAGAATCGGTTAACGGACCAGAATTCATAGGGTGAGTAATCAATATTCTTCATTTCGCTACCCTTAGGGGTGGATTTCATTTTTAAATTCAAATGTGACCAAAGTCAAAGTACACCCTATCCACTGGAAAAAAGATTATCGGAATCGGACACCTCAGTAAAAAGTTATGCGTGATCATACATAAAAAAATGTGATGGAAAAACATAAAATATACGGGTCGAATAGAGAACCTCCTCCTTTTTGGTTTCGTCGGTTAAAAATAGATTGTACGTGAAAAGGAAAGTGTTTAGGAATGGCTTATCTGATTTGTTTAATTAATATATGAAAATAATGGTCGACTAATAAGCAGGGTCTCAATATGAATTGGGTTATCGGATTATTCCTGAATTTTGTAATATTGAATTAAAGAATTCAAGAATACCCCGAAATCGTCCAGAAAGACGATGTTTCTTAAGGTGGCCGCGTCATTCGATATTGATGAAATGTTTGTGATTGGTGATCGTTTGCTGGTTGAGGAAACAGGCATATGAAAAAGGTTATTTGGTCTGAGTGACCTTTCCTGTATTCTGAACGTAATTAATGACAATAGATCTGAATCATCGATAAAGTTATTTAGTAATTCATAGCAAAATATGCAAGCGTTTTTTGCCTTCTGCAGGCAAGACTTCACAACTTGAATTCTTGTCTGATATGTACTGTTCTGACAATGCGATAATCAGGAAACGTATTATACTTTTTATAATATGAAATAAAAAAGTCGTTCTGAACTGTTTTCTAACAGTAATAGATTGTTGAGAGTTTTGGGGTTCCAAACTAAACTTGCAAACTCCAACTCAGACTTCAGAAGAGCAGAGTACAACACAATGAGTGTGCTTGGATTGAAAAAGTGGCGAGATAGCCTTTTAATAAAATCGAGCATTTTCTGACCTCTCACAGTCTTGATGTGATGGGAGAAATTAATTTCATTGTTATAATGGTCTCCAAGGTCTTCCCTATGAGATACTTTTTGAAGAGATAATCCATCTATTTTGTAGGTGAAAGATATTTTCTCCTTTAACGACATTGTTGTACATTTTGTTGTATTCAAGAACAGTTTATTTCTCAATGTCCATTCATGTACCCTATATCTTCCTGTTCAGATACATAATCATCAATACTAATTTCTGAACATTTTCATATCATCTGCGAAAAGCAGTACTTTGCAATGTTATTGGGCAAATCGTTGATAAATAGCAGGAAGAGTAACGGTCCCAAATTGAAGCCTTGTGGTACCCCTGAGAAAGCCGAATGAAATGAAGAAATTTTGTATTTATATCTCACACAGAAATTGCGATTTTTAGTTAGGAAACGAAAAATCTGACGAGAGAAAGAGAAAAGCCGAACTGACGGAATTTCATAAGGAGTGTGTCGTGATCGACCGAGTCGAACGCTTTCTGGAAATATGTATAAATTACGTCAGATTGGCTGTTCACAATCATATTAGATGCCACTTTATGACAAAAAATTGAGAGGTTGGTATTTATTGACTTTTTTTTGGACGAATCCATGTTGGTTGGCATTTATAAATTTTTTAACGTGGGTCCACACTTTATCATAAATAATTTGTTCAAAGATTTTAGACACCGGTGAAAGAATACTTATCGGTCTGTAATTCGTGATTTTTGATATATTAACTTTTTTGTGAATGGGAATGACAATAACTTTTTCACAGATTTCAGGTAGAGTGCACGTTTTTATCGCAAGGTTATGAATGTGAATCAGGGGTTTTTGAGCCAGTCAGCTGTTGCTTCAATTATATACGGATTTGGTCCAAGCCAGAGGCTGTTTTGAAATCTAATTCTGATATTACGTTCAGCTGTTATATTTTATCAGTGATGCCCACTTGATCATTGACTCCATTCAAGAGATATCGAGAGGGTTCGTTGCTATAGACTGAGTTGAAGAATTTTCCAAATTTTTCCGGAACGATGTCATCGTTCATAATTACCTCCCTTTCTTTGGAAACAAACATCATTTTCATCTTTCTTTATATTACTTACGTAATTCCAAATGAATCCTGACTTATGTTTAATGTTTTTTCAGCCTCGCTATTGAATTCTTCAATTGCCTGAGATATTGATTTCTTCGAGTTTCTACGAGCTTCTATGTATCTTCGATTGTTTTCCGGACTTACACTACGAATTTCATGTAATTTAATTTTTAGTTTTACATTTTCCCTGATTTCGCGTATGAACCATACTGGATACTTTTTGTTATTTCTCCTGATTGTTTCCAGTACAACTGAGTCAAGAATGTCATACAATATTTTATATAATTTTTCGACGGCCTTTTGACGTCTTTCTCTGAAAGGACTCATTTCCAGTTAGCATGAATTATTAGTTGGGTTAATCGATCGAAATCACACAGCCTACAAAGTCTCGTGTTTCTCCATCATTCCTTTTTCAAATACCAAATTCCTTATATTAACCTCCAGAAATGGATGGTATAAGTCTTCTTTCAAAAAAAACATGAGTTGCCCTGCATAGTTCTGGATAATCACATGTGTTCGACATAAAGATTACTTGGTCAAGCGTTTTGTTGTTCATATTAACAATGCAATTGTATGTTGAGAAACAAATACTATCAATGAAGTCATAAAATGAAAGAACCTTTTCATCACTTGTGTGATAGTTCCTACTATTATTTATATTGAGATTGAAATCGCCCACTATAAGGGTATTTTCTAGGTTATTGTCATTCAGGTGCGAGTTTATAAATTCTTAAAATCGAGTGTAACATTCTACTGGCAGGGAAGGTGGTGTGTATACAAGTGCGTTATACGTGTTCCTTCTCATATGAGTCAGATTACATAGAAATATTGGAAAGCATTTAGGGATATTTGAATCCTTCTCCAACTTTCGATTTAAAAATGTATTCAAAATAAAAAATTATGTTTTTGTTTTTAGTGAAAGTGTTCCATTTTTTCTGACATGCGATTCGTTAGCTTGATTGATGGCAATTTCGGAATCAATGAATACATTCTGGAATCTACCTTTTCGACTGGCCGCGCCATCGTTTTTTCATTCTCACACCACATTCAGTAAAAAAAATCTGCAAGTTTAAATTGCTTTGGTGTCGTCACAACAAACCTGCCATTAACTTCTACTCTTTCTACTGGTAGGTAGTCCCATCACACATTTCCTCAGTGTCTTTTATAACACTCACACAAAAAAAAAATATTTAATAATTTTTCAACATTATATATTTTTTCAGGTATGATATGGGAAAAAGAAATGTAATAAGTAATAATCGAAAATACATTACTGTACTAGAAAACCTAATTTATGGCGAAGGAGTGAGGACAAAAATGATTTTTGATGTATTTTCAAAAATGAGCGATGAATATTGCCAACCCATGACCAGTTGCACTCAATGCTAGTTTGCTAAGGAATTGATAAATCCTAAAAAAATATAAATCTGTGAAATAACCTGCTTTTTTATTGCAGTATAAGTTACTAGAGATTTTGGTGAAGGAATGCTTCGAGGGAATGAACATAATTTATTGAGGTAATAGACTGGTTCACAAGTGCCAGTTTGTTCCAAACCTGGAGGTCACTACCAAAAATTATGATTTAGGGCGCATTCGATTCGAAATGGCATCTAAAAGAAATGTTTAGCTGGAAAATTGGGTTCGGTTTTTTGAAAATATATCAAAAACTATTTGAGATATCCGAAATTTCAAGAAAGTCCTACCTCCCGGATCTGTGCGGCAATATTTATAATTTTAATTTAGCGGCGAAAAAAAAGATGAAAACGCCCGGCTTAGCTCCCGTGCGCACCGGCCGAATCTGACACCTGAACCAAAAAAATTATTTTATTCGAGTAAATATTAATATTGAGGGATAAAAAAATCAGGTACTATCTAGACATATCAATTAACAATAATCCGTCGACAAAAATGTTTACTTTTATTTTTCAATTAATTATGCCTTTGTTAATTAAAAAATTTTACTCGTTGAATGTTTAAAAAAGATCACTGTTGGAAAAATCGAAATTTTTAGATTTTTTACTGTGTTATTAACAATCGAAGGTATAAAGAAATTAAAAACGTATATAAAACAATTATGGAAAGTTTTTTTCCTATTATCTCTAATAATATGTTTTTTATTGCTAAAAGCAATATGAAAATGAATTTTTGAAATTTTTTACTCTTATTATTTAAAAAATTGTTATAAACAAATGCATTGATTATTAGATTTAAAGAAAATTATTTTTGGGAATCTAGTAATTGATAAAAATAATGATTTTTACAAAAAAATTGCTACTTAACATTTATTTTGTTGTTAAATATGAATATTGAGAAACCATTTTTTTATTCATTATTTATCACGTTTTCTCATATTATGAAAAACCAAAATTCTATTTACTTTTCGTTTGTTTATTAAACAAAAAATTTTTTATAAACAAATGAATTTTTGCGCTATAATTTTATTCAAATACAAAAAAAAATATCGAAATCAACTATGTGCCGTATTTTATGGAAAACATTTTTTCTCTATTTTTTATATAATTTCGAAAAAATTTGTGCAATTTGACTTCCTTTCTGTTTTTTTTTCATTGCTATTAAAATAACTTATAAACTATTGAAGATACGATAAGAACACTTCAAGTCTTTTTTATTCTACATTGATCAATGAACAATTTTTACCAGAGCTCTAACTCAATTGTTCATTAACTTTTTTATATTATTTATATAATTCCCTTGGAATAATTTGTTTCAGCTTGAAATGTATATTGTTCATGATAATATTATTCTTCTATTTCAACTTTCTTCTTATTTTTCCTGTTATAAACAATGCAATGAATTTCATGTATTTTCAATAGACTTTATACTTTTCACGCTCATTACTTGATATTAGAGTAATTTGGCTATCATTCAAATCTCATTTAAAATTTGCATGGATGTCTACTAAGATAATGTTCGAACGTTAACTGATAATATTGATTTGATTTTAACGAGCCTTCTTCTTACTTCTATTCTTAATACTCTACAATTCTCAAATGTCCTTCGAATTTCGGTTTCAACCTATTGAAATAGTTCTTTGTTGATTTGCAGAAACATCTGCTCTAGGATTTGAAAGGTCTAGCCAGGGACAAACAGAAAGTTAACCATACATTAGCCTATAGTGAACTCAAGGATGTAGATTCAACAAATAGTCCACCTGCATCAACGAAGCCAATAAACACACACAAAAAGTGATAGGTACTCATATGTCTCTTCTAAATATTCATCATGCTTTCTTTCTGCATGAGTTTTGTGCTCAAAAGTGTGGAAGTTTGAGTTTTCAATACCGCTTTCCATTTGGAACATTCCGGTAATTTCTAGAATCTCATTTATTGATTATACCTGAATTTCAAATCAAGTTACGATCAGGTATGCTTTTATACGGGGGATAATTGGGGCGAGCTGAAACTGAAAACAGATTTAAAAAACTTTATCGACTTTTTCTCAAATGAAAAACTCACGGCCAATTAAGACAAAACTGAATTTCTGCCGTTTTTCTTCAATGAAAAACATTAACCCACCTGAGGAATTGTCAATAACAAGTGACTTGAATATAAAATCCGCGAAACCAATTGAATATTTTGGCATTAAATTTGACTGACATTTCAAATGATCCATATGAACTTCATCAACAAAAAACATTTAAATCTGGTTTTTAGATTTGAATTTTATAAAAATAATTTTGAATCACGAAGAATCGAAATGCCATACAAAATATTAGTTATACCACACCTTACCTCTGCCATCAGACCTTTTGTATTGTGCAAAGGAAGTGTTAGATGTAAACAACAACACTTAGTGATACTGTTCTACAAAAATCAAATCAACGACCTATTAAATAACAAAACAAGACAACAAAAGCAGTTACTGAAGCTCTTTAGAATAGAAGTTTTGGAATGGATCCATAATACTCCTAGAAATCAAATCCATTCACTATCTAACCTTGAAAATAATAATTGAATATTTACTTGGAAATGAATACAAACTAGACAAAGCATCATAACCTCATTCATCGAATTTTATTTATCGATTAATTGTAATTTTCATCTGTATTCCTACATATTGTTCATTTTAATCTTTTTAAAATATTCGTATGAACTGTAACGAATTTTTTTTTTTGCTCCTTATGACTTAGTCGTTACCTGTTAAATGTCTGATATTTTGTTTTTTATTTTCAAGTTATTATACTTTTATTGTTCATGGAAAAATGAAAAACTACAGACAAGACAACTTACGAGGGCAAGCTCGTTTGCACTTGAGATGAATATTTTAATAACTGTATTACTTGTGTACACAATTATCTATTATTGTCATTATAGATACGGAAATATATGTGCCACCTGAGGACCACAACACTATAGAGAAGTTTTTTTTTTTGTAGTGTTGTAGATCTGAAATTTACTCAGAGGTGAATAAAACCGAACGGAAACCAGTTCGATTATACTTTTTTAATTTTGATTCGAGTTAGATTATGAAGTTGTAGGTAAGTTCAGGGAGATGGAAATGCTGTTTGTGTTTTTCAATTAATTATATATCCTGCTATACCGGGTGTCAACGAATCTCTTAGGCAAGTCATAACTTCTAGAATATTAGGTGTATCAAAATGAGATTTGGTATAGGTAGATAGTATGTATGTAACTGATATGTTTTCGCATATCTTTCACTTCTCGGTCACTTCCGGTTTAACTGAAAATGACTCTGGTTTTGAATTTTTAAATAGAACACCCTGTATATTTTTACATTTTTGGATTTCTGAGACAATTCTGGATCAGAATGTGACATTTCCAGAAGTTTCTACGCCTATTTCATTTTATGAGTCACTTTTAATATTGCATCTAAGTGGCGTTAACTAATCTGAGGACCTCAGGTGATTTCAGAAAATTACAATGGCAAAGTTTCAGTGACTAGTATGATAGATAGGAATAAGACCAGTTGCAAAAATTACATTTTCGTGTCTAACTATTAGTTTTCAAATGGCGACAATTTTTTGACAAGAACTTCCGATAGAAGGGTTTTTTTACGTATCCAACAATACAAATTTATTTTTGCGATTGGATTGAAAATAAGAACATATATTAAATATTACTGAGGAAAATACTTGATAATAATTTATTCACGGTTGTTAAGTGTGCCCTGGATAATAATGTATTCACTTTCAGTGTAGTGAATTTTCAAAGTGCATTTCTCCTTGTTCAAGACCATTTCAGCACGTTCAATCGTTTGTCTCAACACATTTCGCAACATTTGAGGCGTAAATGCCTTCCTTCTAAGATTTCAAGAGTGAATGGGCCTGTTGCATAGTAAACCTTTTCTTTAAAATATCTCCAAATGAAGAAATCGAGCACGGTGAGATACGGTGAGCAAACAGGCCACCGTACTAGATCATTGGTTGCAATAACTTGATTATCAAAATGCTCTATAAAGTAATTAGGATCTTTTTCGTTACTTCCTTATATATAACCAATTTCTCATAATTTTTCCGGTTATCTTTACGGTGGTACGGGTCAGTAGTCACTGCTCAGGTCGTATGCGCTCTTTATTATCGACCTTGGAATATGGTTGCCAGGGATCATCACAGTTCCTATTTCATGTCAAGTTGAGCATCTGTTTTTTTCATAAGAGTTTTTAAATAGAGAAAAAAACAAGTGAACTATGATTTCGTCGAACCGAAAGGATGATCGGTCTCTTTCTTGAATTGAACCTCGAGATAGGCAGGTGAGCTGAGTGAATTGATTCTGGTATGTACGATCTATAAGTTGAATGATTATCATTGTTGAGTTTGGTGAAGTAAAATTATTTTCCTCATTTTGCAATTATTGTTGTAGATGATTAACATTATACGCTTTTTCTATGCTTGTAATATTCGAATTCTTGGATGGTAACTACATGGTAATTTTTGAAGGTTAAGTATATATTCTAAACTGTCGATTTTCGACAACTTTGGAATTGTCAATGAATTCACGATTAAATAATCTACATATTATTTTATATCTTACTTTGGCTAATTTCTATCAAGGTTGATTTGTGTTTTCGATTTAAGAAAAGAAAAATATTTCGGCCATTTTGGCAAAGCATTTATAGCACATGTTGTGGCTGACGTAACATCTGTTCCGAGCATTGGGGACTATTTTTTTTTTTGGAAATCAGTTCTACGCTTTTTCATTTTTTAGGTACCGATAATTGGTAATTTCGAGTGGACTAGCGCTCACTTACCTCACACTACCAGTGGATTATTCCAAGCATTCCGATTGAAGGGTGTATTCGACTTTTCTGGGACAGTTCGGCAGTACCTTGTAGGACAGCTCTCTGGTAAGCATTTTTTTTTATTTTCATAACTACATGTTTATGAGATTAAGTTTCTTTTCTCTTGAGAAGAAATTGCTTCTGCAGAGGATTGTACCTCTTACTTAACTGGTCTCAGAACACTCGATTTGATATATGCCTCAAGCATAAAATTTGATTCACGTTTAATAAGTTCCTCATATCGATTTACTTCATTCAATTCACAGTGAGGGTTATTTGATTTTTGATCTTGTGGAATCAATTCATTTCAGTTACTACCTTGTCGCCGAGAGCAGGGAAATTCCTTTATTTTTTTTTTATAATTTCTTGGCTTATCGATTTGAAAAGGGAATTGCCGCCCTATTTCAAAATTATCTTTATCTAAGAGAGTTGTGCCCACTGGAAGACGTGAGGTCTCCCTCTTCGGTTTATCTCTGAAAATTTTTCGATAAAAAGAATTATTTAACTTTGAACTTATCTAAGAGAGTTGTGCTCACTGAAAGACGTGTCTCTCTCTTCTTATCTCAACTGAAGAGTATACTTTTGCTCTGACTAATATCTTGGTTCATGAACCCTATTTTTTTTTGTAGCTTACTAGAGTATTTTGATTCATAACGCTATATTTTTCTATGGTACTTGCTTTAAAATAGTATATTTTTGCACTGGCAACATTTAAGTATATTGCTTTAAAATACTATATTTTTTTCTCTGGCAACCTTCAGAGAATTTTTTCCTCTGTACATATTAGATTTTTCCTCTGGCAATTTCAGAGTATTTTGCTTTAAAATACTATATTTTTTCTCTGGTAAAGTTTTAAGGAAATTTTATATTTCTTTTGAAATACCTTCACTTATTCCATTTTTTCGAACTGTTCAAGTAAATATAATCACTTTATCAGAACTTACTTCGTCTCAAAATTTGAACTCAACGTTTTGGGTGAGGTTTGTTTTGTTTGGTTTTAAATTTTTCTCATTGTTAATATTTTTTAAATTATTAAAATTAACTTGGAAATTTAAATCCAGAATAGCAGATTTGATTGCTATTATCTTTGTTCTTCCACTGTAATCATCCAGTCTTCTATCTAGACTGAGATTTTTTTGTATACCATCATTTGCATCTATCTTTGGACTCTAGATTAAAATTAGAATCATAAAACTTGAGGTTCGAAGGATATCCTTCGTTCTCCCCTATTTGTACAAATTTTGATTCCTATCATCTTCTTCGCATGATATATACCACGGAGTATAGCCACCTACGGAGACAGAAGGAGTGGTATCCTAGGAGGTCATACAGCCCATCCAATTCAGCACTGGTCCGTGAAGATCAAACAAATTCACGCCAATAAGGGTCTAAAACCAAATAGAGAACCACCCACAACCAGATTCGTCGTCGTACCGCTGAGATCAATTTCATCGTCGTACCGCTGAGACCAGCTTCGTAGAAACCAGCCTCCTTCATCTCCCCCCCTTGAAGACCTCCGCAGGTATATCACCAACAGCTAGAGGAATCGTGACTTTGTAAATGTTCAGATTCAATCAGAGTCAAAAATATTTTTAATCCACATGTAATTTTTCTATTTTTTCACAGAATTTTCATACTCTTCAAGTAACATTGTTAACGTTTGTTTTTTTTTATCTTCTCTATCCAGACATTTTTACCATTCAGTCTGGAATAAATTTGCCTTCCCATACAAGCTAGGTGACATTTATTTAATTTTATTTATCTTTGGCTTTTGTCTTTAGCAAGCCTGGCGCCCAACTCTTGAACTAGTCAAGTTAATTAATGTATAATTTTTTTAGTGGCCCAATTTGATAAACTAGGAAAAGTCATTAATTGAACCTTACTCACGGCCTAACCGTATCCATCTGAGCAGCCTATCGGCAAAGTGATTTCACCCTCTTAAATTTGAATCATATAATTCAAATCTGGGTTTCAAAAATAAAGGGTGTTACAATATTCTCGGTATTATGAAGGGGTGCTCTATCTTGTTGTAAGTAAATTCGCCGTAAAACTGCTGGAGGTAGATTATTGAGATGAATCTCGATTTCATGTTGAAGAAAACCTAAGAACCTAACGCCTTGAAACAATATTGGCCCAATTATTATGTTTCCAACGATACCAGTCCAGACTTCGACGCCAAACCTTCCTTGAAAATCACCCTCCCTCATTGCATGCTGATGATCAACCTCAACCATAGCAAGAACGTTAATCTCAGTCTCTTCATTATTGATAAACTGTTCCGCCTCCCGATTTCCTCCTTTTCTAAAACGATTCTCAACATACGGAAAATACTAATGGGCTGGATGTTGCCGATTGGGATATCCCTGATCATACAACTCAACAGCATTCCTTGCATTTCTATGACATTCTCCAAATATTAATGACATCCACTTTTTCGCTTTGAGTATACATTATTTTGAAAAAAAATTAAACTGAAATTTAACGAAAATTAAGAAACTGTCTGCTCACAAAGCTTATGTCACTGTCATTACCTAAGTGCGTGTTTTGTTTTCCAAAGAAGGCTTGGTAAAACTAACTGCAAAATATTATGCATCATGGCTATCCAGGGCACACTTGACAAAAGTAAATAAATTATTATGCAGTATTTTCCTTAGTAATATTTCATTTATGTTCTTATTTTTGATCCAATCGCAAATAAATTAGTATCGTAAGATTCGTCAAAAAATCTTATTTTCGGAAAGTGCTTGTCAAAAAATGGTCGCCATTTGAAAAATAATAATCACCTGAGGTCCTCAGATTAGTTTATGTCCGATCATGGCCATCTAGATGCAATATTAAAAGTGACTCTAAGAAAATGAAGGGGCCTCAAAAATTCTTGAAATGTCACATTCTGATCAAGAATTGTCTCAGAAACCAAAAAATGATACAATATACAGGGTGTTCCATTTAAAAAATCAAACCAGAGCCATTTCCGATGAAACCGGAAGTGACCAGAAAGTGAAAAATATGTGAAAACTTTTCTCTTCACATTTACCTTTACCAAATCTCATTTTGATACACCTAATATCCTAGAAGTAATGACTTGTCTAATAGATTCGTTAACATCCGGTATGTCAACATGATTCAATATATTTTCAGAATAAATGAATACATTATGAAATTTACCACTCCTACTGGCCGCACAATCGGCATTATTTATGATTTGGATGTTTTACAGAGACTTTATATACCACAGAAGCAGAACTCCAACATAGATTTTTTTTAACTATTTTGGCACATATTCCTGGAAAAAACACGACATTCAGTGCAGTGCAGTGCAAGTCGTTTTGTTCTGTTTCTAAAGAATATATGCTCACAAAAGCCATTTTGAGTTCAAATTGGAAATCCAATCAGGCTATCGTTAGAATGAAATTGTGAAGAGTTTTCATTCTAACGATTCAGGATAATACTAATGGAATGTTTGTTATTCAGGTGCTTCTGCCCCTTCAGTGCGTGGCGTGACACATTGTCACCTAGACCGATAGACAACACCCTCAATAATTCATGAGAATTCATTCGATAATTTGCTATTCCAACGTGATGCATTCCGTAAAGATAAACTGTTAATAGCCCTCGTGAATAATGGAGGAATGGAGAAATAATGGAAAAACTTTAATAATTCAATTACATTAGTCGTTTGGCTTGTAGCTGATTAGATCTGATGAAATTTTCACAATTACAGAAATATTCAATTCAATCGTTAATAGTGATGGTAATTTGAGTGGCTTTGCGTGTAACTCCTATGGACTGCCACGAAGTGTGCACGGGAATTATTCTTCACGATTATTACTTTTTGGGCACCGGATTGGATTATAGAATGTCTTAGTTTTGAATAATCCATCGAGTGCAACGGTGACTTCCATACCAAAGGTTCCGTATAATGTAGTTTCTTCAACAAAATGGAGAAATGGAAAAAAAGACGTGTCCATCTGACTGTCGGTCTATTTATAACAATTATTTTTTCTCGTCATGGGAAATCAAAATTTTGCGTGGTTATGAAGCTCGTTGATCCGAAATACGGAATCGAATATTTTTATTGAGCCGAAATACGCAATCGAAGGTTATTTTTTACCTTGTATTGTATACTTTAGTCACACACCTTGCGTTAATTTGAAATATACCTTATTATTTTGTGCATACTACCTAGATACTAATTTTATTTGCTTTTACAAATTTTACGATTGAGTCGTACATCTATTTATTCCCTGTTGATATTAAAATTTGGATACAAGTGGAAAATTGCAAGTTCAATTGTCCAAGTTTGATATAATAATGATAATAATGAGTTTATTCGCATTAAAAATATTTACATAGTGGCATAAGACTCTGGGTGTCATTTGTATATAAACAGAGGAAAAAACCCATTTAGGACCAAATGGTTGCGCATGGGTCATTATTTCTCGTCTATTGTAGAGAATGTTTCCCAAAGAATGGTTACATTTATCATTTAAGTAATACAGTTATTTAAAGATTTAAAATAATTACATGTCTGTCCATGTAAGTAGCCTTCTATATTATTTTCAAGATTGAGACAAGTTTGGATGCATTTACATGGCCCAATAGAAACTGTTTCATTATTATATTCTAGTGAGTTTCGTATATAAATTATCACTCCATCGTTTTTATTTATATTTCCCTCGCTGTATTCCAAATCATACTGCTGTCTAGTACAGTAAACGTTTCTGTTAAAATGAGAATGTCGTATTGATATTCCAATTGTTTCAAATGGATTTTCAGTTCATCTATATTTTTATAAACGCTTCTTATATTTTGATGAAATATGTTTAATGATTTTGTTTTCTTACTTTTTCTGAAATGTTCATTCAGATCAGATATTGAGTAATATTGGATTGTATTAATGGAAGTATGATTAACATCTCTGATATATTGATTCATTTCTCCACTAACTATACCTAATAAGAAAATTGAAATAACAGCATATTGTTTTTCTGTATATTCTGATGGTATCTAAATAATCAAACTATACTTGTTTTTCTAAAATTTGTTCGCAATGTGAAAAGGTTAAAAACATTCTCTGGTGTTTCACTAATAAGAATAAAGAAATGATGGAATCATTGAGGAACGATGAGAGTAGTCCAGCTAAATTAGGCGTTCACTTTTGATTGCAAAGAACTCCCGCTGCACAGTCGCTGGAAACTGAGTAAGTTCTTTGTTGAGTTCTTTTTTTTTCAGGTTCTTTGTGAGGTGTATTTGGTTTTCTTCCCACTTTTTTTTCTATTTCTTCTTTCTGTATATTTGTTCCTTTTTGAGATTCATCTGTGTTTTGTTGGTTTGCTGTTCTCTTTCTGGATGAGCTACTTTCGACGACGTACCGGGGCACTATTTGGATGTTATTTTCTCGAGGTGGGTGGATCTATATCTTTGCGAAACTCGTCTTTATTGCCTCCTTCCAGTTTCTCAATTCCATAGATTTATCCATTGACTATTAGTGTCTTTCCTTTTATAGTAGCGTTTATTTTTATTTTTTTCGGCTAACTTCAGGTGAGTTACTAAGATCTTTTGGTCTTCTCTGTCTTCTATCGAGAGATCCTGTGATATACAGATTTCCTCTTCTTTCAATGTATAGCAATTCTGTAGTAATCTTTTATTATTCAAGTGAGAGATCAGTTCTATTTTGATTGTCGGAATCTTTTGGTTTCGAAATGAAAAAATATTGTTAATGTCTGCTTCGCTGAGTTCTATATAAAGAAGTTCAGATAGTGTTTCAACAACAAGAGACTCTCCTGAAGACTACAGGGAGATATCCAGTATTTTTTTAAATCAATGTTTTCCGTTTCACACCTATAGTCTATCTGATGAGAATCATATTACGAGGGAATGCCAAAAGCCTCGTGGTGAACCGGCCAGGTGTGCAAAATGTAGTGGGGGTCACCCTGCAAATTACCGAAGATGTCCCAAATGCCTCGGTTAAGGCGCAGGGTGGACCCTGCTACAAATCAGTACGGAAAAAGACATTTTTCCGTGAATTTGGGTAAGACACAAGCAGGGGTGTCATATGCAGTGGATGCCCAGGGCGACCCCCCTTCCCAATCAGCTCAAATCACAAATAGTCCCAAAGACATTCTTCCTGATTAAATGAGGATGTTGTTTGCACAGTTCACTGAAGCTGCTGCAAAATTCCCAATCGGTCTCAATCCCAATTAATGGGTGAAAGGCAACTTCCGAATTTCATCAAAGCATTGAGTTGGAATTGTAACGGTCTTCTCCAGAACAGACTCGAGTTTATAGAGTTTCGTGAAGAGAACAACATTGATGTTGTTTTTCTGCAAGTGACTCCTCTTATTAAACAACCTGTTAGATTTCCTTACTACAAAATAATAATACACCGGGTGGTGGTGTTGCCATTTTGGTAAAACGCCTTCATTCTTTCATTCGCACGTGCAGCTTGGCATTTCCAATGATGATACCCATGGTATAGAACCAGTAGGTATTGTTTTCCACACGAGGAGTGGTCCTATTCGTTCAATCAGTGCCTAAAACCATCCTAACAATAGAATACTCCCTGAAGCACTCGATGTGCTTCTGATGGAAACAGATCAACCCGTTATTGTTGCAGGTGATCTGAACGCTAAGCACGTGCAGTGGAGCCGTGTTACCAACAGGAATGGAAGGCGACTGTGGCAACACAGTGACAGGTATGAATAGCAGGTGTTGGCTCCAGGTGAACAGAAGTTTTTTGTGCCGGTGACGGTAGACCTGATATGCTTGACATTGCCCTGTCCAGGAATATCACCTGGAACTGGAACATGCACGTTCTCACCGAGTTGAGCTCTGATCACAACCCGATTATTTTTACGCTAGCAGGTGATCCACTGCCCCAGACAGATCGTCTGTGTACGAGAGTGAACTGGGAGATGGTCAGTTCACTCCTGGAGACTGCATATTGCGCTCCTGAGAGAATGAATTCTCCACTTGAGTTGGATGAGGACGTAGCGCGTTATGAACTCACCATTAAAAATGCCTTGATGGATTCCTCCCGCAGGAAACAAACTCCCAAATACGATGATGAATTCCCGCAAAGGATTGAAAATCTAATACGTGAAATAAATAGGGTGATAAGCTTTTTGAAGGAGTTTGTTTCCTGCAGACATAATCCGGGCTAATCAGTTGAATAGGGAGGTAGGAGAAAGTATGACGGAATTTGGGCATGAAAGATTCGGCAATATACTTCACACTGGGCACACAATTTGAATTGAAGTGCCCGGTGTGAAATGGGTCACTTTCCACACTAGTAATGTAATAAACCAAATAGTTTTATATACAAAGTTCATATACCTTCTGAAACAGATTTTGAGTCTCAAATAATAATAGATTCTCATAAGTACGCTTCAGCTCTCAAAATACTAAACACTACTGGGATACGACCTTCAAATATTATATTATTATTTTTTCTGGAATAGCAAAGGCACCACCCTTTCCCTGTGGATCCTCACATCCATAAGTGCAGATAACTACTTAACTATTTAGGATTTCTATTCTGGAGTTCAATAATCTTTGATCATAGGAAGTTATATATTTGAATTGGGGTATATAACTGCAGATTAAGAGAAAACTATTTTGTAATCATATTGGAATGCTGGTAAAGTTCCTAAGAGCTTCATATAGTTGGCATATTCATGTGGGTAAAGGAAGCCACCTGATAATACACTTTTTCGTTTCCAATATGGATTGGTTAATTCCTCTGTATTCAGCAAATTGATCCGATCAACTGATCCCAAATCATATGTTCTCAGTTGAGTGATGTGTCTGTTGGCAAGGTATAAATCGAAAGGTTGAAGGAAAATGATGTCGTGGCTCCCAGGTGTTAGGTATAACAACCACCCACCTGATCGCCAAATGTTATGCTCGAGGTGTTAATAAATAATGTACCTAACCGACTACCAAATGGGTAGATGGTCGGTGGTTTTAATAATTACCTCAAGTATGTATTGAAAGGGAGATCTTAATCGCCCAGGGAGTTGTTAATCAAAGAGATCTTCGAATAACATAGAAGAAGATCTAAGAGCGGCTTTAGTCTTCCTCTCTGCCCTGAGAGATAGTTGAGCGTGGGTTGTTCATTTATAATTCAGATTTACAGACTTACTATTATTCGAATTCACAGGAAATAATGCACGGGAAAAAGGAAATAAAAATGAATATAATTAACCTAATCTTAAAATACATGCACAATCGTATAACCTAACCAATCAAAACAAAATATGCTATTTCGCTATTAAACAATTATAGAAGATGATAGTATGTCAAGTTTTGGTCTACGAAAGGGTAGTCACTAATATCAATATTTCTCTTCATTCTTATCCTTTTTACGTTCGACCAAGGCATAACCCATAACCCTGTATATGATAGTAACCAAAATATTCAAGAAAAAGGTACTGGGAGAATTGACTTTCCAAACATGATCTTTCCAAAAGTACTTACATAATTCTCAGGTAAATCACTTGCACTCACATTAATAATTGATTAGACGAATAGAAATTATTACTTTTACTCGCGACTTCATTAATTTGTATTATTACGGTTTTATCATTTACTTTCGAGTATTAACTTTATCTATCTACTTTTCTTGGACTATAAATAGAGATTATGAAATTGGCATTGAAAATATGCAAGGTTTATGGTAGCACTAATAAACAGATGATGACCCGGTAGTTATTGTATTTGTAGAGCCGATTTGACATTGTAGATTACTCTTTGAACAAAAACTTATGTTGCACTAAGGTAGATATTAATGTAGCCATCAATTTCGCTTCATTATGAATTATCTTGAATTTCTTGTAAGTGTTACTTTGCGTACTTCAGCATTGAATATAATTGTACTTCTAATAGCGATTTCTAATTAAATGCTCGCGTACATGGAGTCAAGTATATCTGATGACTGTCGACTGATCACTATATCTTTTTTAGATTCAAGTCTCTATATATATATTCTCGGTTCCCTCCTCTCGTTTGGGTTATTTCAGTAATTTAATGCATGATTTTTATGTGTACTCATTAATGGTGTTTATTATACCAGCGCATAAGAATGCTTCAAATAGACCGCCCATCCAATGATGTATTTATAGATTTTTATGTGCAGTCGGCATCTGTCCCTAGAAATGTCGGCTACATTTACAATTTAATTTATTACAGAAAAAGAATTTCTCCTGTGATATTCACCGCAAACAAAGAGTTACTCTTCAACCGCATCAGGTCATTAAATGAACAATATGAGATAAGTATGCATTCTTTCAAGAGTTAATGGTGCAGGTGTTAGAATTGGATAATGGTTATTTCTTTTTCTAAATGATTATGACTAGGCAGAGTTACTACAATGATAAACATATCTTTATGATACTTCCGTCTGACAACATTTTGTGGTCGTGCAGAGCCATAAACAAAATCACGAATTGTGCTATCGTGTGCCCCTTCTCCTTCTCAATACCTTCACTGCAATATTAAGATGTCAATAACTTCCAAGAAACTTCCGCATGAAGGGTGAGGCTCTCCTAGCTCTTGAATATCAGAACAAAAAAAATCTGACTGGGCAGATTCTACAGTCGCTTGTTAAAAAAAACTATGGTGATCAAGATTACCCTTAGAGTGAAAGTAGTCCATGTTCTCAAAATGTAGTTGCATGAATGAGAGAAAAGGGAATAGAAATGTTGTTAATCAAAGTCTTCCTCCACAAAAAAAAATTGTGGAAGAAGACTTTTGGATAAAAAATAAATTTATTTTTCCCTTTTTCCTCAAGATTACCCTTCTTCTTCTTCTTCTTCGCACAAGGTGGGCTGGTTCCGAAGAACCCCGTACACGTAGGCCTCTCTATTTGGGCCCATTGTGCGCCCACTTGTTCTGAGAAACTCAGCTGGGCATGCCGATTTCTTTGACAAAATTCAGCAGCTTCCTCAGCTGAATCTCCTTGACGTCCTCTGGGTTCAGAATTATGCTCCCAAGGTTGATCTCCCTCTGGTGCACCAAGGCTGGGCACTCAGTGAGGATGTGCGACGATGTCTCGTCATCTTCCAGGCACCATCTACATAGGGGATCATCTGTGATCCCGATGAGCTCCATGTGCCTGTTCAGGTGATTATGTCCCGTTAGGAGCCCAGTCACAGTCTTGATGTCCCGTCTGTTAAGTGACAGGATCTCTTTAGACATTTTTTTCCTTGGCTCCTCCATGTGGAGCTTTGATTGCCTCATGCCTGGTGCCTCTTGCCATGTTTTAAGGAACTGCTTTTGTAGCAGTTCCTCCATGTTTGAGATTGCCAGGCTGCTGGGTATTCCCAGGATGGGTTCAGGTCCAATTGGGGTTTTTCCCGATCCTATCTTGGCTAATCTGTCAGCATCCCCGTTCCCAGGGACACCTGAGTGTCCCGGGACCCATATGAGGCTGACTTTGCTTGTTTTCGATAAACTTTCTATGGCGTTTCTACACTCGGACACCAGTTTGGATACAATCGTATTTCCGCCTAACGCCATAATAGCAGCTTTGCTGTCCGAGTAGATGGCAGTAGGCCATCGACTTTTATTGTCGAGATTTTCCTGGACACAGGTGAGTATAGCATATACTTCAGCCTGGAACACTGAGGCATATTTGCCTAAAGGAACTGAGATTTCTCTCTTTGTTCCTTCTTCGTAGACCCCTGCGCCGGACATTCCCCCAAATCTTGATCCATCTGTGTACCAGGTTGATCCTTGGTTTGGGGGTCTGTCAGGCGCATTTTCTTTCCATTCCTCCCTTGTGGGGATGGTTATAGTGGGTCCTTTTCTAAAATCCAGAACAGGCGGGGTGCTGTCTCTTTCCATTAATAGAACTGGACATCCTTCCTTTGCCCTGTTCCAGATAGCTGAGTGTCCATGGTCTGCCTCAGTACCGATCCATTGGCTTACGCCTTTGAGTCTGTATGCAGCACGCATGGCTTCATGCTCAATGACAAGGTGCAGAGGTGGTATTCCTAGTAGAACTTCTAGAGCTCTAGTAGGCGTGGTCCTCATGGCACCTGTTATTCCTAGACAAGCCAGTCGTTGTACTTTATCAAGTTCATTTCTGGACTTGCCCTTTGTAGTACCGGTCCACCAAATGATGGATCCATACGTTGGTATCGGGCGAATGATCGCCGTGTAAATCCAGTGTAGGGTTTTGGGTGTCAAGCCCCACGTGTTGCCGAAGGCTCTTCTGCATGCCCAGTAGGAGCAGGTAGCCTTCTTGGTTCGATTTTCAATCTGTTCGTTCCAGGTCAGCTTGGAGTCTATGATGACTCCAAGGTGTTTGGTCGACGCTTTATACGGAAGTGGTCTTCCTGAGATTAGTATCTCTGGAAGAGTTCTCATTTTGCGTTTCTTGGTGAAGAGTACCAAGTCCGCTTTTTCCGGGTTGACTCTCAGCCCCCCGACTACTCTGCCAAGAGCTTTCATAATGTTTTCTCCTAGCAGGTTTACCGGTTGGTCTTGAGCCAACATGACTAAGTCATCTGCATACGCTTGTGTATACAGTCCTGACTCATTCAGTTCTGTAAGAAGCTCGTTTACTACTAGGCACCATAAAAGGGGTGATAAAACTCCTCCTTGTGGACACCCCCTTGATACCTTGGCAGCTACGGTTCTCCCGTTTAATTCTGCTGTTACCACTCGTTGTGATAGCATAGCTTTGATCCACCTAATGAGGGTGGGATCGATTCCGTGCCGCGCCGCAGCGTGGCAGATAGATTCAAATGACGTATTGTCAAAAGCTCCTTCAATGTCGATGAAAACCCCATTGCGGACTGTCCACTGGCCAGTACTCTCTCTATCCTATATACAAGGTGGTGGAGAGCTGTGTCCGTAGACTTTCCTGTTTGGTAGGCATATTGTTGCTTGTGCAGTGGGTTGCACTGCAGCGATTGTTCTCTGATGTGCCGATCTACCAGCCTTTCGAGCGTTTTCATGAGAAAGGATGTCAGGCTGATAGGTCGGTACGCCTTGGCCTGGGAGTAGTCGGTTTTCCCAGGTTTTGGAATAAATACGATCTTTACTGGCCTCCATGCCTCTGGTATGTAGCCCAGGGCCAGACATGATCGAAATATTCTCATGATCAGGAGGATGATGCTATCCAGTCCCTCTTGGAGAAGAGCCGGAAATATGCCATCCTCCCCTGGTGATTTGAAAGGTGAGAAGAATTTTACAGCCCATCTTACCTTCTCATACTTTACCACTCTTGAGGCCGTTTTGTAGTCCATCTGAGATTTTCTCATAGGGCTCGTCCTCAAGGGTGGCAGAGGGGTCGGTTCTGATTCAGGGAAGTGTGTGGAGATCAGGTGTTGTAAAGTCTCCTCCGCTGATGTAGTTTCCTTCCCATCAGGTAGGGACAGTGTACCCACTCCCTTCCCCGGATCTTTTGAAAGAATTTTGCATAGCCTTGCTGCTGAGGACATTGTGTTCCCGCAGAAGGCACGCCAACTATCTCTCTGGGATTGCCGTATGGCTTTTTTGTACTCTCTCTGGGCAGATCTATAGTTGTCTCAGTAGAGTGGTACCTGCGTTCTTTTTGCCATGTTTAGAAGCTTTCTTGTTTTCCTCCGGTGGTCCTCGATTTTCGAGTTCCACCAAGGCGTTCTTGCATTGTCTGTCCTCTCTTTGAGAGGGCAGCTGTTTTCGTACGAGGAAGCTATCGCCTTGTTAAGGTACCCCACTGCGGTATCTATCTCGGCTTCATTCCCGTACTTTGACGGTAATCCTACGAGTCTGCCTTTTAGTTCCTCTCGAAAGAGGTCCCATTTGGTGGCCCGTGGATTTCTGTATACTTTCTTTTCCGATAGGTTTGGGTTATCTATCTTGAACAGAATGTGTCGATGGTCCGATAGGGACTCATCCTGTGACACTTTCCATGACTGGACTTCATTCAGTAAGTCTTGCGTACATAGTGTGAGGTCTATCACCGATTCCCTCCTTGGTGTGAAGTACGTGGGTACCGTGCCTTCGTTTATTATTTCGAGGTTGCTGGTGCTGAGGAATTCTAGCAAGGTATTACCCCTGGGATTAGTGTCTACGTTGCCCCACAATATGTGATGGGCGTTCGAGTCACATCCATGAGTAAACCAGCCCAGACTCCTCACAGTATCTCACCAGCGTTTCGACCTCTTCGGGTGGAGCTGCCTTTTCGTACGGAAAGTACGCCGAGCAGACAACCACTTCCCGAATACGGTCTTTGGTGTGCACGAGTATTTTTACTGCCACCAGGTCTCTGGTACAGAATCCTGGGACAGGGAAAACTTCTATGCCTTTTGTATATATATACATGCGCGAGGGGAATCAGCGGAGGCACAGTAGTGTGCTGTTCCTCTGCCCATTCCCATGCCTCTAATCTTTCCCCGGTATACCCAAGGCTCCTGAATTAATAGAATGTTCAGTTTCCATTCAAGGATCCTCCGGCATAGCAGGGCAGTGGGAGATTTCCCGTGTTGTAGATTCACTTGTAGGAATTTAACAGACATTGAATTGTAAGCTTACCTTCCTTTATTGGCTCCTCCGTTGTTTGGCCATTTCTTCGCCCCCCCCTAGCTAGCTTGCTGGATCTGGCTTTAGTCTGATAGAGGTCCCCTTTCGGGTTCCTCCATCATTTCTTCGAGGTTTTCCGCATCTCCCCCTCTTCGCTCATCGGTGATGGTGTTCTTTCGATGATGATTCTCCTGGAGGTCCCCGCTGGGGTTCCTCCGCCTTGCAAAACTAGGGTACCCGCTTCGGTTCTCTGGTTTCCTCCCCCAAAGTTTCAGCCACTGCCTCCCCGCTCCCCCCATCAGAGGCATCTTTCGAGATTCCTGTGATTGGGAGGCCCGAAGTGGCCGGTCTGGTACCCCTGGTTTGGGTTCCAGAGGTCCCTGGTTCGGTTCCCCTAGATGTTCTTTGTTGGGCCATTGGCCCTTCAAGAACCGTTACAGTTGCCTGTGAGGCGCTGTAGTAGGGTTGGAAGTTAACCCTGCTGAGTAGGGTTATGGATTCATCATCCAACCCTGCAACGAGTCGAAGACCATGCTTCTCCTCTTTTCTCTCCCAGATCCTCCAAGAGGATCCTGCGAGACCTGGATTCTGCCTTTCCAGTCTCTTTATGATGTCCTGGTTGGGCAAGAATCTTTTACCTGGTATCCAGATCAAGGCTCGGCGAAGCCTTAGCCTTGCTGGATCCATCACTACCAGAGTGGCATCTTTCCAGGGCTTAATGTTCTTAAGTTCCCTGGCGAGCCACTCTTTCGAGTTTTCGTTGGCTGCTGTGACCAACAGCTGCCTTCGCCACAGTCTGGTTGACTGAAACTGTGGGGTGCGGATCCCATTTCAGTTTCCGCAATGACATCTCCCACAGCGTCTAAAACTCTAGCAGCTGGTCCTCACTGAAACCAACTTCAGCTTGGTTTTCACGGGTGATGACCAGCTGCAGGGATTTATCCCCAGTGGCTATCTGCGAGTAGTCAGCCCTCCATTGACCGGGGTTACCGGTCCTCGGACGTTTGACTTCCCTTCTGGAGTACTTCCCTTCTGGATTACCCTTACTTACTCTCCAACAATAGAACTGTTGAAATATTGATTATTCATTATCAAGTTTTTCGTGTAATGTAACAAGGGTTTGTTTTAAAAAAGAGTTAAATGCCAGATATATAAACGATTTGTCACTTGATTGATTTTTTTCAAGATAAGTTTGTCGTTCTGGTTTCTACTTCGAAAGGTTATGGGCCCACATAAGAAGTACTATTAGTGAAAGTAAAAACGTATAAGTATAATCTGTCGTCGCAGAAAAATGGAACTTACTAAAATAAAAATTGGACTTTTAGAAGTCAAATCAAATTGTTCAACGTGGAAATACAAAGTCTGCACGCTACTGAGGGGTATTGTTGAAGCTATGGAAGTTGTACAAGGAACTCTCACAGAACCAAAAGCTTTGGAGGCTGGTGCTAGTGCTGGAGATGTTGCTATATACAATGAGGAGCTGAATGACTTCAGAAAAACAAAGAGCAGTGCCATTATTACCTATATTTACGACCAACATGACGGAAGAAACTCTAAAAAATATCATGAGGTTTTCAGGGCTCGAGAAATATGGAAAGAACTGCATCGACTTTTCGACGGCCTATCTGAAGACAAAGCTTAGGATCTTTGCCTGCAATTCTTCAGTTATACGAAGAAAACAGGTGATGATGTAGCTACTCATATGTCCAAACTGAAGAATCTTTGGAATGAGTTGGAATTGGAGATAAAAAGGGAAGATGCAATCGTGTTACCCGAACTATTTGTGAAATCCTGGGAATACTCCCAGAAAGTTACATATATTTCAGATCCAGTTGCATGTTGATTGCTATGAAAGATAGAACAGTCGACAACCTCACCAATCAATTGTAAGCCTACGAGAGAGCTCTCACACAACAGGGGAGAAGTGAACTTGTTAGGCAAGAAGGGTTGGTAGCAAACTCCTTACAGCAGAAAAAAACCAGATGAGTCCATCAAGAGAGCTGGTTTCTTGATGATGGTGCCACAAGTCACATCACTCACCGTTCAGACCTTTTCGAAACTTTTGAGGAGTTTACTACTATCCATGAAGTCACAACAGCTAATGATGATTCGGTTGAGGCTTGAGGGAGATGTTCCATCAACCTGAAAATGGAAGTTGATCGAAAGAAGCATGAAATAACTTTGAGCGATGTTTGGTAAGTTCCGAAAATTAGAAAGAATCCCTTCTCGGTTCTAGCTGCTCGGAACAAATATCCTCATAGCCAGTTCATTTCAACAGTGGACAAATGCAGATTCAAAATAGGCGAAAGAGTCATATAAGAGGACTTCATAGGTAAAAACGATGTACTTTATAAGCTAGCAGCCAGAAATAAGCCAAAACAAGCTGAAACAAATGTAATTTCAAGTGGATCTCAACTCCAGTTATTCCATGAAAGACTAGGGAATCAAAATGAAAGACATGTGAAATCAGTCATCGAGCGTGAATTTGGAGTGAAATTTAATCTAGATGGCGGAGTATGTAAAAGCTGCATTTCTGGAGAAGCTCATCGTAAAAATTTTGGTAAGAGAGAGCGTGCAGCTCAACCTGGAGATATATTACACACTGATGTTTGTGGGCCATTCTCAACATCAATTTCAGGCTACCGTTACCACGTACTTTCCAAAGATAACATTTTAAGATATAGAAAAAAATTGAAAAAAATCAGAAGTGTCCAAGTTAATACAAATGCTTCAGGAAGTGGAAACAACAGGTCACGTTGTGAAAGAGCTAAGATATCTTAAAACCATGGTGTATTCACTTATACCTGTAAAATATTGGGACAAACTGGGGGACACCAGCCCACTTGATGAAAAGAGTTATCTAGAGTTTCTTGTCATAATTTAGTAAACTGCAATTACAGACCACAAAGGGTGTTTTTGTAATTTATGTCTCTGATCCGTTCTGTGAGTGTGCTTTTGTCGCCTTTAAGGTTATGTCAATTCGTTGTGAAATATTTTGAGGTTGATCGATCGATGTAACATATTTAAGAACAAACTATTTCATGTACTTATGTCAGTGTTATCACGGTTGATTTATATATATATATATATATATATATATATATTTATATATATATATATATATATATATATATATATTTATATATATATATATATTTATATATATATATATATATATTTATATATATATATATATATATATATTTATATATATATATATATATTATATATATATATAGTGACAATTATATATTCAATAACCCTGAGTGTTATATAGAATTTTCGAGGGATGTTCCGAAATAATTCTAATTATGAACCGTACCAATTTATTTTGTATGATTGATTTTCTATTGATACGGCTCCACCGAGTTGATACTTATGTATTTCTGTCCCTGTTTGCTCATGATGAAAATCTTATGATGGAGTGGATAATGATTTTATGAAGTGCTGTAAATTACATACAAATACTTAATTTAGCTTTCAAACCAATGAAAGTACGGGAGATGCAATCTCTTTCGTTTTCTGGAAAATCTATATTCTAGTCTGAAGGAAGTGTTTTGCGACATATCTAAAGCTTTTGACTGTTACGTAAGCTTCATCTCTACAGCTTCAGAGGACGAAGCTTCAATCAGTTCAAATCCTATCTGAATGAAAGAACCTCTCAGCTTTTTGAGAAATTAAGAGGTGTTCACTATTTAGGCAGACAACTCGACTATCTTATCGCAAGAACTCAAATAACCTTCCTATAGCGGAGTAAAAATAGCTTAAAATCATGCATTATTTTGGAATCCTGGCAAACTCCATGGTTTATCCTGAAACCTTCTGATATCACTCAGAAATTGCTCGCAGAAAAAAGTTATAAACTTATATTCGTGCGCTGCTTGTTTATTAATTGTTGAAACAATTAATAACTATTTTTTTAGGAAATTTCACCCAAATTGATGCTATAGGGGTTTTTGAGGTCACTGAACCAGAATATGACATTGAAAAAACGATGGCGTGGCCAGTCGTAAAGGTAGATTTCATGAATGATAATTTACAGCTACCTATTTGTTATTTATGTGTACATCTAAGAGAAAAAAATTTCAGGGTAAAAGTTGTGTAGCTTATGAAGCTCTATCATATGACTTATAGTTTGCCGATATTGGGTATGGAAATGAAATATTGCAAACTTTTTCAAAAGCTGCCATTTTGAAACTATTTGACCCTTTTCGAAATTAGCCGAGGTATTCATGAGAAGTATTTTTGTTTCATTCGGTTGAAAATTGTGGCCTCCACTCAACAAATTTCTTTTTATCCCATATATGAGTATCAATATCACACTAGAGTTTTTGAAGCATGGCCTCAAAATTCAAATTTGTAATTTTTTTAAATTATTCAATATTTTAAGCTCTGTACTTTGCGATTTTTTTTTTGTGCTCCTTTTATTTGTAATTTTGAGGGTAATCTGTGAAAATTTCAGATGTCTATCTTGAAAAAAAAAGACTTTAGACAGAATTCTGCTTTGACGTAATTTCATTCACGTACTATTCCTATACATATTGTTACACTTTTAAAAACATGACTTCTCGTTAGCTGCATCTTCTTTCTTTCAGTAAAATTTTTGTTATGTTAATTTAATGAATTAGATCAAAAGTTATAACAAATTTAGTGTAAAGCGCTCGTGGCTGCCCCACATTTTCTTCGCACGTTAGCGAAAAAATTCTGCAGTTTACAGTTTTTATTTCAAAGAAAAATTTTATTTACCTTTTTTATGTAAAATTTGGAATGGAGCAACGTTCCACTATGCCGTATACTCCAGAACAAAACGGCAGAGAGAAAACAGAACCCGCTAGATCTCTAATGCATTCTTATGCAGTAATTCCACAAAGATTTTGGGCAGAAATGATAAATACACCCAAGTTCATCCTGAATTTTAGCGGTTCCTCTAGTGTCGAAGATAAATTTCCTCTGGAAGTATGGACCGGAAAGAAATCAAGTCTAAAACACCTTCGTATCATTGACAGTACCTGTTATGCTCACATTCCTAAGCAAAATAAAGGTAAAATTGATAAAAAATCGGTCAAAGGTATTTCAATCGGATACGATGGACCTGATGGATATCATATTTGGTGCAAGGAAAACAATAGGTTGATAAGATCTTGAGATTACACTTCTGACGAGAAACCCCTTTACAGAAATGAAATCCAGTTGAGGTAAATTACCATTTTCATCAGAAGGGAAAGAGGAAAATGAAGTCATAGAAACCAGTCATGAAAATGATCCAGATAATACAGGAAGACAGCTGAGAGAAAGATCAAAGATGAAACCGCCACGAAGGTTCAATGATTCCGTCATGTCAGCCATAACAGAAGAGAATCAAGTAGCTGAACCTTCATCATGAAGCAATGAATTTGGTAGAAAAGATGAATGGAAGAACGCTATGAACAGTGGAGTTGAATCCCAGAAAGAAAATGGTAGATGGAAAAACTCACGGATGGAATAAAAGCTCTCCCATGTAGGTGGGCTTTTAAGGTGGAAACGAACCCAGATGACATTGTCAACAGTTATAAAGCTCGTATTGTGATCAATGGTTTTCGCAAAAGAAAGGAATCGACTACGATTGTTATTTGATGATTACCACTAGACCCGATATAGCCTATGAGGTTGGTTGTTTCTCGCAGTTTGGAATACCCGACAAAAGGAGATGTTGTACGTGTTAAATATATTTTCCGATATATCCAGATGACTGCAGACTGTGGAATACATCACCAAGCTGATCAAAAGCCTGGATTACAGGAAAGTTACATTGATGCTGCAGACCATGGAAGAGATAATTCTGGAAGATCTACTTCGGGTGTTATTTGTTTGTATGCAGGAGGTGCACTGACATGGTTGAGTCAAAAGCAGACTCCAGTTGCTATTTCAACAACAGAAGCTGAAATTGTTGCTGCTAGTGAAGCTTCACGTGCAATTATTTGGTTGATACTACTTTTTTTCTGAAATTCTCGAGCAGAAATTTCTTCCTGAACTCCAAATTGACAACAACGCAGCCATAAAACAAGCTCAGCATCCTGAATATCATCGCATAACCAAGCATATTAGAACTAGACATTTTTTTGTGAGAGAATTCGTCACCGAAGGTGAAATTGATGTCTGAGTTTCAGCTTGTTGATGTTATGACAAAACCGACGCCTAAACCTCGATTCCTGAAATTCTGTCGAAAAATGGGATTATTTAATAAAAACGTTTTAATTAGGGAAAATGTTGAAATATTTATTATTCATTATCAAATTTTTCATGTAATGTAACTAGGTTTTTTTTGGTAAATGAATGTCAATTGACAGATATATACACGATTTGTCACTTGATTGATTTTTTCAAGAGATATTTGTCTTTATGATTTCTACTTCGAAAAAAACCTTCAAAATCATTCAGTAACAGTGGATATTCTCAAAAAATATTGATTCATGTATTATTCCATAGATTCAACTGACCAAAACATCACCAATCAAATACCGATCCGGAAACCCACTTTTACTACTTTATCCATTTTGGAAAATGTATCATACAAACTCAAAAAAATATTTCACCAATATAACAACATTAAATTAGTCTTTGAGAGTTATTGGTTGTTTTATAATTGAATGGTAGAAGTTCAACTCTCACACCTGTCGATCCTAGTCTATTCATGTTTTTTTAGGATTGTGACAAAAATTATATAGGGCAAAGCGGCGCATGCCCCAGAGATTGATTCGCCTCACATGTGAGGAATGATAAACAAGGCTACACTTTGGTTAAACACGCATAGACATGTATTCACAAGGTGTCTTTCTTGGTCAATTACACTGGAACGATTGGCATGATTTTGAATAGTCGTAAAATCTATCATATTTTCATATTAGCACAATATGATTCAGGCAATATTCCACAAAAAAAAAGTTAATTCCTCCGCCCGATTTAAGTTCCACTTCTGAACACCCTGTGCGGAATTCATTGCGTGTGCCCTTGTCACAGCGTAACGGAGTATCAGTAGAAGATATGACCGCAACCATGGCGTAATTTGTGTCTTTCTTTCGTTTTCATCCGCACCAGGAATTATAGCGCTTGTCACGGCTGTTCATTTGTAGATGGAGTTTTTATCCCCTCGAGAAAATCCCCAATCACGAGCCGAGAAAATTGCTTATCTCTGCAACCGGTACGTCGGATGCCAAATTCAGACAATGCATGCCTGGTAGGGCTGGTTTAAGAAAAAAAAACATTGAAGTCGTCGAATCCCGAAAATTAGGTTGTACTCCATTCCCCGATTGCTTATCACAGACAAGTTGAGTTTATTCGAAAACACATTCATAATGGATAGATAGATGATTCATTTGAATAAGTTATGCGAATTAATTACATGTATTTCATACTGTATCGTAATATACTACATTACGTTGCCAGTTTGAGTCCGGGAAATGATACATCACATCACTAGGCCGACAAAGTAATTGTTCGGGACCGAAACTGAATTTAAGTATTTTAACTAACACAGGGTTCATTTTCAACATATATTAAATTAAAATGCAAATTATTATGAAATTACCAATAAACATCAACACTCATACTGCAATTTGAATTATTGGAAATGTTTGAAAGAGCAAATACATTCTCAGATGACCAATAAAATTAAGAAAATATATTTCTTAATTAATGATAGTTACACTATTTTTCTATTAGAAATAATTTCACTTACCACATCTAACAAGTAGGCCAACATAATATTTGCATTTACTATTTTATCCACGTTGAAAATTTTGCATCAGTCGCAGAAACTGTCGTATTCTTTTTGGCAGCAGAAAGTTTCGAGGCTTTTTTGCAAAATCGCCGCATCCATTTTATCGGTACTTTTTTAAATCGACGCTGAATTTGGTAGAAAATCAACATAGAAAACAAATTATTCTGTTACTGTTAGCAACCGATTTAAAGATGACTATATCAACAACTGACATTGCGATGTTTTGAAACGACCAAACATCTAACGGGAAGGTTCACCAAAAAAAGGATATTTTCTTTAGAATAAAAATGATATGGTTTGAAATAAAATGGCCGTAAAAAGTCATTGGGGTATTCGTCTAGGAATTTCAAGTAAACATCTAGACTTTTACTTTAATAAGCCATTTCCCGGACATACAACCTGAATTGATATTGTAGCAGCTCAGAATTTCAGTCATGTAACGTAAAACAGAAGAAAGAAACATTACAAGAGATAATTCCAAATAAAATGCGGTGAAAATACATTAACATTGAGGTAAAAAGTGGCAAATGAATCTTTTAGATGAATAAAAGCCAGTCTATAATTCTGAAATATAAATTTAAAAGAAAACAAAGTAATAATCTGTGAGTTTATCCTAGTATCAATCTATTTAATTATTTACATGAGTAGGCATAGATAGTTTGACCCATGCAATTACAGAGTAGCACGAAACAAAACAATATAGGGAGTTCGGCTCTGTACTTATAAGTGATATACGTTATTTGTTCAGCTCCGTATTATTGAAGGCAAAAGTAACTACCGAAACAAAAGTTATCGTTGAAATTAGTACCATTAGAGAGGAGGAAGACGAGACAATTCAAACCTTATAAGCAGTGAGTGAAAACTTTGTTCACATCAATTAATAATTGAATATTCCTAAATCCAATCAATCCTATACGAACAAAAAAGGATAGGTGTTGAAGATAAAAACTGTCCCGAGAGAACGGTCTTATCGCCGAAACAAATGGGGACAGGACCGTATTCAGCACCACTTACAATTAGTATTGATTCATAATAATGTTTTCCTTAGACCAGGGGGCTTCTGACTACAGGAACCCCCAAAGCTCTCACCAATCACAACATCCACAGTCAAAGAACCCCAATCAGAATATATCGAAGAAACAATACTCAGCAGTATTAAACCAACCAGCCACAACAATATTTCCAGGAAAAAACCAAGCCATAATATTTAATGCTATCAATGAAACAAAAATTCAGGAATATATTCTAGCTATTGGTTCACTGATCGGCCCAAAAAATGTCATTTTCTGCTCAAGAATATCCAATAATCGAGTATGTGTGTATCTCTCAAGCCCAGAAATTGTCGACTTATTTTTGAGCGAACATGGTCACATCATTGTTAATAATGAAATTCTGCGAGCACGAAAGTTAATAACTCCTTCCGAACGACTGGTTATGTCGAATGTCAGTCCAACTATACCTCACTCTATATTAGAAAATAAACTACAAGAAATAGGATTGAAGCTGATGTCTCCGACAACTTTCCTCCGAATGAATATGCCAGATCCCCAATACTCCCATATCCTTAGTTTCCGTAGACAAGTTTATGTTTCACCTACAGACCATATCACAATCCCTGATTCGATACTGGTAACACATGATAATACTCAGTATCGCATATTCCTCTCAACAGACACCCTCACATGTCACAGATGCAAACAGTTAGGACACATAGCATCGCAATGTCCAACGAGTCAAACTGAATCACATCAACGTGAAGAAAATCTTGTCATAAGTCAAGAAGTCCTAGTAACTGATGAACAACCAGACCCCAACTCACAGAACAGTAGCTCAACTATCGAAACTGAAATTATACAACACTCAAACAAAAGAAGTCTCGCAGAAATAGAAACTCCTCCACCAAACAATGGAGAGGACGATCAAACATTGTTTGATAAGTTCCCAAACCCGATGATGCCATCAAGAAGAAATCTCGAGCAAGCGTTTCGAAAGAAGATCTAGCATCTATAGAGAAACAAATGCTTCCGGCTAAAGAATTTATTGATAAAAATAGGGAGTCTATGGTACTTAATACCAAGAACTAAGCGACTTTCTGGAAAATGTACAAGGATCTAGCGATCCTCTAAGTGTATCTAAACAATATACCATTGACACGCAAGCACTCATCAGAATGATGACCGAGGTCTACCCGTACTTCACGGAAAGAAGAATAAAAGCGAGATGCACAAAACTGAAAAAACGCTTGACGAAACAACTACTTACGATTCAAAATCCTCCACTGGCCGCTCCTTCGGATACAGACAGCGATATATCATCTCAGGATACTTTCTAGAACAGTAGCTAGACCGTACTATTTACATATTTCTATATTCTTCTTCTCTCTTCCTCGAAGACATGTTCATGTTGCAGTGGAATCTAAATGGATTCCTTACTCAACTGGAAATGTTAAAATTACTCCAGTCAGAATATCAACCCAAGGTAATATGCCTCCAAGAAACTCACTTCAAAGATCAAAATTGTTTGAAACTGAGAAACTATACCTCTTTCCATAAAAACAGAATAGAACAAAACAGGGCTAGTGGAGGTGTTGCAACATACGTATATAACTCTATTGACGCAAAAGAGATTACAATCGATACAACGCTTGAAGCAAATGTTATAGAAATAAGTATTCCGGAGAAAATGTACATCTGTAATATCTATATCCCGCCGAACCGAGACATTAACTACAAGGAACTGGATAATCTCTTCCAACAAATCCCAAAACCCAGAATAATTGTCGGGGATTTCAATAGTCACAATGTGATATGGGGTTGTGAGTTAACAAATGTGAAGGGTCGAATCTTAGAACAAATCCTAGAAGACCATAATCTAGTGATTTTGAATAATGGAGAAATAACCCGATTCAATGAGACAGGAAGGTCAAGCGTAATTGATCTAAGTATATGCGACCCATCACTAAAAATACATCTTTCTTTTGAAGTCCTAGATGATCTTTATGGAAGTGATCACTACCCTATCACAATAAATAGAGAAAATACTAGTGGAAGTCCGAAACCTCTCCCAAAGTGGAATCTCAAGAAAGCCAACTGGAACTTGTTTGAAAACGAAATACAATCGAAAATACCACAGCTCCAAATATACGAGGATGTGAATGAATCTGTTACAATACTCACAAAAACAATAATTGAGGCAGCTGAAGTAGCAATGGGAAAAACAAAAACTATAAGGCGCAAAACCCCTGTGCCATGGTGGAATGCAGAGTGTGAGTGTGCAACTAAAGCATCCAAAAAAGCATTCAATAAATACAAAAGACACAGAATAACAGAAAATCTAGTAACATATAAAGAACTGAGAGCGAAAGCAAGATGGATAATGAAAAAGAGTAGAAGAGAGTCTTGGAAAAATTACGTTTCTACCATAAATAGTTCAACACCAATCAATGAAGTCTGGAAGAAAATCCAACGGATAAAGGGCGGAAATGCAGATACTGGAATACATCGTATTATACATCAGGGAGAAGAAATATCCAACAAGAAGAAAACCCAACATATTTGCAAAGTCCTACCAGGAATATTCTGGCAACCAAAATTATACGAATGAATTCCATATATTGAAAACCAGAGAGATATACCCCAACCAAATTAAAAATACAAGCCCAGGACCAGATGACATACTTATCATTTTTATTCGGAACTTACCACTCAATGCAAAGACGCAGTTACTTCAAATTTTCAATCGAATATAACTAGAGAATCAATTTCCGAAAGCGTGGACCCAAGCGATTATAATACCAATACTGAAGCCACAAAATCCTAAGTGGAAATTAGAATCATATCGTCCAATTTCCCTAACATGCTCAATGTGCAAACTACTAGAGAAAATAATAAACAGAAGACTCACGTGGTATTTAGAGAAGAATGAAATACTTACACCAAAACAAAGTGGTTTCAGAAAACAACGTTCAACAGTGGACAATCTAGTAGATATAGAAAGTTATATAAACGAAGGGTTTGCAAATAAACAAACATGCATTGCCACATTTTTGATGTAAGCAAGGCATATGATACAGTGTGGAGACGATATATAATCAAGAAACTAGAATTCTGGGGCATAAATGGACACATGTTACAGTTCATCCAAAATTTTCTGAAAGAAAGATCATTTCGAGTAAGAGTCAATGGAATATTGTCAGAAACATGCACACAAGAAAATGGAACACCACAAGGATCAGTCCTGAGCCCTACACTATTTTTGATAGCAATAAACGACATTGTACTCAATATAAAATCTCCGGTACAGGCCAGGCTGTATGCAGATGATCTAGTTATATACATCAGAGGCAAGAACTTCAACACTATGCAACAAAACATACAGAAAGCGGTGAACAACATCGAAAACTGGCTCAAAAACACAGGTTGGAAACTAAATGTTCAAAAAACAAAATGTATTCACTTCTCAAGAAAATTGGACCCACCTGCCCCTGTACTCAAAATAAATAATGAACACATACAATCAGTAAGGGAAATAAAATACCTTGGTTTGACATTAGACCAGAAGCTCAGCTGGGAAAAACATATCAAGCATCTGAGAACGTCCAGCCAAAATGGAATCAACCTTATGAAAGTATTAAGCAACCATCATTGGGGTTCAGATAGTAAAACATTGTTATCATTGTATAAAACTCTCATCAGATCCCGAATAGATTACGGATCTATAGTGTACGCATCTGCTCGCAAATCCATACTCAAATCATTAGATACTGTTCACAATTCTGCAATAAGATTAACCCTAGGGCATACAGAACAAGCCCGGTTGAAAGCCTTCACAGCGAATCCGGTGAACCTGCTCTATCCTTGAGAAGACAATACCTCAGCTTATCCTATGCTGTGAATATACTAGCTAACATAAACAACCCGGTGTATCAAAACGTTCATGCTCATCGTTTCCAGAACATATATCAGAACAAACCACGAACCACTCCACCTTTCTATGAACGACTCAATAGATACAAACATGACATCAAAATTACCTTCCCAAAAGTGTATCCTATGAATAAACCCAAGATCCCTCCTTGGTTGATCGAAATTTCTCAGATCAATACAAATTTAGTATATTATACCAAAAATGAAACTCCTTCCAAAATAATCCTCAATAACTTTAACCAAATATTATTCGAACATCAAGACTACACTCAAATTTACACGGATGCATCGAAATCGGAAGATGGAGTATCAGCAGCAATTGTAACACCTAACTCACATACTGGCTTCAGACTCCTGGAACAAAGTACAGTATATACAGGAGAGACATATGGCATTCTTCAAGCGGTTTTGTATAGTGAAAGGCAAGGACTTACTAAAACCTTGATTATCAGTGACTCTTTGAGTGCAATCAACAGTCTTCGATCAGTATATTCAGATAACCCACTCACTATGAGGCTGAAAGAAAAAATACACAAAATGACACAAGCGAACCAATTGGTAAAACTAATATGGGTCCCCTCACACATCGGAATTCCTGGAAATGAAAGCGCTGACAAGATAGCCCGTGAAGCCCTCAGTGACCAAAATGCAGAACAGGAAAATGCAACGATACATAGAGACCTGAAAGCCCATGTAAAGAGAGCAGTCCAAAAACATTGGCAAAATGTATGGCAACAGAGTGGATCCAAATTAGCGGAGGTTAAGAAGTCAGTCATCCCTTGGAAGAACAACCCAAAACAACGGAGGGAACAAGTAATTCTATCACGTTTACGAATAGGGCATACCAAGTTTACACATGAACACTTATTGAAAGGTCAGGAAATCGATATATGTGATAGGTGCCAAGTTCAAGTGTCGGTCAAACATATACTAGTGGAATGTCCTAAGTTCTCAGAAAAAAGACAGGAACATGGTCTAGGCCAGACTATGGAACAAATACTGGGGGTCAACTATAACATTAAAAGTGTTGTGTCCTTTTTAACAGATATTGATATCATCAGTAAAATCTAGAAAATAATGTAGTGTAGAAATATACATGTATATTACCGAATTGGACAAACATACCTTTACGTTGCTAATAACCCTGCGTGGTTGATGCAATAAATAATTTGAAAATAAAAAAAAAAACAATATAGGTAGTTTACAGTTTTGAAAGTTGACAATAAACTAAGGTGTGGAAAACAAAAATTGTATGTGGAATAAAAATAAGTTCAAGAACTAATACCCGACTACTAAAAAATAACGATCTAAAAAGTATGAAACAAGAAAATATTCTGATATGAAATTGAACATGAATAGTTTGTACTGTTCAATATTTATCGTCTATTAGATGAACAACTTACACGTGATATATTTTAATGTATTTTACATATTCATAGTGATGTGCAGATATGCCACCTGCCCTAACAAAATAATACATTGACGAAAAATAGAATAGTTTGTACATAACAATTTCAGATGAGAATATTTTCTTGTTTCATACTTTTTAGAGCGTGATTTTTCAGTAGACGGGTTTTCGTTTTCGAATTCATTTTTATTTCATACTTTCAAAAGCGTGATTTTTCAGTAGTCGGTATTTAAATCAGTTTGGGGTTATAATTCCGTGATAAAGTATTTGCAGAGCCACTTTACATGTTTAGGTTTCATTGTTGTACATGTACCTAGGTCATATACCGCGTGGAGGTAGTCCCAGTCATTATAATTACACACGTTTGTTTTTTTTATAATTTTAAAATGTGTACCATAATGAAATACGTATTCATTATATATGTATTTTGGGTAGGTTTGGGGAGAAAATACAGTGCTTCTCAAAAGTCCCCTCCCCCCTTCTTATTTTTGGAAAGATTATACATAAACAAGTGAAATTTGGAAACTGAATATTAGAGGTTGTAAACTTCCCTACTAGTGATGATAGATGACGAAATCGTCAAAGATGACGTCACAAGGCCATTGTGACCAATAATTTCAAATGGAACCCTACGGCAAGCGACACCTCTTGTAAAAGGTATCGAAAAAACCTATTCAATGATACTTATTTTGTTTGTGTTTATGGCAGTTTTAATGGCTCATTAGTAAACATTGAAATTTAAATTCCATTCAGTATGATATTAATTACAGATTTAAGAATCAGTATCTACTTGAAGGAATTGTGACCTACATTAACTTCCTGACAGTGGAAAATACTATTTTTAAACACTTCTCGTACTTTTGCAAATGTGTCTGCGGAAACAGCCTCACATTCTGCAACAAAACGTTGTTTTAAACGTCAATATTGTCAGGTTCAGTGGCGGTAACCTTCGATTTAAGGTACCCCCACAGAAAAAAAAAGAAAGGTGTGAGGCCCGGTGAACGAGCTGGCCATTCCGTTGAACCTCGTCGTCCAATCCATCTACCACGATACTCCTCATCCAAATACCGTCTCACTGCACCGTAATAGTGTGGAGGAGCATCATCCTGTGGGAATGTTATTTCCAAATTGCCGAATTCATCTGGATTATCTTCCAAAATTTCAAGGATTAACGGTTCTATTGCGTTATGCAACAGCTCCAGATAAACCTCACCAGTTAAATTATTATTTAAAAAAAGAGGCCCAAAGATGTGGTTTCCCAGGATACCTGCCCAAACATTCACCTTCTGGGGAAATTGGGTATGTGTTTCACGAAACAGGTGAGGATCTGCGTCACTCCAATACCTCACATTCTGTGTATTTACATTTCCATCCAGATAGAAAGTACTTTCGTCACTAGAACAAATTGTTTTGACATAGTCTGGCTGATGGTTGATTTTAGTTTCCATATTTTCACAAAATTCTAGTCTTCGGTCTGGGTCGTCGTCTGAGAGTTGATGAACCATTTTAATTTGTATGGATGAAATTTGTTTTTCTTCAACACCCTGTGTACTGTACTTCGACTGACTTCACAGGCAGATGCAACGTGAGTTGTTGAAGAAAAAGGATTAACTATTACTTCTGCCAGTATATAAATTTTTTTCTCATCAGAAATTTGTGGTCTGCCAGACCGTCTCGCATCATCAATACTACCCGTTGTTTCAAACTTACGGAGAAGCTCCCTTAAATAAGTCCTCGAAACGGGGCGATCGGGAAACCTCTCATTAAAAATGCGTTCTGCTGCATGAATATTTTGTCCAGTTTCACCAATAATTAGGATCACTGCTACTTTATCACCTAAAGCACGTACCATTTCGCTTTTTGAAGCACTTAAACGTTCGGCTCACAACAGTTTAACAAATTATTAAAATGTTCAAAAATATTGAAAGTACCAAAAGCTGCTGGAACAGTTGAACGTTCGATCAACAATACACAAATTATTAAATGTACAAAAACTTGGGCAATTACAAAAACGTCGAATTAGGAAGACTAACAGAAACGTCAGCTTCTTTGACAACTATCCAGAGGCGGAGCTTGAATTTTGAATTTTAGTATTAACTGATTTAATTTATCACAGCTCTGCGTTTTTCGAAAGCGAGTTGCCAAAACTGCCATAAACACAAACAAAATTAGTATCATTGAATAGGTTTTTTCGATACCTTTCAAAAGAGGTGTGGCTTGCCGTAGGGTTCCATTTAAAATTATTGGTCACAATGGCCTCGTGACATCATCTTTGACGATTTCGTCATCTATCATCACTAGTAGGGAAGTTTACAACCTTTAATATTCAGTTCCCAAATTTCACTTGTTTATGTATAATCGTTCCAAAAATAATAGAGGAGGAGAGGACTTTTGAGAAGCAATGTATGTGTGGCTCAGATCTGAGGCGTGATTTTAGAAATTATTCCCAATTATAGGGTGCATGCAAGCAAAGCATCAAGCAGAGGTCAACAATATATATGAATATATATTTGAAATGTGTTTATTAAGCCTTTTCATTGGATACCCAACAAGCCATCATTAAAAAAAACTTTTTTTGGTACATGACATTTTGTCCTCTAGAGGCGCCATATTCAATTCAATGTGACATAGCCTTCAACCAGCGGACGATCAAGACCCTTGCAGCGATACCTCATTTGTCAAATTATGATAAGTAGTTAAGAAGTTATGAGGGAACAGATGAACATACATACATACTGGTCAAAATCATAACCCTCCTTTTTACTTCGCCGAGATCGGGTAATGATGATTCAGTTCAGACTAAACTAAGCTTATCGTCAAAAAATATCATGCATTCAATTTAATTCACTGATGTCACAACAAATTTGGATAACGCTGTTATAAAACTGCTCCTTGTGTGTGTGTGTTGTTATCACAAAACTGATGATTGGCAGGTTTCAGACCCGTTCTAGTTTATATAACAAATCATTATGTGTGGTTATGATTCAATCATTCTAGTCTTTGGCGCATGTTCATTATGTGAACCAAGTCCTAGAAATAGTATATTATGCAGTACGCACAAAATGAGGCTAATTCTGCAGTGAGAAAGTTTTCATTTATTCAAATGCAGAATTTCCATTTTGTGTGAGTTGCATGCTGCACTTCGTCTAGACCACCTACTACTGACATTAAATATTCAGATGAACATCTATACACAGGAATATTTTCATTACAATTTTCAATATACAAAAATGACAAATGATTAATTGAAGTTGAATGTGCAATTCATGAATGGTATTTTTGAAGAACATGTGGAACATTGGAATTTCATGATTTTCCATTCCTGAAGGGAATGGTATATTTGTCGTGACATTTCAACGTAGTTATGTCATCACCACCAAGAATTAGAATTGCGGAAGATCGTCGGAATAGTACTCAAGAGTGTGCCAGACTTCAGAGAGTGTGACACACTTCAAGAATGTCCCATACTTCCAGCAATACACTCCCTCAAATATGAACAAGGAGTGTACACCACTACAGGAAGAGTAACAATGAAGGATTCCATTGGGGTTCACTTTCCTGGGGATCAAATAATGCAGACACCTGCTATGGGAATGGACTCGAAGCTCTGAAAAGAAGTTGGACGTTAGCAAAAGGGCATCAATTCATCTGCTCCAATGAACTGCAATTCGTTTGTGAGACAGAGCAGTTCTTCACCAGATACCGCAATGAATATATGTACCGCCAACTGGTGTTTGAAATATTCCGGAGCTTCTGGGTGGGTCTTGTAGACTCTCAACCGATTTCTGCACTCGTAAGTTCAACTTTCCTTGATGTTGGTCACCGTACCTCAATTCCAAAACAGCAATCAGGTCGCCATACTTGCGATGCTGTACTTCCAGGATGGTCTGAAATATTGCCAAAGCAACTCCCCTCAAAGATACTTTGAGTGAGTATCATGTTCTTCATCGTCCCATCAATTGGGCGATGTGGTGACCCTGTCACGGTGGTCCTGGATCTTCAGTGAAGCAATTGTTCTTATCTTTTTTGTCGTTTCTCTCTCACCTACTTTTCTTTTAGTCGACGTTACTACTTCTCTTGTTTTTCTCTCTGTCGACGTTATTCCGCAATATCCCTCTTCTGTCAACATTTGTCATGATTCTGAGGTTCGTCTCTATCGAAATTCCGAATTAATTATTGACCATTTAGTTATACTTCAAACTGACAATACAATAATGCACTCTGTCAATTGCACTAATCAGTGGCAGCTCACTAACCGAAATTCACCACGCACCGCAGTGCACTAAACAAGACTTCGCTCCGAATGAACTCAACTAAGAATAAATTACTAACTGTCTATATGTCTATATGTCTTCAGCATCTAGAAGCTTCTGGCACCAGTATGTCCATCTGTGGAAGCATGTTTCGGAGATTCTCGCCGTAACGTCGGAAGTACGAGAATCACGCAGTGGCGTACTTTATAATATATATATATATATATATATATATATATATATTATGTTGTGTTAAGCAATGTTGTAAAATAATCAAACTTATAATTATCATTATTATTATTAGGTATTTCAGTTATCGTCGATAAAGCTATGTTATTTTGCATTTTTCTTTACCTTTTTACTATAATACTATACTCTAGTCGATGCATATGTATCAAGAGGGCAGTCCTGGAGTAGTTCTGGTATAAAAAATATATAACCAACGATATATCTGATAAAAACCCACGATTAAATCATATCAAAATCGAAATTTATAGCAAACATTGAATTGAAAGTAAGATCAACTTATAGGTAAGTTTTTAACATCCTGTATGACAATTCACATCACAATCAATTCACAGAAAACCCACCGAAGGGACTCGAGAGAGTTTGTGTGGGAAAAGTGATGATACACAATAAAATGTAATGGCAGAAATTGAAAAAATATAATTTTATAAGAATTTGTAAATAGTATGTGATGGATAGAATTAGATATCATTCATAAAATCATTAATATTAATTAGAACAGCAAATAATTAGGTAGGAAATGATACAAATTCGGAAATCTGTGAAAAAATAAAAATTTGTGAGTGTTACCATGGGATGAGATAACAAGTTGGGAGGAGATTGGAAAAAAGTTCAAAAAGTGAAGCCACGTACAAAATTTGAAAAGAAGCTTTCATATATAATATAAGAAACCCTGCTATAAACTTCCCGAACGAGGAAAAATCATTGAAAGGCTGAACAGAAGAAAAACATACTAAATTAAAATTCCACCTACCTGGTCTAGAAGAAAAATCCTGGAAAGAGTGCATGTAAGCTGTCATTGAGATCCCAGAAATTCGTCCACGGGATTGGAAACTTCAACAGAAAAGCAGCCACAAGGTATTCAATAACTGAACTCATCAAAGTGCAACTTTCACATTGAAACAATAACTTTACGTATTTAAACCACTGGTTATATTGTTTTGGGAAGAACACTCATCATGAATTCGATGCAAAAAGACTGATAGTAAGTTCAAACTTTCTTCATCAATCCTTCATTGTCACAAACATCCAAATTGAACCATTTTATGTCATTGTTCGCTAGTATAAGGTAGCTATCACAGAGTAGGGTATCTATAAGTTTTGATTTTGAATAAAAAACCTACCAATTTGATAATTCTCTGCAACTGGTGTTTATTTTTCAATTTCTAACCCCACTTTTCTCCACTGAACAGCTTTTCTTATCGAATCGTTAGTGCCAGGTCGGCAATACAGATCGCAGGAATCGACTGCTGAGAAGGAGTAACTCATATTCATAGGCTCACCTGACTGAGCTGGGATAAGGTAAAAGAATTTATATAAAAAAAAAAAAAGAGTTTTTTTTTTATAAAGGGATTAAAATTATAATGTGAAAAAATTCAAAAAATATAAATTATATATATATATATATATATATATATATATATATATATATATATATATTGTTATGTTATGAAAAACCAGTTATATATATTGAAAAAAAAAACCACAAAAACAATAATTACTTAATAGCTATTAGTTTCAAGAGATTGTTTTTTACATATTTTGAAATTCTATTTCCTTTATTAAGCCTCTGTATAATAAGAATAGATAAAAATATTCAAATAGTATAATACAAGCAATTTCATACACTGTCATAATGATTACAACCCATAATTATTCAAAAGACAACAAGAAAGGTCTAGATTTACAAAATCATCCTGAATAAAATGTGATAAACAAAATTATAAGCTTGAAACATACAGTATATGAAATTGTATGTAACTAAAAATAGCCAATAGGGGAACAACAAACTTCTTGATGACAATAGCCAATCAGGGAACAGTATGGTCAAATGTAAGATTTGAAATTGTGAGAAAATAAGAACGGAAAAGTGTCAGAGACAATTATGATTGAATATTGTAATTAGTCTGTAAGAAAGGAAAAATAGATTCATTTATAAGTTTTGACAAATAACCCAAACAGTGAAAATGTGAGAACATAGTGCGCGAATTCAAAAATTCAAATCAAAAGGAAGAAGGAAAAAAATGGTATCCAAGTAACGAAAAACAAAGCCACAAGGAGACTGAAAATAATTTAAAAACGAATGCCACGTTTTGGTTTAGAAGAAAGAAAAATTAATTAAAGTCAACATTATAAACAGAAAACCAATATTACCTTATTTGTACACCATATACAAGTATTCGAAAGCTGATATTTGGATTGGTATGGTTCCTTCTATTTGGTATTGAAGTTCCTGAGAGCATTGGAGTGAAAGATAATCCAAATTCGGGTGAATATTGAACAGTACAGTTCCAGCAACAGGTGTAAACTTTCCTAGTGCACATTACGAACTGAACAACTTCACTAATAACTCATATCCCATCAGAAGAACTTTTATTTCATTTGATTTTGAACTATTAAAGAAATTTTCACTGTCCAGGTAAAAGTGAGGTTGTGTCTATTTATCCATGACCTGTTTCTCATGATTATCCATGAATATTTGTGAATTCACCTCAGAATAAGTTATCTATCGGTAGGCCAGGTAAAATTAAGTTTTCCTGAATAAAGGAAATAATTGCGTTTTGATACTTTGTCGTTTTGTTTTCCACAATTATCAGCAATCATATTTATAAACACAGACTTGACATCAAGCAGTGGTTAGTGGCTAAATTGCCTGAACCGGCTATGTGAGACGAGAGGAGTATCAACTGAGTTTAGTCGTGGTAAGAAAAATGATAACAATTGGCAGCAACGTGACGAGAGAACTGTGACGTTAGCTAGCAATTATTATTACAACACAAAACATATTATACAGGGCGAAAATACTTATCTATATCATAACAATTTGGCTCACAACGAAGAGTGGAAATTATTAGCAATCTTCATTTTATAACAACAATTTATATATATATAAATAACAATAAATATATATATATATATATATATATATATATTTATATATATATATATATATATATACAGGGTGTTTCTTAATGACATGCTAATCATTCAGAAGGTCATTCTTGGGTCGATTTTGAGAAAATTCATTTGAATATATGTCCTGAAGGTTTAAACTTTTGAACTAGGAGGTGCTGAGGTTTTAAGAAAAAATTATCATTTTTATGATAACTTTGGTATGACATTTTTGGGAAGCGAAGTACGCACCTTTCATGCATTTTCTGCTGTACAACTTCATTTTTTATTCTTGCCAGTGGCGTTCGTGCGGGATTTGCACTGAATCCCTTTGAAGAGAAAATTGGTACGTCACTGCTTCTCCTCTTTTTTGAAATCTTCATTCTTTTCTGAGCAAATCTGGTCTCGTGATTTTTTTCTCGTTTGACGTACGGTTTTCATATAAAAATTTCAATCATTTGCACGTTGTTATAAAATTTGGAATTATCAAGGATTAAAAACGCATCTAGTAGGTAAGAAGCAGATTTTGTTTTGTTAACGTAAATAGTTTTGACATTTGTCTTGTTGTCACGTGTTTGAGTCATCAAAATGAATATTATTTATGAAAAAAAAACATGGTCTATTTTACGAATTCTGAGTTTGCATATGTGCATTAGATGGAAACGCACTGGAAATATTCTGGATGCACGAACATTTTCAAAAAGGTTGTGCGAAAAGGGCAGGTTTCAACCAGAAAATCATCTGAAAGGAGTACAACGTACCGTAGGAACACCAGAAATTAAAGTAGCGGTTTTGAATTCAATTGAGAAAGATTCCGGATAAAAAAAATCAGGAGATCAGATTGGCTCAAAAAAGAATAAGTTTTTGTTGGAAAAGCTGGAATGCCTAAGAGTTCGCGGGATAGCCAACGATATCCTTAGAAACTTTCCAATTGGTCGAAAATAATGCGTCATAGTAGAAGGGGAAGTTGGTAGTGACAAAACAATAACATACGGAGTCCCTCAAGATACCGTACTAGGCCCAGTTCTTTTTCTAGTCTATATAAATGAACTCCTCACGAAAGAGACTGATGGACTATAAATTCCTTTGCTGACGACACTGCAGGTACACAACAGGTACAAGAAAGAGCTGAAAACAATCTGTAGGAAATATTCAACTGGTTCAGATCTAATATTCTTACTGTAAACGTTAAAAAAACAGAAGTTATCCCTTTCACATCATATAAACGCTACCTACCGAACTATGATGTTCTCAAAGTAGAATGTGTGACTATCCCACTGGAGAGGTTCGTCAAATATCTTGGTTTATACATTGATTCATTTCTCAAGTGGGATATCCAGATATCAAATACTGTAAACAGAGTACGCGGGCTGATATACATATTCTGGTAATTACATCAATGATTTTCAATTACCACCAAATTATATTATTATAAGTCTAGATGTTGTTTCACTTTTTTCCAATATCTCCAAAGAGTCAGCAATATCAATAATAATTGGAACACGATTAAAAATCATTGTTCTTTGAATAAAGATACATTTGTAAAAATAATAAATTTCATTTTCGACAATATTTTTTTCTCGTTTAATGAGAAATTTTATCAACAAATTTGTGGAACACCAATGGGATCAAAAATATCACCTATTCTTGCTCAATATGTTATGGGTGATTTATTATTTTATTGTATGCCCAAATTATCTTTCGAAGTTCCTTTCTTGAAGAAATATGTTGATGATATTATTTGTGCCATACCTGAAGGAAAAGAGAATGAGATAGTTGATACTTTTAATAATTATAATAGTCATATTCAATTTACAATTGAAAGAGAAATTGATAATAGTGTTCCATTTTAAGATTCAAAACTCATAAGAACTACAGAAAACAAAATCATCTTAGATTGGTATATCAAACCTACAAGTTCTGGTGAATACATGAATGATTTCTCCTATCATATTGAGAATACTAAAATAAATTCAGTACTTGGAATAAAAAATAGAATAGCCAAAATATGTCACCCAACTTTAAAGACCAAAAATTTAAAAAATTATTCAACATACTTTCAGACAATTCCTATCCAGAAAGTTTCCTTAATGAATTAATCTTCTCCACAAATTATATTCCACCTCAGATAAGAAATAATGATGATTTTGATATTATCGAAAATACAGAATCAAATGTCATTAAAAAATTTCGTTCATTTCCATATTTGAAGGAACTCACTCCCAAAATTAATAATGTTTTGAAAGAAGAAACTAATATAATTTTATCTAACAAACCTGTAAAAACTGTTAATAAATTATTTAACAAAATTGAAGGATAAAACTCCTGTGTTGGATAATACTGAAGTTGTCTACAAAATCAATTGTCACGAATACGATAAAAACTATATTGGTGAAACATCAAGAAATTTAAAATCGAGAATTGTTTCTCACAAAAGCGATATTCGTTCAAGACCAAATGCTTGCGCTTTATCACAACATGTAAATAGTACAGGACATTCAATTGATGTCACAAATATTGCAGTCTTAAATCAATAACTTGAATCAACCTTTTCCAAAAAATTATAATCTAATTTATAAAAAAAGATTTTCAAAGTTTGAACATAATTTATTCCAATATCTTAGATATTGAAACAAAATTGAATAAAAAAACCTTATATTCAATAATTCATCAATAACTTGAATCAACCTTTTCCAAAAAATTATAATCTAATTTATTACACCCTGTATATATCTTTCATTTATAAACTTCATCTTGACTTTTCATATCACTGTCTGAAGATCATACCATTTTTCTGACTGTTAATTTCATCTTATACTCAGATACTGTGAGTAATATTTTAGTTTTTAAATATGTCCATCATCAGTTGTACCATATTTTTCAGAGTGACTGAAGAAGAAATGAACTTATTTCGAAAGCTTTCACAAAAGTAAAAATAGAGTTTGTTTAAAACACAGCTGCATCCCCACAAAATATTTACATTTCAAATAGTGTTCAGCTACAAACAAGAGTCGCTATATATATATATATATATATATATATATATATATATATATATATATATATATATATATATATATATATATATATATTATATTTGCGTTTATACAGGCCCGTTTCGGTACATACTGCCCACGAACCCAGACCAAATCCTACGAACTCAGACCCGGCTTCGGGCTTGACAAGGTTCTGCTATGTAAAACTGTCTAGGAGGGTTGGGACGCACACAGGACGAAATAATGGCCGGGTTCGGAAAAGCGGTGAAATGAAGTTTTTTATACTGATTTAGTTCCATCACTGAGCGTGTAGGCGGCGCTTCCGCTGGGGAAGCATATGGTATATAATGCCATGCATTTTACCGACGAATACCAACCCGAAATTTGGCAGCAGCGCCGTTTATGTGTTGACGAAGTTTCAGCAGCAAGTTTGAACCCTATTGTCGATATATTGTAATTTTTGATCATTTGAGGATACCTTTATTTCACGGAAAATTATATTTGAAAGACTAATTTGTTGACAGCTCTGTTCACTATATTCCTGAAGATTTTCCTACAAATAAACATTGAGCAACAAACAATTATTTGAAATAGATATTTTCAAAGTTCAGCTTTTGAAAAGCTTTTATTTAACTTGCTTTGTTCATATACCTGTTCAAAACTTGTTAGTGAATTTTGACCCACTTCTAGTCGTTTGATTAACTTGAAATTTGGTAGTTTTTCATAATTCCGGTGACAATGCATTATTAAATTTTTGTTAGGGAAAAACACAATGGCGGCTCCAAAATGTTGGGCAAATTATGTGATGATGGTCTGATTCTAATAAAAATTGGAATGTGGGAGTTTTTGGGATCGGAGATCATGATTATTTTGACAAAGTTCATAAATTCAATATGACGGCTCCAAGATGGCGTACGAGTTTTGTGATTACTACTTCTCTTGTTTTTCTCTCTGTCGACGTTATTCCGCAATATCCCTCTTCTGTCAACATTTGTCATGATTCTGAGGTTCGTCTCTATCGAAATTCCGAATTAATTATTGACCATTTAGTTATACTTCAAACTGACAATACAATAATGCACTCTGTCAATTGCACTAATCAGTGGCAGCTCACTAACCGAAATTCACCACGCACCGCAGTGCACTAAACAAGACTTCGCTCCGAATGAACTCAACTCAGAATAAATTACTAACTGTCTATATGTCTATATGTCTTCAGCATCTAGAAGCTTCTGGCACCAGTATGTCCATCTGTGGAAGCATGTTTCGGAGATTCTCGCCGTAACGTCGGAAGTACGAGAATCACGCAGTGGCGTACTTTATAATATATATATATATATATATATATATATATATAATATATATATATATATATATATATATATATATATATATATATATATATATATATATATATATATATATTGTTGTGTTAAGCAATGTTGTAAAATAATAAATTATAATTATCTTATTATTATTAGTTTTCGTTACGTTAACTATTTTCATTTTTCTTTACCTTTTTACTATATCTATACTCTAGTCGATGCATATGTATCAAGAGGGCAGTCCTGGAGTAGTTCTGGTATAAAAAATATATAACCAACGATATATCTGATAAAAATCCACGATTAAATCATATCAAAATCGAAATTTATAGCAAACATTGAATTGAAAGTAAGATCAACTTATAGGTAAGTTTTTAACATCCTGTATGACAATTCACATCACAATCAATTCACAGAAAACCCACCGAAGGGACTCGAGAGAGTTTGTGTGGGAAAAGTGATGATACACAATAAAATGTAATGGCAGAAATTGAAAAAATATAATTTTATAAGAATTTGTAAATAGTATGTGATGGATAGAATTAGATATCATTCATAAAATCATTAATATTAATTAGAACAGCAAATAATTAGGTAGGAAATGATACAAATTCGGAAATCTGTGAAAAAATAAAAATTTGTGAGTGTTACCATGGGATGAGATAACAAGTTGGGAGGAGATTGGAAAAAAGTTCAAAAAGTGAAGCCACGTACAAAATTTGAAAAGAAGCTTTCATATATAATATAAGAAACCCTGCTATAAACTTTCCGAACGAGGAAAAATCATTGAAAGGCTGAACAGAAGAAAAACATACTAAATTAAAATTCCACCTACCTGGTCTAGAAGAAAAATCCTGGAAAGAGTGCATGTAAGCTGTCATTGAGATCCCAGAAATTCGTCCACGGGATTGGAAACTTCAACAGAAAAGCAGCCACAAGGTATTCAATAACTGAACTCATCAAAGTGCAACTTTCACATTGAAACAATAACTTTACGTATTTAAACCACTGGTTATATTGTTTTGGGAAGAACACTCATCATGAATTCGATGCAAAAAGACTGATAGTAAGTTCAAACTTTCTTCATCAATCCTTCATTGTCACAAACATCCAAATTGAACCATTTTATGTCATTGTTCGCTAGTATAAGGTAGCTATCACAGAGTAGGGTATCTATAAGTTTTGATTTTGAATAAAAAACCTACCAATTTGATAATTCTCTGCAACTGGTGTTTATTTTTCAATTTCTAACCCCACTTTTCTCCACTGAACAGCTTTTCTTATCGAATCGTTAGTGCCAGGTCGGCAATACAGATCGCAGGAATCGACTGCTGAGAAGGAGTAACTCATATTCATAGGCTCACCTGACTGAGCTGGGATAAGGTAAAAGAGGTTGAAAAAGAAAAAGGTAACACAACATAGCCAGAGTTTTTATTTGTTATAATAGGGATTCAGAAATTATAATCTGTGAAATAAATTCACCAAAAATATATTCAAATTATATATATATATATATATATATATATATATATATATATATATATATTGTTATGTTATGAAAAACCAGTTATATATATTGAAAGGAAAAAAACCACAAAAACAATAATTACTTAATAGCTATTAGTTTCAAGAGATTGTTTTTTACATATTTTGAAATTCTATTTCCTTTATTAAGCCTCTGTATAATAAGAATAGATAAAAATATTCAAATAGTATAATACAAGCAATTTCATACACTGTCATAATGATTACAACCCATAATTATTCAAAAGACAACAAGAAAGGTCTAGATTTACAAAATCATCCTGAATAAAATGTGATAAACAAAATTATAAGCTTGAAACATACAGTATATGAAATTGTATGTAACTAAAAATAGCCAATAGGGGAACAACAAACTTCTTGATGACAATAGCCAATCAGGGAACAGTATGGTCAAATGTAAGATTTGAAATTGTGAGAAAATAAGAACGGAAAAGTGTCAGAGACAATTATGATTGAATATTGTAATTAGTCTGTAAGAAAGGAAAAATAGATTCATTTATAAGTTTTGACAAATAACCCAAACAGTGAAAATGTGAGAACATAGTGCGCGAATTCAAAAATTCAAATCAAAAGGAAGAAGGAAAAAAATGGTATCCAAGTAACGAAAAACAAAGCCACAAGGAGACTGAAAATAATTTAAAAGAATGCCACGTTTTGGTTTAGAAGAAAGAAAAATTAATTAAAGTCAACATTATAAACAGAAAACCAATATTACCTTATTTGTACACCATATACAAGTATTCGAAAGCTGATATTTGGATTGGTATGGTTCCTTCTATTTGGTATTGAAGTTCCTGAGAGCATTGGAGTGAAAGATAATCCAAATTCGGGTGAATATTGAACAGTACAGTTCCAGCGACAGGTGTAAACTTTCCTAGTGCACATTACGAACTGAACAACTTCACTAATAACTCATATCCCATCAGAAGAACTTTTATTTCATTTGATTTTGAACTATTAAAGAAATTTTCACTGTCCAGGTAAAAGTGAGGTTGTGTCTATTTATCCATGACCTGTTTCTCATGATTATCCATGAATATTTGTGAATTCACCTCAGAATAAGTTATCTATCGGTAGGCCAGGTAAAATTAAGTTTTCCTGAATAAAGGAAATAATTGCGTTTTGATACTTTGTCGTTTTGTTTTCCACAATTATCAGCAATCATATTTATAAACACAGACTTGACATCAAGCAGTGGTTAGTGGCTAAATTGCCTGAACCGGCTATGTGAGACGAGAGGAGTATCAACTGAGTTTAGTCGTGGTAAGAAAAATGATAACAATTGGCAGCAACGTGACGAGAGAACTGTGACGTTAGCTAGCAATTATTATTACAACACAAAACATATTATACAGGGCGAAAATACTTATCTATATCATAACAATTTGGCTCACAACGAAGAGTGGAAATTATTAGCAATCTTCATTTTATAACAACAATTTATATATATATATATAAATAACAATAAATATATATATATATATATATATATATATATATATATATATATATATATATATATATATATATATATATAAATATATATATATATATATATATATATATATAAATATATATATTATATATATATATATATATACAGGGTGTTTCTTAATGACATGCTAATCATTCAATTTTGAAGAGGTGCATTTTAAGAAAGGGTTTTAAAATATTTGAATATTTCCTAAGGTTTAAATTTTGAATAGGGGAGGTTTTAAGAAAAAATTATCATTTTTATGATAACTTTGGTATGACATTTTTGGGAAGCGAAGTACGCACCTTTCATGCATTTTCTGCTGTACAACTTCATTTTTTTTCTTGCCAGTGGCGTTCGTGCGATATTTGCACTGAATCCCTTTGAAGAGAAAATTGGTACGTCACTGCTTCTCCTCATTTTTGAAATCTTCATTCTTTTCTGAGCAAATCTGGTCTCGTGATTTTTTTCTCGTTTGACGTACGGTTTTCATATAAAAATTTCAATCATTTGCACGTTGTTATAAAATTTGGAATTATCAAGGATTAAAAACGCATCTAGTAGGTAAGAAGCAGATTTTGTTTTGTTAACGTAAATAGTTTTGACATTTGTCTTGTTGTCACGTGTTTGAGTCATCAAAATGAATATTATTTATGAAAAAAAAACATGGTCTATTTTACGAATTCTGAGTTTGCATATGTGCATTAGATGGAAACGCACTGGAAATATTCTGGATGCACGAACATTTTCAAAAAGGTTGTGCGAAAAGGGCAGGTTTCAACCAGAAAATCATCTGAAAGGAGTACAACGTACCGTAGGAACACCAGAAATTAAAGTAGCGGTTTTGAATTCAATTGAGAAAGATTCCGGATAAAAAAAATCAGGAGATCAGATTGGCTCAAAAAAGAATAAGTTTTTGTTGGAAAAGCTGGAATGCCTAAGAGTTCGCGGGATAGCCAACGATATCCTTAGAAACTTTCCAATTGGTCGAAAATAATGCGTCATAGTAGAAGGGGAAGTTGGTAGTGACAAAACAATAACATACGGAGTCCCTCAGGATACCGTACTAGGCCCAGTTCTTTTTCTAGTCTATATAAATGAACTCCTCACGAAAGAGACTGATGGACTATAAATTCCTTTGCTGACGACACTGCAGGTACACAACAGGTACAAGAAAGAGCTGAAAACAATCTGTAGAAAATATTCAACTGGTTCAGCTCTAATATTCTTACTGTAAACGTTAAAAAAACTGAAGTTATCCCTTTCACATCATATAAACGCTACCTACCGAACTATGATGTTCTTAAAGTAGAATGTGTGACTATCCCACTGGAGAGGTTCGTCAAATATCTTGGTTTATACATTGATTCATTTCTCAAGTGGGATATCCAGATATCAAATACTGTAAACAGAGTACGCGGGCTGATATACATATTCTGGTAATTACATCAATGATTTTCAATTACCACCAAATTATATTATTATAAGTCTAGATGTTGTTTCACTTTTTTCCAATATCTCCAAAGAGTCAGCAATATCAATAATAATTGGAACACGATTAAAAATCATTGTTCTTTGAATAAAGATACATTTGTAAAAATAATAAATTTCATTTTCGACAATATTTTTTTCTCGTTTAATGAGAAATTTTATCAACAAATTTGTGGAACACCAATGGGATCAAAAATATCACCTATTCTTGCTCAATATGTTATGGGTGATTTATTATTTTATTGTATGCCTAAATTATCTTTCGAAGTTCCTTTCTTGAAGAAATATGTTGATGATATTATTTGTGCCATACCTGAAGGAAAAGAGAATGAGATAGTTGATACTTTTAATAATTATAATAGTCATATTCAATTTACAATTGAAAGAGAAATTGATAATAGTGTTCCATTTTAAGATTCAAAACTCATAAGAACTACAGAAAACAAAATCATCTTAGATTGGTATATCAAACCTACAAGTTCTGGTGAATACATGAATGATTTCTCCTATCATATTGAGAATACTAAAATAAATTCAGTACTTGGAATAAAAAATAATATCAAAAAGTCCAACCCACAAATTAATTCCACCAAAAAAATTTTGTTAAAAACAGAATCAAATGTCATTAAAAAATTTCGTTCATTTCCATATTTGAAGGAACTCACTCCCAAAATTAATAATGTTTTGAAAGAAGAAACTAATATAATTTTATCTAACAAACCTGTAAAAACTGTTAATAAATTATTTAACAAAATTGAAGGATAAAACTCCTGTGTTGGATAATACTGAAGTTGTCTACAAAATCAATTGTCACGAATACGATAAAAACTATATTGGTGAAACATCAAGAAATTTAAAATCGAGAATTGTTTCTCACAAAAGCGATATTCGTTCAAGACCAAATGCTTGCGCTTTATCACAACATGTAAATAGTACAGGACATTCAATTGATGTCACAAATATTGCAGTCTTAACTAAAGAAAGTAATTTATTCAAGAGATGTTTTTAAGTAATGGTTTACTTAAAAAATGAAAAAAATTCAATGAATAAAAAAACTGATTTTCAAAGTTTGAACATAATTTATTCCAATATCTTAGATATTGAAACAAAATTGAATAAAAAAACCTTATATTCAATAATTCATCAATAACTTGAATCAACCTTTTCCAAAAAATTATAATCTAATTTATTACACCCTGTATATATCTTTCATTTATAAACTTCATCTTGACTTTTCATATCACTGTCTGAAGATCATACCATTTTTCTGACTGTTAATTTCATCTTATACTCAGATACTGTGAGTAATATTTTAGTTTTTAAATATGTCCATCATCAGTTGTACCATATTTTTCAGAGTGACTGAAGAAGAAATGAACTTATTTCGAAAGCTTTCACAAAAGTAAAAATAGAGTTTGTTTAAAACACAGCTGCATCCCCACAAAATATTTACATTTCAAATAGTGTTCAGCTACAAACAAGAGTCGCTATATATATATATATATATATATATATATATATATATATATATATATATATATATATATATATATATATATATATATATATATATATATATATATATATTTATATTTGCGTTTATACAGGCCCGTTTCGGTACATACTGCCCACGAACCCAGACCAAATCCTACGAACTCAGACCCGGCTTCGGGCTTGACAAGGTTCTGCTATGTAAAACTGTCTAGGAGGGTTGGGACGCACACAGGACGAAATAATGGCCGGGTTCGGAAAAGCGGTGAAATGAAGTTTTTTATACTGATTTAGTTCCATCACTGAGCGTGTAGGCGGCGCTTCCGCTGGGGAAGCATATGGTATATAATGCCATGCATTTTACCGACGAATACCAACCCGAAATTTGGCAGCAGCGCCGTTTATGTGTTGACGAAGTTTCAGCAGCAAGTTTGAACCCTATTGTCGATATATTGTAATTTTTGATCATTTGAGGATACCTTTATTTCACGGAAAATTATATTTGAAAGACTAATTTGTTGACAGCTCTGTTCACTATATTCCTGAAGATTTTCCTACAAATAAACATTGAGCAACAAACAATTATTTGAAATAGATATTTTCAAAGTTCAGCTTTTGAAAGCTTTTATTTAACTTGCTTTGTTCATATACCTGTTCAAAACTTGTTAGTGAATTTTGACCCACTTCTAGTCGTTTGATTAACTTGAAATTTTGTAGTTTTTCATAATTCCGGTGACAATGCATTATTAAATTTTTGTTAGCGGAAAAACACAATGGCGGCTCCAAAATGTTGGGCAAATTATGTGATGATGGTCTGATTCTAATAAAAATTGGAATGTGGGAGTTTTTGGGATCGGAGATCATGATTATTTTGACAAAGTTCATAAATTCAATATGACGGCTCCAAGATGGCGTACGAGTTTTGTGATTATGGTCCGATTCTTTTGATAATTGGTATGTGGGGTTCCTTGGTATTGGAGGTGACGGAAGAGTTTTGTGATTATGGTCCGATTCTATTCAAAATTGGTGTGAGGGTTTTTGGGGTCAAGAATTTAAAAAACATTGCGAACGAGTTTTGTTGTTGAGGTCCGATTTCATTCAAAATTGGTGTGAGGGTTTTTGTGGTCGGTGATTATAATTTTTTTGTCAAAATTAATAAATTCAAGATGGCGGACGAGTTTTTTTTATCATGTTCTGATTCTATTCAAAATTGGTGTGTGGGGATTTTTGAGGTCGAAGATTATGGATTTTTTGTCCAAATTCATAATTCAAGATGACGGAGGAGTGCTGTGATTTATTGGACGATTTTATCTATAAATGGTATCTAGAAATTGTTAAGGTCGGATAATATAATTTTTCGTTAAAATTCGATAATTCAAGATGACGGATTTAATGACTAAAAAGAATTGAATAAATATTGTTGAAAATATTTTTCAATGACAAGCTTTTATTCTAATGCACTGAAAAAGAAAAATAACTGATCAAAAAGCTCGCCGCGCAATGTTTTCAGATAGATAATAAAAAATTGGTGTTCCTGCGCGACAAGCTTTTCGAACTGTTTCACACAGATTAACCCACGTCACACATTTGGGAAACTTATTTTTTCCTTTTTGGTGCATTCGAATAAATTTTTTTTAATCACTTGATTTTGGAACAAATTTCATTGGGCTGAAAGTCTCATTATTATTATTATTACATGAAGGAAAGACACGAATCCAACCAGAATATATAGTTGCACTCTGTATTTGCTGTCTATCAGGTTCAAATGTTGCAATTGGAATTTTTCCCATTTCAAATCGACTCTGAATTCCCAGGTGCTCTCCATTTGAGTGACCATGTATTATGACAATTTGTATGCAAAATTATCAAGATGGCGCCTTCAAAATGGCGGTGTGATTTATGGCCCAAAAATGTGTGATTGATTGTCCATTTCATTTCAAAATTGGCATCTAGGGGTTGTTGAAAACAAAGATGATTTTTTGTGAAAACTTAAGAATTCAAGATGACGGATTTTATTAATGACTACAAAGAATCGAATAAAAATGAATAGAAAAAAAATTATGTTGAACTACCATGCAAATATTTTTTTCAAAAGTGTCACATATGTTATTCTGTGAATAACAGATTCAAAAGCTTGTACTGCAAGGCTGATTCTTCAGATTTCAATTTGAGAATATTGTGCGGTTAGGTTTTGAATAAAGGAAATTATAATTTTTTTATGCATTTGAATGAAAGCTCGTATATTTTGTTTCATTTTCATGATGATTTGGATGATGGTGGTTATTTTCTCATTTACATTCTTCATGCATATGAAATCAAAGGAGAGTAAAATCATGTTTCATGTTGAATGACGCATGAGATCAAAAATGGCGGTAAATTCAATCGAAAAAAAAAAATGGGAAAAATAATCCGAGGAAAATTTTCCGAATTGTTTTGGAAAAGTTTCCACTAACATCACTCGGAAAATCTAAAATATTTGTAAGGGTACTACACAAGTAATTCACAAATTATTAAAACATGTTTTTATTAAAAACCAAATATTTGCACTCGTATAAAATTGTTAAAAGTAAAAAAGTCCCTTGAATCAGTAAAGAAAACTATAACCTACATTTTCAAATTCATTTGTTACGGTAGGTATTGAATACTAGGGTTTTAATCCTGATCCAATTTTCCTCCTGAAAATCATTAGGATTATGATTGATGAATTCGAGGCATTCATTTGGTTTTGAGCGATCATCTTCCCTATATATTTTTTGAATTTCTCTAAACCTATTTTTTTCTGACGGAGCTCCCATTTTACCCGTCCACATACTTTTTTTCTAGTATTTTCAGGTTTATTAATTTTTTTGCCTGTTTCTCCCATTGTCTCTATTTCTTCTTGACTGTCCTTAATTTCATCTTGACTTCTCCCTTGCAGGAAATGCATTTATAAAAACAGTGACACATGTATTTATTTATCCCTCACGAAGTCCTCAAATACCAATTTTTATGACCCTAATTTGAAAACTAACAGAACCATTATGCAAATTTTTACCTTCCATTCCACCCTTTCAGGGGTTGAATTCCTAAAAACACTGAAATATATATTTCTTCTATTCGTCACAAAGACTTCAAATTTAATTTTAATGACCCCAACTAGAAAATTAACGGAATTCGCATACAAACTTCCAATACCAATTTAACCTTCCTTTTCACACCCAAATAACAAATTTCATGATCCTCACTAACTATACAGACTAACTATACAGACTTACTATACAGACTTTAGGGTTGAAACTAACTATATAGGGTGGAATTTTCAAGAATTTTGAAACACATTTATCTTAATTTGTGAAGAAGGGCCCAAATACTAATTTCCATGACTCTAATTTCAAAACCAACTTTACTTTCACTTTCACCCCCCTCCTCACCCACCATTTCACCCCTCTAGGGATGAAATATGAAAGAAAAAATGCTGTCAAAATTTCAGCACCTATGTCCAGTGGTTTGATCTAGGCGTTGATCGTATAACAGTTAATCAGTGAGTCAGTTAGTCAGAACATGTAATTATATATGTACATATTACCCCAAACACGAGGTAGCTGCTGTGAACCGTTGAAGAGATCCCTGGAAGGTCTTTCATCTCCACCATCAGATTAATTCCGGTACTCTATTTTGTTGTAGTGTCATCAGAACAACATAATATATGCTAAGTTTCAACAGAATCGGTTCACAGGTGTAGACTCAATAAATCATCCCCTATTTTTCTATCCTTAGAAGTGTGATTTCAAATTGATATGGGATCAACTCATAAGCATACCCTTTACTATAGAAAGAATCATCTGAATCGGATATCCCAGTACAAAGTTATGCGTGGTAGAATCGGTTAGGAAGTGAAAATTCAGTGGGTGAACCAACAATCATTTTTAATTTTCCTACCCAAAGAAGTGGATTGTTTTTTCAAATCCACCTGGAACCAACTTCGAATCATACCATGTCCATCAAAATAAAAATCATCAAAATCGGACCATTGTGCAAAAAGTTATAAGTGGTCATACATAAAAAAATATATACGCGTCGACTAGAGTACCTCCTCCTTGTTTTTCGTCGGTTAAAAATGAATCCCATAAACTAAAACAGAAAAATTCTGTAACTAAAACTTATACGTAAAAAAAGGAGTGAAGAAAGAGAGAAAGTGTTTTACCATAATACATATCGATAACAATTTCGTGATCTATTCTAATAGAAAATTATAAATTGAACGCAGAACAGTTTTAAGATGCTTTTGAAATATATTGGTAGGATAGTAAAAATGTCCAAGTGGGTATTACATACGAAATTAAAAGAATTCATCGATCTCATCAAGAGAGAGTTATTGTAGTAATTGCTATAAGAAGTTTTCATGTGGAAAATTAGTCTATCGCTTGTTATGTAGGGACTTCAATTGATTGAATACTCAGAGATTGGTTAGCGTAAACAAAAAGTATTTTGGAAAATTTCCTCCGGATGAATAATCGTGCAAGTTTATTAAATCTGAGGTTCTCATCATAACATTCGAAATGCCGATGGCAAAAATGTGGTTTAGATTTTTGACAATTTTTTTCTGGACATAATCGATACGTAAGATGTATTTGTCATACATAGGGTATAATTCAATTGAATTCCAATATAGGTATTACCATAGAGTTAAAAATTGTTATAACATAGAGATGACTTTTGAATTATTTGGTATTTCTCAGGCTGAATCCGACAGCTTTCAATGCCTACCTAACGATAACCTCAACATGGCTTTCTAACGGATTTTTTTTTATCCAGGATGACCCATAGGTCCTTTCCTTGATCTTCGGATTATAGTATCTGTTATTTATATAAAGATTTGTTGTCAAAGGAGTTGTGAACACTTCGATAAAATAATTCGGGAACATTTCTGTAAATTGAGAACGAGCCTATTGGTTGTGAAGTATTTTGAAAAACGATTTAAATCATTCTGAAGGTCTAAGTAGTCCACGTTGTCTTTGATTCCTTTGTGAATTTTTCAATCATCCACGTATGATAATATTTCAGATGCAATTAAACATTTTTCTATGATACTTAGAAAAATACTGAGTAGTAAGGGACCTAGGTGTGATCCATGTGGTACACCTGAGGTAATTACTGTTTTATGCGATTGAGAGTTATTCAAGGCGATATTTGGTATCTGTTAGAAATATAAGAGTTGAGAAGCCTCAATACATTGCCATATACACCAATATTTCCATGTTTCGTTACCAGAGTTGGATGATGTACTATCGAATGCCATTCACAATTAAACTGACATACAGAGGAACTAAGTTGATAATAACTGATGAAAAACCTTTTTGAAGACAAGCTTTTATTTAGGCCGTGTACTTATAAAATAAGTGTTGGTAAAAAATTATTATTTAGTTTTAAAAAGCTTGTCAGGAAAATAGGTACCAAATAATTTGATTGGGCAGTGATTGGTTGGTAAGTAAGAACTTATCAAAGTATATAACTCCTACAGATATTCATAAAAGTGGGTACCAATTAATTTCAATTTCATTGTTTGGTAAGTAACAATTCGTTGAAGTATTAATTTCATTACAATTCACGCGACAAGCTTTTTGAAACTAAATAATTCAACGAAAAGTAATCGTATTGTTGTCAGCGATGACTTAAACTTATTTTATACGTTTTATCACACGGCTTAAACGAAATCTTGGCTATAAAAAGGTTTGTTATTGAATATTTAATTTTTTGCTTCTTAGTTAGTTCGCCTTGATCTGTACATTTCTAATAGAGCATCATTATTACAAGGTCTCTTCCCTGTGAGTTTTGAGCTGGAAGATGATCTCTGACTTTTAACAAAACTCCCACATACCAATTTTGATGAATCTGACCATAATCACGAAAACTCGTCCTCATCTTGGGGCCGCTATCTTGAATTTATGGATTTCGACAAAAAATTCATAATCTCCGAACCAAAATCCCATACCAATTTTGATTGAAATGACCAATCAAAAACTCGTCCTCATTTGGGGCCGCATCTTGAGTTTATGAGTTATGACAAAAAATTCATAATATCCGACCCCAAAAATCCTTGCATACCAATTTTGAATCGAATCGGACCATAATCACAAAACTCGTCCTTCATATGGGAGCCGTCATCTCATGAATTTTGACAACATTTTATAATCTCCGACCCCGAATACACCCACATCCCAATTTTGAATCAAATAGGACCATAATTACAAATCTCGTCCGCTATCTTGAAGTCGCCATTTTGTTTTTTTCTCTAACAAAAATTCCATAATGCATTGTCCCCGGAATTATGAACATCTGCTAGGTCGGTCAAAATGATGAACCAAACTAACAAACGAACGAACTAACTAACAAATGAAACTGAATAAAAGCTTGTAAAAATCATTAAATATCCTAAGATAAAAATTATTTTTCTGGCGACTGAATTAGACAGAAGTCAAGTGTACAAAATTAAATGAAAATTTTTGGCTAGTTAATTTTCCTCGCGGGTTTGTGTTGTGAAAATAAAACATTCTCTGCGCAATTTGATCATAATATATTGCGAAAAGAGCGGCAACACTGCCGGGTCTGTGAACGTGGATTAAATGTCAGAAATTGTATGTAATGGCTTGAGAACGCGGTAAAATATAATGGGCTTGTGAACGTGACATAAACTATACAATTATATTTTTTTTCACTTTTTTCACCCCTCTCAGTTCCAGTTATTTTTGGGGATTGTAATAAATGTAGAACACCAAAATATTCGTTGAAATCATGAATATTTCTAGTGGGTCTGTGGTGGTCTGATAATTGTAATGGTCTGACAACGTGGGTTATATCTGTATATATATATATATATATATATATATATTTATCTCAGGAATATTTTTTTTTTAATATTAAGCAGCAAAAACTGTATTTCGACACAAATTTTCATAACTTTAGTTTCATTTCCAAGGCACTCTATGGTTCTTTTTCTTTGTCAAAAACGGCAAAAATTTATTAGGCAATTTTTGTTTCGAAATTTGACTACACCACTGGATACAACCTCCAGAAATTTGAGAAGAACACCAACTCCTACCTTTTTTCCCTTGGTTCCCACGATGTTCTCTGAACATTACAGGATATCCCTTTTCGTGGGAACCAGAACATAAAAAAAAAATCATCAAAATTCCATAAAAAAATATTGGTTAACAACGAAGTTACAACAACATTACTTTTGGAAACAAAGTATTTGATTAGAATTTTTATTTAGATTATAGACATATTTAAAATCTGGCAACACTGCCGATACAAAGAAGAACACCAGTGAATTAGTACAGCGAAAATCCGAAGTCAATAGCTCATTCCGTTCTACAGTTCTAACTCCTGAAAGTATGGTAATGTGAGCGATTTGTGGTGTACTAAATCACAGCCTACTATTGATTTAGTGAAATACCTATGCCTAATGTATTAGTTCAGCTTTCCTCAAATGATTGATTCCTTCTCTGAAAGCTTGTTTTTAGTTGAGTTTTGCAGAATTTGAAAGGAACATTTTTTGTCCTGCTTTCTGTTTTATTATTGAATACATAATTTTGATACTTTAAAACTTGATTCGGTTCATTTTGTTTTTATCGGCTATGGAAGACTGCATAACTTGAAAATGAATTTTTAATTTCCTGTTATTTTCGAATACACTTATAACTCAAGCTTGAATAAATGATTTTAAGGGAATATAATTTACAAATCCAGTGGCGTAGTCAGATTTTCATTACAAAATCGCTTCCACCACAAATCGCTCACATTACCATACTTTCAGGAGTTATAACTGTAGAACGGAATGAGCTATTGACTTCGGATTGTTGCTGAACAAATTCACTGGTGTTCTACTTTGTATCGGCAGTGTTTCCAGATTTTAAATATGTCTATAATCTAAATAAAAATTATAATCAAATACTTTGTTTCCAAAATTAAAGTTGTTGTAACTTCGTTGTTAACCAATTTTTTCTCATGAAATTTTCATGGATTCCATTTATAACGACTACAAATCCAGTGGTGTAGTCAAATTTGAAAACAAAAATTGCCTAATAATTTTTTGCCGTTTTTGACGAAGAAAAAAAAACATAGAGTGCCTTGGAAATGAAACTGAAGTTTTGAAAATTTGTGTCAAGATACAGTTTTTGATGTTCAATATTCAAAAAAAATTTTTTTTGAGAATGACTGAAAAATGCGTATTCTACAGGGGTGGTTCCATTTTAAATGGGTCACACTGTATATATACGGGGTGAGTCAGAATAAGACCACCAAATTCCGACTATAGGCTCCTCACCTCATTTCTAGGTGAAAAGTTGCTATCAAGCTATGTCCTAAAATGCATCCCCTCTGAGATACACGGTGTCGAAATTGGGAGAAATGATACGGAACTTGGTTCACTTATCAAGGTTTATCAACGTGCTATTCTGAACTTATAATTTTTTATTTTCGTAAACCAGTGGCGTAGTTACGATGGTATGTGGTCATATGTTGCTTCATATTTTCTTGGGACAAGTGAATGGACAAATGAGCGTTTGACATCAGTTCGGCTCATCGATAGTCAACCTAAAAGTCATAACATTACATGTGCCTAATGAAGAAAAACAATTATTGTGATAACTAGTTGCAAAGTCGAGCCTTCCATGCTTGTTTGTGGTAGGCTATTCAGTACACCACTGATCAACGCATGAAACATACACGGAATTTGTAACTAAAAAGAAACATAGCCTTTTCTTATTGTTCCCGGTTGAAACACACTGATATATCGATACTTACATTAGATATAATTGACTGTAACCCAAAACAGTTTATATTAATGTCAAATCATCTGCCATCATTTCAGTCAAGGAACATCGTTTCAAAATGGGTTATTCATTTAAAGAATATATACGAATATGCATTTCGTTTATAGTGAAACAGGGGGAAATGCCAGAGCACCTGCTGAATTATATCAAAATAGATATCCAAACAGCTATCATCCACATTTTACTACTTTTATAGATGTTCATCGACGATTGAAGGAAACGGGGTGCTCTGAATTCAGTAAACACCATTGTGGTACGAATAGAACATGGAGAGATGATTGTACGGTAGAACAAATTCTTGAACGATTAGCAGCAGATCCTTCTACCAGCACTCGGGCTATTTCGTATAGCATACAAGTGTCACAATAAACATTAAGTCGGGTAGCACGTGAACAACTATTCTATTCATTTTGCCATGCTAGTCTGTGGTAGGCTATTCAGTACACCACTGATCAACGCATAAAACATACACGGAATTTGGAACTGAAAAGAGACGTAGCCTTTTTCCATTGTTCCCGGTTGAATCACACTGATATATCGATACCTACATTAGACATAATTGAATGTAACCCAAAACAGTTTGTATTACTGTCAAATCATCTGCGATCATTTCAGTCAGTGAATATCGTTTCAAAATGGATTATTCATTTGAAGAATATACGAATATGCATTTCGTTTAAGGTGAAGCATGGGAAAATGCCAGAGCAGCTGCTGAATTATATCAACATAGATATCCAAACAGACATCATCCACATTTCACTACTTTTATAGATGTTCGTCGACGATTGAAGGAAACGGGGTTCTTCAAATTCAGTAAACACCATTGTGGTGCGAATAGAACATGAAGAGATAATGTTATGGAAGTAAAAATTCTTGAACGATTAGTAGCAGATCCTCCTATCAGCACTCGGCTATTTCGTCGGGTAGCACGTAAACAACTATTGTATTCATTTTGCCCTAGATGCTGGTGATTATAGCCCCCGTAGATTTTTTTGTGAATGGTTATTGAGGATGTATGAAGGAGCAAACGACTTTCCTAGATATGTTCTATTCACGGATGAGGCATGTTTCACGAGAGATGGATATTTCAATAGTAGGAACAGCCATTTATGGGATGAATAAAATCCGCATGGATTGTTTTGAAAAGGCTACCAACAAAAGTTTTCAGTTTGGGTAGGAATTATCGAAAATCGTATCGTTGGACCATATCTTCTTCCTCACCGTTTCAATGGGTAGAACTACCGAGTGTTTCTAGAACATGTTTCATCTGGGATACTTGAAGACGTACCTCTATTGGTTCGTCAAAGAATGTGGTATCAATATGACGAAGCACCGGCCCATTTCCAACAAATTTTTCGTCAATTTCTTGATCAAACATTCCATGATCGGTGACTAGGTAGACGTGGTCCCATACATCGGCCTGCACGTTCTTCGGATTCAACTTCAATATACTTTTTTTGTGGGGATACCTCAAATCCCAAGTATGTGAAACACCTGTAGAACCTGTGGAAGATTTAACGGCAAGAATTTCAGCAGCATGTAGGATAATACAGGATACACCAGGAATATTCCAAAGCATGCGACACTCGATGATAAGGAGATGCCAATGCTGTATTGAACAAAATGGTTCCATGAACAAAAGAGTCCATTTGAACATTTGCCTCAATGCCTTGTTTGTTCCTATGTAGTGTACCCACTAAACCGTTTCTATCATTTAAGTAGATATTAATAAACAATAATTGTTTTTCTTTATCAAAAACATGTTGATTGGATAATATTTCCCTGGATAATTCGATCAGAAATGGCTTTGATAATGATACTCCAACATGAACTCCAACAAATTAAGAGTACTTATCTTCAGTTAGACCTTAACTCTCATCTAAGTGGAGTATTATTATTCTGAGGTTGGGTTTGTTTGTCAGTTGATCTGACAAAACAATTATATGCAAGAAAGTATAGGTAACATATCAGTGAATCGGCTCCGCACTGGCCATACGAAATTAACACATCAACACCTATTTCAACAAAATGTGACCAAAAGATGTGAAACCTGCCAAACAAATATCAATGTGAAACACATACTTCAGGACTGTCCATTGTACCAACGACAAAGAGATGTTATCGGTCTACCCAGTGAGCTACGAACAATCCTCAACCCACAGAACATAGATAGACTAGTTGCCTTTCTGAAATATATAAATGTATTCTGTGATATATAAAATGTATTGAACCCCGCTAATAACCCAAATGGTTGATGCGGATGAACCTGAAATAAAAAAATAAAAAATATCAGTGAATCCGCGACATCGATTCGATCAAATAAAATGATGAATTTAAAAATGGAGTTATCGGTCTCATTCTGACTCACCCGTACTATGTTCTCGATTCTCCCAACATTCAAAAATTTTTCAGGAGGTTGTCACATATTCCGATATGATGTTAGAAATTAGCATTATGCGATTATTGCACATGGGAAATTATGTCTCTACTAAGGACATATCTTCAGTTTTTCCCAATTATCTCAGAAACTTTCAGGCACGTGGAATTTTATGACTTTCAAGTTGAGTATCGATGAGCAGAACTGATGTCAAACGCTCATTAGTCCCAAGAAAATATGAAGGAACATATAACCACATACCATCCTAACTACGCCACTGGTTTACGAAAATAAAAAAATTAGCACGTTGATAAACCTCGATTAGTGTACCGAATTTCAAATTTTTTCCTTCAGGAATTTTGGAGAAAACAAATTAAATCTTAATTTTTTTGGTATTTTCGACACCCTGTATCTCAGAGGGGATGCATTTTAGAACATACCCTGATAGTAACTTTTCATTTCAAAATGAGGTGAGGTATCTGTAGACGGAGTTTGTCGGTCTTATTTCGACTCACCCTGTATATATATATATATATATCATGTGAACTACCCCTGATTTTTTATGTTCATGTTTCGCAGGCTTTAAAAATGGTATATAAAGGTTGAAAAGGGTAACATTCTCATCTGATTTTATGAACATCCTGTTCATATTTTCAACAAATCGATATATATATATATATATATATATATATATATATATATATATGAAGGATTCCTAGCAATTCTTTTTTTTACCATCACAGTACTTCCTCCTTTGATCTTTATACTAAAAAAGGTTTAATTTCCGGTAATATATCCAACATGATGAGTGATTTTTAAAACTTAGTTTGTTAGGTAACCCAAACCTTCCATTCAACATGTCTGTTTCTACATTACATTAAAATTTTCTTTGACATCAAGCGTCCTACACAGAATACGAGATTTGATCAAATTTTCCGGCCTCAAACCTACCTTGTCGCCAGATATCACATTACAGGAAATCAGCTCTGCAAACAGCGAGGGCAAATTGAATTATGACATCAAACAAAATTTAATCTTCGTGCAAAAACCACCAAAAAAGCCACATAATTAAATGGCGGTGTAATGAAATTATCCGCGAATGCCAAAAGCTTACCGCTGGCTGTTTGTCAGTCACACCCATCGGTCAACAATGACTCGTTTATGGACAAACATGAGAGTTGGTTTTGCAGTGACAAGCAGCGTGAGAGGTTTTTTCAGGGATTGTGGTGAATAGTTTGTTCGTTCAATCTGAATTTGTAAAGTTGGCGACAGAAAAACTTGGACAGCTTGAATCTAGTTTTGTGGATCAGTATCCTATACATTAGCTGTAATTATACAAATTGTCAATAACTTGAATATCTGTACACAATAATCTGCTGCCGTCATATATAGAAATCATTCTCCTGAGACACTACTAAGTTTGAGTTTGGCAACAGTTTCGCAGTAGTCGAAGTCATTTTGAGATAATCTACGTTGAGTGAAGATGAGAGCACACTATCAGTCAATCAGAAAACATTATGCCTTGTGATAGGTATTTGAAGTAAGATCAATCACAGTACATTTTTTATTTTGTATAATTGTTGGATTTTCATTTTTCGAACTCACCCTAAGCTTCACATGAGCCAGTTTTTTTATTTATATAAAATTCAATACCAACTATCAGATATGGAAAAGTAACCCTAATTCCTTCTCGTTGGAGACATATTCAGTGTGCTCAATTGAAAATGAATTTTTGCAATGCATGAATATATGAATTAATGAATCGAACTTGACCGTTTTTTCATCCATTTTTCTTTAAATTTCAATAATATCACCCGTCTGAATTCAATAATAATATCATATTATAATAATATCATCGTCTACTACTTCTAATCCCACGGCTTCAGGAAGATCCTCTAGAAGAGGACCTACCAAAAACTAGAAAAGAAGACCTACCAAAAACTAGAAAAGAAGAAAAAGCCCTATTGTAGAAAAAAATAAAAAAGAATTTGTTGTATTGCATCAGAACGTAGAATATCTAAATGAAAATGAAGCTGATCAATTGAATATATTTGTGAAAAATTTTCTTTCGACAAGTGACAAAACAATAGATTACTTCCAATTTGTGTCATGTTTTTCGCGCAACTTAATTCATGGTGGAGAAAAAAGAGAGTGGTAAGTTTGACACTTTTCTGAACCTTTTCTACGAATTATTAAATGAATTGGATGGTATAACTATGAATTGATTATATGTGGGGACTTCAGCATACATTTCAATTATCCAAATATTCAACGCAAACAGTTTATTCTCAACTTGAACATATTTGGTCAACAAATAACCATAAAAGAAATCACTCGCGTTCATCACCTTCGGCCTCGACTCTAGACAACATTGATAAACACAGATATGAGATATGACATACTATGCTCAGGTTCTGGAAACAGGAATTCCTGATCACAATGCACAAATTATATATCTGAACGATTTTATTCCTGAAAATGACCAAAGCACCAGCTACAAAAAAAACATAATTTTAAATATTAACAATAATATTTTTTTTTCAACATATGAACAAAGTAGATTGGTCAACACTTTTCGATATCAACGATGTGGATACAGCTCTACCATTTTCTTACCATATTGTAACGTTTACACTGCGGAGCAGTAAAAGTTACAAGTTGTATATAAATTACCCACTTATAAATATATAATTTTTATTATTCTCGTAGTTCAGAAAAGATATCTCAAGTAATTTTTTTTTATATGATAGATTTATTTAAGAATGATGAGTATATTTACTCACAATCTATATATATATATATATATATATATATATATATATATATATATATATACCTTTGTTTTCGCGGATTATTTATTCGCGTATTATGGCAAGCTATCAATAGGTTTATTAGTCACCAACATTAGTGAGGCGAGTATCAGTGGTTGCCTATCGATAAGTTCTAGGAAACTTGTAGGTAGTGTAACGACCATGTGACGTCAAAACAGCTGATCGAGACTATAGGTATTGTCATTATATATACTCGGTCCTTTTCCTTCTCAATAGCTTGAAAGAAGTTATTCGAATCTGAAAAGGAAGGTTGGGAGGTAAATCCAAATTACCCACGGAATTTGGATTTCTGGTTCTCGAGTGAGAAAATTATAGTGAAGGAGATTTCCGGAAAGGGTTCCCTTTTCGTGATGAAAGTGATGGCGAGGCCAACCATGTAGTTTTTCTCTTCTGGTAGTAGATTCGTGTACAGTTTCCAGTAGTTATGATTAAACACATTATCGTAGTTTTGATGGTAACTATATGAATGCGATTACACTTCTCACGAGGTTGGAAATGATTATGTTTCTGCTGGAGATTTACACCATGACTTATTAATGGAGAATGACACAAGCCAACTTTGTTTGATGATTAATGGATTCAAAGTGTGAATTTCTCTATATCTTTGAAAGACCCTTCTTTGAATGAAGGCAAGAAATTGATGAACAAAAATAATTTTCAAGTACAGATTTTAATATTTCATTGGTATGAACTTCCATGGTTTATTCAACCTCTAGCAATTTTGATTATAAGCTTTTCGTTTACTTTGTTATACAGTATGATGAAGAATATTTAAACAAACTTTGATAATCAAGTCTAGAGCTACGAACCCAGGGATTACAAATGAGTTATATATTGGTCAGATACAAATTGTATAAATGTTATAGGGTTCTTGGTCCCTGGTTCTTGGTCCCTGCTCCTTGGTTCCTGGTAACGGTCAATTGAAAATGGTACCTACAGTCAAATTAATTTATGGTTGAGGACTATCAGGAGGTCACAGATAGACAACACAAAAGCTAATGTGTCCTATCAGAGGGCCGATTTGCAGTGTTGCTGTGGACATCCAGACTAGTAGCACTGTCGGTGTCCACCCATTACTACCCCAGGAATGTTAAGGTCAGACGGTTCTGGAATATTTTTTGTAACTCGTTTTGAGTTGAAGTGCTCGTATACATTACGTTGTTGGTACAGATTGCGTTGTCGATTTTCAATTCCATTGTCTATTTACATTGTGTATGGATTTATTCACAAAAAATTTGATTCAACTTCATTGTGTTGAGTTTCTTCAAAGGTATAAACATAATTGATAATGCCACAGTGTGTAATATTCCAAAGTTGGGAAATACCCATATTTTTGTTATCATATGTTTTCTACGGAAGCACAGAGATCTATATTACATAACTGTACTTATTGATAAACCTTCCCAGCAATGTGAAATTGTATATATGATTATAGTACTGATACCGTTTTTATTTATGAAGTTGATGTTCACATATCAACCTTATTTTAAATTCTAGGAAACGCCTGTATGATACTATACTTAGAATTGTAACCCAATGTTTGTACGGTAGAGAAAATATCGAAAACCTTTTTTTACTTGAATGTCCCTTATACAGTGTGATTCAAAAGTACTTTGACAACTTCAGGAGGAGATTCCTTACAATATTCTAATATGAATAGACCAAATAAATGTATGACCGGAAACGCTTCGTTTCCAAGATACAGGGTGTTGAAGTTTTATTTTTATTTTCGTTTTTTTTCCAAATAACTTTGGAAATACTGACCTTAATTAAACGAATCTTGGTATTGAGAAGTTCTTTGAGGGGTCGAATTCGACCCTTATGTTATTATTGCTCTTACTCTTAGGGGGCACCACCTACACGTCTTTTCCTATTTTTAAGATTCATAACTTTTTTGAGCGTACATCTAGCACATTTTTTAGTTGAATAATCAATTCCTCTACGTAAAAAAGCTACCCTTGTTACAAGTCGCTATGAGCAACCGCTTTCTAGATATTTGGACTTGAAAATTTCAAGTCGATTATTTCATAATCGATGCGTGTTGAAGTAATTACCATTATTTTGCATTTTGCACAAGAATGCTCAGAAAATGAATTTGACGTTTAAGTGAGTAGTTTTGGTAATTACATATTATATGACAGTTAAACGTTTTGTTGTTTTGTTGAAGTTTCTGTGAGTTTGAACAGTAATTTTGAAAAAATGGAATATTTAAACAATAATGCTCATATAGCCGATATGCATTTCGTTAATGGCCTTGCGGATGGCAATGCGCGCGAAACAAGACGTATTTACCAGTAGCGATTTTCTAATCGAGTACTGCCTTCAGCTCCAACATTTACCAGTCTCCACCGTCGTTTGGCAGAAACAGGTAGCTTTAAGAGGGCAGCTGATATTATTGAAAGACCACGAGCAGTATGAACCCCATAATTGGAAGAAGCTGTTGCACGCTCTCGAGGAAAATCCAGAAACAAGTACAAGAATAATTGCTGAAGCTATCAATTCTACTCAGTCCACAGTTTGGAGAATTATCCACAATCAACAATTTTATCCATACCATATTCAAAGGTAACAAGATCTTTTTCACCGAGACTTTCCCCAACACATTACTATGTGTCAGTGGTTTTTGAGAAAATTGGCTGGGAATCCTCAATTTTTAAGATATGTACTCTTCACGGAGAAGCAAACTTCCTCCAAAATGCTATCACAAACTTTCATAACAACCATGTTTGAGCTCTGGAAAATCCGCACGCAGTTAGTGAAAGACATCATCAGTATAAATTTTCTCTAAATGTATGGGCGGCAATAATTGATAATTACTTGATAGGTCCTTTCTTTCTTCCGTTCCGACTGAATGACGCAACTTACAGAGACTTTCTAGAAAATTAATTGCCGGGACTACGTCAGAATGTATCATTAGAAATTCGCATCGGCTTGTGGTTTATGCATGTACAGCGTTGTAGCCACGGAATTCCTTAACACTGTCTATCCAAATCGATGGATGGGTAGGGGTGTAGAAGAACCTAACCAGGCGTGGGCACCAAGGTCTCCAGATGATCTAAGCCCGCTAGATTTTTATTTTTGGGGACATTTGAAGTCACTTGTTTATAAAACTCCAGTAGCAAACGAGGAAGATCTGAGAAACCGGATAGTAGACGCCTGTGGAACAATAAGAAACACACCAATAATTTTTGAGCTGGTGCGAGATTCAATGACTAGAAGACTGAATGCCTGTATCTTCGATGAAGGTGGCTACTTTGAACGATTCATTTGAATGCAATTTAGTTTCTTTTATTTTATTTTATTATACATATTCAAAATTTATTGAAATAAAATGTTGATATTTCTTGCAAATTTTATTGAAACAAATACAGATTTCGCACCCTTGATACAAATATAACTATTTCAAACGAGTAAAAATAAATAGAATAGGTGGCGCCCCCTAGAAAAAAACAAAACTACTTACTTGAACGTCAAATTCATTTCCTAAGCATTCTTGAGGAAAATGCAAAATAATGGTAGTAACTTCCACACGCATATTATCAAATAATATCTAGAAAACGGTTGCTTATAGCGACTTGTGAAAAGGCTAGCTTTTTACGTAGATATGATAGAGGAATTGATTTTTTTACTGAAAAATGTGCTAGAAGTACGCTCAAAAAAGTTATGAATCTTCAAAAAAGGAAAAAACGGGTAGATGGTGCCCCCTACGAGTAAGAGCAATGATAATATCAGGTTCGAATTCGACCCCTCAAAAATAAAACCATACCAATTTTCGTTTAATTAAGGTCAGTATTTCGAAAGTAATTAAAAAAAACGAAAATAAATATAAAACTTCAACACCCTGTATCTTGGAAACAAAGCGTTTCCGGACATATATTCAGTTGGACAATTCATATTAGAATCCTGTGAGGAATCCCCTCCTGAAGTTTGTCAAAGTACTTTTAAATGACCCTGTACATTCTCGACAATGCAATATCCGATGACACCACCGCAGAGACACAGAATATAAGATAGAAGTGTCTATAAATAAACAGGCGCAGTGTTATGCTAAAACAAAAGCCGAATATAGTGATGGATTGGCCAAGTAGGCTGGGGATTTAGGAAAACCTCAACAGGATCCTCCACTCGGCCAGCTGATTATGCTGCCACCTACTCTTCGTTCGCCTCTCGAGATGATATTATTTACCATGTCAGGGTATGTGTGGATTATGTACGAGTCAATGTCGGAAGTTGTTCCACGTTGGTGTTACAGTGAATGGTGTTACGAGAACTGTAATTTTTTCCACGACAGAAATGAAAACAAAAGTTTTATTTTTGAACATAAAATAATCTGTTCTGATTGATCTGTTGAAAATATAAACAGGATGTTCATAAAATCAGATGTGGAAGTAGTTGTTTTCTGTTAGGCATTCACAAAAAATAACTTCATTTTAATCGTGGATTTATCAATTCACAGAAAAATATTTCTATCAATATTCAATTGAGAATGTTTCCCTTTTCAATTTGTTCTGGTTTTCTCTCTCGTAGAAGTGAAAATTATCAGTTTTCATGTATTCTGAAAAGGCAAATTAGTTAACTTACCTCGATATATTACTGCGTTTTTGAATTTTGTAAATGGGAATGGAGAAATTTCCTACTTGTCACTAACGAAGCGTATAAAGATGTTTCATCCAGGTAATTCACAACAACAAAAATATATAGAAAAATAAGCGAAAATATACTTCTTTTGGTATCGTTTCGGGATATACTTCTTTTATTCTTCTTCGGACCTCTTGAATAACTCTCAATGGAATATTTTCACAATCATTTGTCGAACAACTAGACAAAACTATTTCTTGTGCAAATTATCTTCGATTAAGAATTATTGATAGATGATTCATCGTCCCAAGAATTGAAAATAGTTGTATTTAACGGGAATTATTACCAGGGCGTAAAACTAATTTTTTATCGCTGACATTTCGGAATTAATTTATTCATTTTTCAAAGCTGAAATGATAATATTCACGTAAAGATTGAAACAAAGAACATATCTATGACTCACCTTTTTCCTGCTCATGGATTCAACTGAAAAACTGTTGAGTAGTCGGTACAAACTTTGGTCGATAAAAACACATTTGCACAAATTACACATTAGAAACTTTAAAATTGTATATAAACAAATACAGACACGTTAATATAAAACAACACACAATCGTGCATTGTCAATATGCAACTGATCATCTCACCTGAAATATTCTAGCGCTACATACAGACAAAAACAGAACAAAACAAATATTTTGTCTATCATTACTCAGAAATCTGTTTTTTTTCTGAACCTTTCTAGAATATGGTTGTTAATTATATAAAAACAAAAATAACATCAGGATTAACTTTTGATATAACTTTCATTAAATATTATGTTGATGATTGCATTCTTGATATTCCAGCTGACAAATCTGATGAAGTATTAAATATTTTCAATAGTTTCAACCCAAATATTCAGTTCACGTTAGAAATAGAAAAAGAAAACAAACTGTCGTTTCTGGATCTGCAGATCATAAGAGATAACAATGGGAAATTACTTAGCAATTGGTTAATTAAACCTACCAATTCGGGGAGAATTTTTAATTACTGATCAGAAAACTCTTTCAGCCAAAAGGTTGATACAGCCTCTAACCTAATTTCAAGGGTACTTACTCTTAGCGATAATTGTTTCCATTCGGAAAATTCAGTTGAGGCGAAGAACTTGTTGAAAAACAACAACTACCCTACCCTAAATCAATTAATAGTATCATCAATAAACGTCAAAGAACAGATAGGCAGGATATGTTTTCGGAAGAAATATGTTACTATTTCAAATCTCCATACCTAGATTGGCTCTCATATAAAATTGAAAAATGTTTATCAACTGATTCTCACAAGTTTGCTTTTTACAATTTGAAAACTACAGGAAAATTATTCACGCACTTAAAAGATGAGATACCAGCTAAATCGGATTCATGTGTAATATATAGTATTCCCTGTGAATGTGGAAAATGTCATATAGGGCTAACTAAACAATACCTAAAAACCAGAATATATCATCACAAATATGACTGCTATGAAAAGAATAGAAATAAAAATGAAAAAACAGCACTTGTTGCACATAATTTTGGATCGTCGTGTAATTTTGATTTCGATTCAGTAAAAATTTTGGAAAAAGAGACAACTTATTCAAAGAGATACATAAAACCTGACGGAAATATACACCCATATTGTAGAAAGGTTCAAAAGAAAAACAGATTTCTAAGTAATGATACACAAAAGATTTGTTTCGTTTTATTTTTCGTTTCTTTATCTATGTAGCGCTGGAATATTTCAGGTGGGATGATCAGTTGCATATTGACCATACACGGTTGTGTGTTGTTTCATTTTGACGTGTCTGTATTTGTTTCTATACAATCTCAAAGTTTTTAAAGTTTTTAATAAGTAATTTGGGCCAATGTGTTTTTATCGACCAGAGTTTTTACCAACTACTCAACAGTTTTTTAGTTGAATCCATGAGCAGGAAAAACTCAGTTCTAAAGGTGGGTCACAGATAATAATAATAATAATAATAATAAATCCTTCTATTGCAGGTACAGCAGTTAGCAGTTAGCAGCAGAAAAGGCAGGATTCAATGCCTGCACATGATTGCTCATGGCAGGAATTGCTCTTCCATCCAACCAGTGGAGTAACTTATCATAATAAATTCATAATCAAGGATATTATGAAGTATATACAATAGAATATGGTAGACTATTCAAACTGCTCCAAGAAAAATTAAAGTCTAACCATAAGAATATAACAAAAGAAAATACTATTCCTAAAAAAAAATATCAAAATACAGTGATCAGTACATATAAGCGGAGAAAAAGTGATGTGCCGATTCAAGTTTGCCATTATAATTATTATATTATACTAAGAAATTTGGAAAATTGTTATCAAATAAATATTGCTTCATATTTTTTTTGAATTTTTTTATTTGTAATAATTTGAAATCACTGGGTAATTGGTTGTAAAGGCGAGCGATCTGAAATGAGAATGAGCCACGAAAAAAGGAGGTTTTGTGTTTAGGCGCAGCCAAATTATTTCGAAATCTGAAGTTGAGATTATGAATGTCAGTTCTGAAAGTCAGTTTCTTGAATAGATAGGGAGCTTTCCCAGTTGTTATTATTTTATGAAAAATCGTACTGGAGTATAGTGTACGCCTAGCCTCCATGTTCAGCCAACCAAGATTCCTTAAATGTTGCGTAACATGTTCCCGCTTTCTTGTGCCTGTAATAAGTCTCACACATGAGTTCTGCAATTTTTGAAGTCTCATTTTGTCAGATTTCATCAGCCCTGGTCCATAAACCACGTCTGCATAGTTTGCATGTGACAACACTAATGCATCACATAGTATCATTTAACTTTTTTTGTTCAAAATATTTCTGTTTGAATAGATCGTTCTTAGATTCACATAACCCTGTTTAAAAATATGAGATACATGTGTAGTGAAGCGTAATGCATTATCAAGGTACAATCCCAAATTTTTTGTTGTATCTGCGGTGGGTAGGGGGACTCCGTCAACAAGTATATTCAATAAATTCTTGCAACGATTTCTTGCTGCTGTCCTCCCGAATAACATAACGTATGATTTAGTTTTATTCACACTTATGAGAGTATTCAAATCATGATTCATTTGGTCAAGTGCCAAGTTGTAGGAGTTTTCTTCGAAATTTAAATACATCTGCGTGTCATCAGCATAACAGTGCATTGAAGCGTAACGTAAGGACTTTGAGAATTGTGAAGTGTAGAAAACAAAAAAAAAGAGGGCCCAAAATTGATCCCTGGGGAACACCATTCTTCATTTCTAGAGATTAAGATTTTTCATTATTCATGATAACGCTTTGAGATCGGTTGAAAAGGTAATTATTTAGTAGAGATATTGCATTCATAGTGAACCCCAGGTAACTCAGAATTGATAAAAGAAGTTGGTGACTGATTCGATCAAAAGCCTTAGAATAGTCGAGCAATACTAGTAGACACAATTCATTGTTATCAATAGAGATGTGTATATCATCTATCACTTTCAGAAGAGCCGTGATACAACTATGGTCAGATCTAAAGCCTGATTGACAGGTTGGTAATATGTCAAATTCATTCAAGTATATACGCATCTGAGCATTCAATATCTTTTCGAAAGCTTTCGAGATTGCACACAAAATGCTTATTGGGCGAAGGTCACTCATATTTTCTGTATTAGTAACTTTCGCTTATGGAAGAATATGGGAACGTTTCAAACTTGCTGGATTCCGAAACGTCAGCGATAATAAATTAGTTTTACTCCCTGGTCCTAATTCCCGTTAAATCCAACTGTATTAAGAATTATCTTCGATTAGGAGTTATTCAAGAGGACTCGAAATATTACCAAAGGAAGTATATTTTTCACAATATTTTGTTTTGTTTTTGGAACGAAGCTCCTCCACGCGGTTTGCGGTAGGTGTTGACTGGTAGAAATCGTCACGTGAGAAAAAAGCGTTATGCCCCCTCCATGCGACTTTATCTCTCTCTGTCGCTTTTTATTATATAAGAGTTTGTGTGACAAGCGTCTAGCACTTGCTCATACGATTCCGAAACCATCCGAACTGCTGTTCTACTTGCGGGAAATTTAAAATGATACATGAGCAGGAGGATATCTATGCGAATACAAGTCGAACATCATCTTTGAGTGGTAATACGTGGACTGTATTTTTGTTTTCTTTTATATTTCTATATAACGTGTGTTTATATGATTATATCCTTTTTTGACATAATTTCCTTATGTTTTTTGTATGCCGAAGATTAATGGTTTATATTGAATATGTGCCAAGTCAATTTGATATAATATAACGAACAGTATTATCAGGAATAAAATACCTCTTACTGTGACGTAGGAGTTTGGAAAAACGATATATAGGTATAGTATTACATACATATTTTGCTACCTTGATATTAATTGATTTATTGGATCGTTCGGAACCATGAAGGCAGCATAACGCTTTTTCCTTACGTGACGAAAATATACAAATATAAACAGCCCAAATCTCCATATCGAATTATATTCGGAGTTGAAGAAAACCTGGCCAATCGAGTAACCGAACGAAATGTGTTTTAAATGTTAGTACTCACAGCAAACATAAAATATAAATGAATATGAAGGAGGATTGAACCTATAGCTTGGTAATCCCTCGTTTTACGGCAGCTCCGTTTGTTCTCCGAAATTATTCGAGTATTAGTAGCACATGAGCATTGTGGAATTGAATATTTCTATTGCGCATGTAAGATTTCGGAGCAAAGTGGAAAATATATTTGCACACGCTTTTTCCTTACGTGATGATGAATCTCCATATCGAATTACATTCGGAGTTGAAGAAAAAGCGTAAGGAAGTTCATTCCTGAGGAGGGTCCCCCGACCCATACGTTTTTTTTTTTATTTTTTTCAGTCCCATCGGAACACAAGTTGTAAACTATCAAAATACCATTTGAAATCAGAGCTAAATATATGGTCATATGTAGAAATAAAAAACTTGAGAGGTGTCAAGGGACACCCGGATGGAACGAAGTTCCTTTCGATTAATTAGTGAAGGAATTGTAATAATTTTTATTTTTTTTAAGTTATAATAATATTTTATATATATATATATGCACTCTGTCTGTCTATTCTCTCGTACACGTCATAGATGCGCGGGACTTTGTAAACACAACAGAGTGTATATATATATATATATATATATATATATATATATATATATATATATATATATATACTTCACTTCGTAAACACAACAGCGTATAGGTTAGAACACGCACGGCTTGCTAAATACATACGCATTGATATTGTAACATTAAAATATAATTTGCTTTTGAATTTATTAAAGTTATGACGCGTACACTTGCTAAAAACACAATAATGGAGAGATTATAACGCGTATGACTTGGTTAGCACAATAGTAAAGAGAGGTTATAATGCGTACTTGCTGAAAATACATAAGCATTTATTATTGTCTGTATAAAATCTCTACCGACCTAACTCCATCAGCACTATCCGGAACTTGTGCAGAAACACTGTCAGGATTCATTATTGTTATTATTTGTTATTATTTATTATGTACAAAAAACCTGTATACACTCAACAAAAATAATCGTCGTGACACCACACTGTTCAATGTGAAATAGAAAGACGAAATGAGAATAACTGGCTTGCTTTCTTCGAGAGAGAGAAAGAGACAGACAGAGAAACACGCGCACGCCGCACGGCTTATAACCATAGCGAAAGTCTCGTTACAACTTTTGGTCTTAATTTATTCAAATGCAATTCAAGCACTGAATTGAGAAGAGCAATGGAAATAACATAGTAGATAGAAGTGAATACAATTATTTTATCTCAAATTATTCACATTATTTTGTTTCTGGGATTGGAAGTTGAAGCATGGGAGTGAAAGAGAGTGAAACATTATGTAACCGGTGTGTTTCAGTTGCAACACTAATTTTTCTTATTGAATAACATTGTCAAAAATGAACATAAATTTTAGGTAGCTAATTGTTAAAAAAAAATTGAAAGATATGCGAAAATGACAAGCTGGCTTTGTATTATCTGTATATCTGATTATTTTCAACTTACGTGAAAAGATTGAAAAATTTTTTTATTCTTCTTGAGATAAATTCGATTGTTGAATTAAAGTTTTCATCAGTTAACTTTAATTAAAATCGATTTTTCTCAAGAAAATGAAACAAATTGGTTACAAAATACACAATTGCTTGCTTGATAGGATTTTATGAGGAATATACAATAGAAATTGGAATTATTTTATTGAAGCAGTATATTTCATTCAAAAAATTAAATATCGAACATATGAAAGAACGTATGAGTGATTAACAATATTCCACCATATATCGTCAAACGATTAATATCTATTATATATCGATAAAATCTTAAGCATATCTAGACTTGTGGAAGGAAGCCTCAGCAACATACATCCACAAGGCTGGCAAGATCTATAATGAAAATTACAGGCCTCTTGCGCGGTTGCAAAATAATTTGAGCAAATCATCTATATCATATTCCTGCACGCCATGATCAGCATGGATCTTTGCCAAAAAAAACAACCACAATAAATCTCCAAACATTCACTCATCAAATCCTTACCCATTTGAATCCTTACAAGTTGGTGTTATTTATACCGATTCTCGAAAATCATTCAAACAGTTGATAATGACGTAATCCAGAAAAAAATTCATAATTTTTGGGCTGATTCCATATAACTGAAGTTTTTGACCTCGCATTCGAATTTTCAGAGTCAAATTTGAAGGTAATTGGACTCAAAGATTTAGTGTTGACTCCAGCGTTCCACAGGCTTCAATATGGGTCTATTGATATTTCTTATATTCATTAACCTAACATAAAGTACTCTGAGTGTCTAATTTTTGCGGACAATTTGAAATTCTGTAGAGAAATGGAATGTCCATAAAAATTTTACAAATTACAGAAAGACACCGATGGTGGATACCAATGTGTACAATTACTCAATGAATGGAAGAGAAAATAGTCGAGGTTAGGGTGAACATCATAACTTCACACTCTCGTATAAATCCCATTCGAATCAGAAGGCATTTTAAGCGTTACGAACGATGATATTTGTAATAAGACAGAATGCACATTTAAAGGGCATCGAATCAGTTATTACACAGTATAAATTATAGGTGAGACCTAAACTTGATTATTCACATCGAAATTGATTATGCCAATCTAATGCATTTATCTAATCAATCAAATCCCCAATATAATCGAATATACGACCATGTTGCTTGGATGCTATGAAACAGGTTTTTACCATTGTTTATACCAAACCTATCAAAATAATTCAGTTACTGTCAAATTATGTCCAGTTACTGTCAAATTATGTCCAAGTCAATGTCAAATTGAAAAATTATGTCCGATCATTTCGGAAACACTTTCATAAAAGAAATTCGAAGAAACCTAGAGAAAGTAACACCTTTTTTTCCAAATGTGTGTATACGGAATATAAAATTGTCATACACCACTTTTGATAGATATTTTCAGTAGACTTTGATATTTTTTCGCCAAAATTGTTGCAAAAATACCACTCAACCAAATTTCTTTAAATTTTTTTATTTTTGTTTCAATTTGGTCTCGTGAATTTCTACGATAATATTGAAACAAAAATGCGAAGCTGTACTCTACAGTATATCCATATAACTCTGTATATATTGCTGTAGTTTGACATCGTTCCCATTTTACTCACAAAAATATTATGGAAAAAATTTAAAACCCTTTGTTGACATATCAGTGTCACAAAATATATAAAACTCACCCAAATTAAAACTCGGCCAGAAGAGTGTCCCTGAGGGTGAAATCTCAAATAACCAGTCCAGAGAATAGAGACAGACTCATATATATGTAACGTGTCATAAAATTTATAACTGTTCGTACCTACGAGTAATTAAAATAAAGAATTCTAAATCGATTACCAAGTTTTTTTCAGTTTTTCAACGTAACTTATGTATTGATAACTGAGCTCCTAAACTAATCTAAGTAACCAATTTTGAGTCGGTGTTAAACAAGGTAATAAGGTAAAGTGTGAAATGATGGCATCGAGATGCGCGGTGACATTTTGATATTTTTTTTTGAAGTAATTCAATGATCTCCGTTCATTCTTTGTTTGGCGCCGATTCAAAATTAGTTACTTGCATCAGTTCAGGAGCTTAGTTATGAAGACTAGGAATTTTTTTATTTTTTTGTTTTTAGTTCCGTTTTTCGTCGGTTTAATTTTTTGTTAAAAAGTTTTTATTTTTCAATTCTTTGTAGCTGAAATCTACCAATTACTACCTATTCAATTTTTAATGACTTCCAAAATCCTTACTTACCCACCTTACTTCAACTATTAACAGTTAAATAATATGATTATCTACTTCAATTATTTATTGTTTTGAAATATAAATTATCTTTGATAGTTCTGGTTAAATTATTTCAGCACTTTGTATATAATTCCATCCTTTCATAGAATCTTATTAATGTGACGGATGTAGGAGAACAAAAATAATGACAATAGCAATCTGTCAATGTCACCTATGTGTGCCAATGTTCACAAGTGAAAAATCAATCATCCCCTATTTTTCTACCCATAGGGGTGGATCATTCCATCCCGGATTCGATATGATCAACTATGAGGAATACACTATCTGATAAAAAAAGAGTCATACAAATCGGACAATCCAGTACGAAGTTATGCCTGATCGAATCGGTTAATGAACCAAAATTCAAAGGGGGAAAGACCAATATCCTCCATTTTGCTACACTTAGGGGTGGTTTTTTTATGTCAAATTCAAATGGGACCAACTAGAGCACCTCTTCCGTTTTGATTTTGTCGGATGATGATTGAAATAACAAATAACCTCAGTAGAATATTGACCGCTGATATGATTGCAATTGTTCAATTGGCGAAAATTCGGTTTGAATTATTTTCATCTCAGATTCAAATTTACGAAGGTGGTAGAAAAAAAATATTGGGATCGGTTCCTGGAATATTATGCTGATAAAATTGAATAATGAAATTATAATGACAAGCAACATCCTAAGGAAGATACATCATATATTTTTAGTACATGAAATGTTGAGAAAAACTTGAAATTAATTAAAACGATGTTACTGAAACGTTAACCACAGCATTATGTCCAATTTGGAGAATTTATAAAATAACCGACAATTACAAAATATGTGAGAAATAAAGTACACTTTTCCATACTGACAGAACTCCTCATCAATAAACCCATTATCATTTATCAAATTATCTTTGGACGCATAAATAGGGTGAATATTCCAGATATATAATACTTCATTTATTCAGTGTTACAAAACACGATTTTCTTTTTTTAAATACATTCAAAAATATACTGATTTATACAGTGGAACTATACTGAAATCTCACATAAGTTATCGGGAATAAAAGGAAAGACTGTGCAAATAATAAATACATCCAGTTAGCATTCAAAATAATATCACAATTTAAATAATCAGGTTGTAAAATCCCACAATATTAGGCTGATTAGAAATGAAAAAAAAAAATATAATAAAAAACCTTTTTAAAGACAAACTCTTATTTAAATGCACTAGAAAGTAAAACAGAATTTCTTTGGATATGTGACGTAGGTGAGTTATAGATTCGAAGCTTGTCGCTTTTGTATTCGAACTGAAAGCTCTGTGCAACAAGCTTTTGAATCTATTACTCACGAAATAACCTACGTCACACATTCAATACAATTTTGTTCTACTTTTCTCCAGTTCATTTGAATAAAAGTTTGTTTTTTAAAATATTTTTTATTAATTATTTTACTTTGTGCTTTTTAGTACTTAAGTGAGCCTCAATCTATGCATTTTTGTTAAAGCATCGTTACTATGGGGACTTTTTTTTCCTGTAAGTTCTGAGCTATCTAGTCCTTCAATGGGGAGACCATCTAAAGAATAACTCCTCCGCCATCTCGGAGTTGCCATCTTCAATTCATGAATTTCAACTGGAAACCAATAATCGTTGACTAAATTCATATTCTCCGACCCCAAAAACCCCGACATACTAATTTCGAATCGAGGCAGGTAATCATTACAAAACTTGTTCGCCATCTTGAATTTGTGGATTTTCATTGAAATTTCATAATCTCCGAACCCGAAAACCCCCACATACCAATTTTGAATAGAATTGGAACATAAACACAGTGATCATCGGCTATCTTGGAGCGGCCATTTTAATTATATGAATTTTGGGAAAAAATTCATAATCCTCGATCTTGAAAACCCCCACATACCAATTTTGAATCGAATCGGACCATAAACCTAAATCTCGTTCGCCATCTAGGAGCGCCATTTTGTTTTTTCTCTAACAAAAATTCCATGAGCCATCATTTCAATTCCATATATTTTGTGAAAAAGTGTTTTTTTCTGTCACTGAGTACCGCCATTTCAGAGTTACTTTCAAGTGCGTACCTACAGGTGATTAACCTTGATCCTGTTTTCATTTGTGCTGGGTTCCGCTTCAGCCAGAGGTCTTCGGATTTCTGACTGGTGTCTACTCCGTACTGACGAGGGCCAAAAGCCTGAAACTGGTATACGGAATGTTAGGCGGACCTGATACAATTCAAACATAATCAAGTTTATCAAAAAAAAACATTTGCAATCAGTCTTCATTGATAATGGACGATTGCATAGATTTTCAGGCAGATATCATTCAATATTCCGCCTAGTATTTGCCAGGGAATTAGTTGTTTTTCCTGCTTTTAGTCTACCACCTCTCTCAATTTCAATTGAATTTCGTCAAGTGACTTGAGTCCCTTTTTCTACAGTTATACAGGGTGATTCAAAAGTACCTTGACAAACTTCAGGAACTGATTCCTCACAATATTCTAATATGAATTGTCTGCATAAATATATGTCGGAAACGCTTCGTTTCCAAGATACAGGGTGTTGAAGTTTTATTTTTATTTTCGTTTTGTTTCAATAACTTTCGAAATACTGACCTCAATTGAATGAAAATTGGAATTGGGTTTTTTTTTGAGGTGTCAAATTCGAAACTGATGTTATTATTGCTCCTACTCGTAGGGGGCTCCACCTACACGTCTTTTTCTTTTTTGAAAATTCACAACTTTTTTTAGCGTACTTTTAGCACATTTTTCAGTAAAAAAATCAATTCCTCTATCATTTATTAATATACGTAATAATATATACGTGAAAAAGCTACTCATGTTACAAGTCGCTATGAGCAACCGTTTTGTAGATATTTGGATTTTGAAAATTTCAAGTCGATTATTTGATAATCGATGCGTGTTGAAGTTATTACCATTATTTTGCATTTTTCACAAGAATACTCAGGAAATGAATTTGACGTTTAAGTAAGAAGTTTTGATTTTTTGTAGGGAGCGCCACCTATTCTATTTATTTCTACTCAACTGAAATAGTTATTTTTGTATCAAGGGTGCCAAATCTGTATTCGTTTTATTAAACTTTGCAAGAAATGTCAACATATTATTTCAAAAAAATTTGAATTTGTAGAATAAAATGAAATCAAGGAAACTGAATTGTATTCAAATGAATTGTTCAAACTGTCCACCTTCAGCAAAGATACAGGCATTGAGTCTTCTACTCATTAAATCTCGTACCCGCTAAAAAAATATTGGTGTGTTTCTACTATTCAGTTTCATAGATCTCATTCGTTTGCTACTGGAGTTTTATGAACTAGTGACTTCAAATGTCCCCAAAAATAAAAATCTAGCAGGTTTAGATCTGGGGAACTTGGTGGCCACGCCTGGTTCTTCTACACTCCTACCGATCCATCGATTTGGATAGACAGTGTTAAGGAATTCCCTGCCTACAACGCTAAAATGGGTCGAAGCCCCATCATGCATAAACCGCATGCGGATACAAATTTCTAATTGTACATTCTGAAGTATTCCCGGCAATTCATTTTCTAGAAAGTCTCTGTAAGTTGCGCCATTCAGTCGGAACGGAAAAAAGAAAGGACTAATCAAGTAATTATCAATTATTGCTGCCCATACATTCACAGAAAATTGATACTGATAATGTCTTTCACTAACTGCGTGCGAATTTTCCAGAGCCCAAACATGGTTGTTATGAAAGTTTGTGATAGCATTTCGGAAGAAGTTTCCTCGTCCGTGGAGAGTACATATTTTAAAAATTGAGGATCTCCAGCCAATTTTCTCAAAAACCATTGGCACATAGTAATGCGTTGGGGAAAGTCTCGTGGCAAAAGAGCTTGTACCCTTTTAATATAGATATGGATAAAATTGTTGATCGTGGATAATTCTCCAAACTGTGGACTGAGTAGAATGAGAGCTCCAGCAATTATTATTGTACTCATTTCTGGATTCTCCTCGAGAGCGTTCCAAACAGCTTCTTCCAATTCTGGGGTTCGGACTGCTCGTGGTCTTTCAATAATATCAGCTGCCCTCTCAAAGCTTTCTGTTTCTGCCAAACGACGGTGGAGACTGGTAAATGTTGGAGCTGAAGACAGTACTCGATTGGGAAATCGCTCCTGGTAAATACGTCTTGCTTCGCGCGCATTGCCATACGCAAGGCCATAAACGAAATGCATATCGGCTAAATGAGCATTATTGTTTGAATAATCCATTTTTTCAAAATTATCATTTTAAAACTTACAGAAACATCAACAAAACAACAAAACGTTTAACTCTCACATAATATGTAATTAACAGAACTACTTACATAAATGTCAAATTCATTTCCTAAGCATTCTTGTGAAAAAGCAAAATAATGGTTATAACTTCAACACACATGTATTTTCAAATAATCGTCTTGAAATATTCGAGTCCAAATATCTAGAAAACGGTTGCTTATAGCGACTTGTAACAAGGGTAGCTTTTTTGAGTAGATATGATACAGGAATTGATTTTTCCACTGAAAAATGTGCTAGAAGTACGCTCAATGAAAGTTATGAATCTTCAAAAAAGTAAAAGACGTGTAGGTGGCGCCCCCTACGAGTAAGAGCAATAATAACATCAGGTTCGAATTCGACACCTCAAAAAACTTCTCAATACCAATTTTCGTTCAATTAAGGTAGGTATTTCGAAAGTTATTTGAAAAAAAAAACGAAAATAAAAATATCTTGGAAACGAAGCTTTTCCGGACATATACTTATTTGAACAATTCATATTAGAATATCGTGAGGAATCACCTCCTGAAGTTTGTCAAAGTACTTTTGAATCACCCTGTGCATAGTTTCTTCTAATTCCAAAGGGATAGATGTATTATCTAGTGAAATGCTGAAACTTAGAGCCGGATGGTGGAAATGAATATAAAATATCTAATCTAAAAACGGAGTATTTTGATTTGTTACATCAATCGCTTTCAATTCGCTTTCACATTTGCACCGTGGTGTTTGGAAAAGATAAAAAACAATTGACATCACACTGAACCTACATTTGGCACCAAAAAGTGAAAAGCAAACGACACCGATCACATATTCATCACCGATCAACGAAAATGCTAAAAACTGAGCATACGAATCACCACAGTAAATGGTGTCCCATTCATAACTGTCAGTTGTTCGTGTTTGTACGATTGTATTGTGAGTGGAAAAGTCCCGGCCCTAAACCGATTTGATAATCCAGTGATTTGTCGCTTGTCCCCCTCATCACTGAACCGCTTGTTTTTGCACAAAGGTTTATCAAAGCAATGCAATTCTGTTGTGAATAAAAAGAATGACAACGAATGCATCTTGCAAGTACATACGATGGATTATTGCATACAGGGTCCAGAATGAACAGTGTCTAAATGGATGATTAGGTAGTTTACCGAAAACGTTTCATATTAAGGATGGAAATTGAAATGTCCCTTTGTTACTTATTTTGCGAAATTTGCAATGTGACATGAGAACTATCACTATCCACCCATGGGTGGAAAGTACCTTCTTCCCCCTCTCCTACTTTCTAACCTGGTGGCAATACAAAAATTATAATATTGAAAATTTTGAGAATCATTTTCTCAGTGGATTATTTTTTGATGATTTTTTTATTTGCATGTTTATGAGTAAATAACAATATTATTTCACAAGCTGAAAGTATTGAAACTAAACAAACAATAACTACTAATTGAAATTAGCGATTTGGTTGGAGTTATTCTAAGCATTTAATAGAGTTTATTAGATGGGACTGAGTTTTTATTTCTTGCATACATGTAAATGTTGATGGTTTACTCGAATGGCATGTCACTGCGAAATCTTTCAGGGAAGGTCTAGCCATTTGACAGAAGATAAGCTGTCTTACACTGATTGTAACTGGAAGAATCAATGCAACCTTCCGCAAATGTACTGGATTTTCATTAGCCTATTCGTTTTAGTTGTAGAAGATCATCTCCACATTTTTCAGCCAGGTCGCTACAGTTCTCCGGAAGCGGCTGGTAGAGGTTTCTGGATTCCTTGCATTCAAAAACGTGTGATTTTTTCTGAAAATTGCGTTTAGGAATCATGACAAATTGGTTTTGTTAGCTTGCTGGAACAAAATTGCACAAATAATCTGGTAGGTGCATTATTCTCAATTCTTAGGTCGTAGTACTTTTCCAGTCAAGCAATCTAATTATCATTGGTGATTAGAAACGCTTTGCCAGTGTACGTTTTATTCTCTGGAAGTTCAACAGAAATGTTCACGTTCAAAGAATGTATATCTATGGTTTCTATTTTAAATAGTTCGTCACTTTGACAAGCGCCTGAAATGGGAGCCACCTGAAACAATAATAAATAGTACAGTTTTCTTCATTTCTACTTACCTATTACGTCATGCTTCGGCTTTTCGCTCCTTTATGTCGCCGTTACTGACGAATCAATATTTATGGTTAGATTTTTGATACGACAAATTGACTAAAACAGACACAGAAACTAAGCATAAAAAGACAGTGTTGGCCTAGAATTTGCTTCTTGTTTACTTTTGGCGTTTGGCTTAACCAATTGTGGTGTTAGAAAATCGAGAATTCCGTTTTCATTTCGAATCAAACATTTATACAAAATGAAGTACATGGTTCCATTTTGCGAAATAGAAATGACCATGTGAATAAAATATAGTATATAAAACAATACAATTCAAATTTGTAAATGATATATGATTTATGAGATACTAAGGCACTTCAATTTTATTTTTTTAGGATCACTCTTCGGAGGCACGACTCTTGGATGAGAGCCTTGGGAAAGAATTCCACTAAAGAGCAATTGAGTGACAAAAATTGTGTCCACAGTGTGCACTTCAGGGAGGATGATCAGTTTGTGGTAAAGAATAAATTCAGATCGAGACCTGATGCTATCCCTCGATTGAGTTTACGAAAACCCTATTTACCGTTAATACAAACAATTCAGAGGAGTTTCAGGTTAGTTGATAGAGAGGAACATATAGCGAGTAAAGAACATATATTGAAACAATTACACGTATTCCTATTGCAATGACCAAGCTATTTGTGTTTTGTCTTGTCTGTTTGTAAGGCCATTATATTGAACAATAAATGAACTTCCAACTGTAATTCAAAATATGTCAATGTCATATATCAAAATGTTCAAAAAAACAGTAAGAAATATATAACTGCCAAACTTCAAAATAGCCTAAATAAATGTGAACTCCTCTCCACAATCCTTCGGGGATTCTGAATTCCGAAAGGCGAAAAAATAATTCAGTGAGAAAATCAAATAATATGTTCTGTGAAAACGTATAACAAATCTAGAAAAAATCATCCTATCGAAACTTTACTATCCTATCGAAACTCTACTAGGTACATTTGTGTCTTATATTTCACTTGACACAGTGTGGGAATTAATTATTCTTGAAGCTTTCAGGTCAAACTTTGCATATGAAATAAAATTTAGTATGTCTAGGCAAAATTCAGTATTCAGTGTCCTGCTCTGTTGGTGGATGAAGAAAAGCCAATACGTCCTTGACAACACAGAATCATTTGGGGAATATATTGTCATACACTCTAAGGTGATAATTATAGTTGTAGAGAGGTTCTCAGCATGACTGATTTTTACCACGTTTATATTTGCTCTCTTTCGTGACTGTTCGATACAAATCTTGCAATCGATTTTAAACTAACTTCCTGATAAGACTTAAAACTTCAGACATAGCTCAGAACTGGATGACAATGAGTTACGTTGCTTTCTTGTCAGTCTGTTTGTTTGTCTGTAGAACATTTATAGAACAAAAAGTGAGGTTAGGAGGACACAATACCCCCATAGCACCAACAGAATGATATCAATGTGCATTGAATTTAACTGATTTCCAAATAGTAAATCAGTGTAACAACGAAATTAATTACAAATGAATTGATAAATAACCTACTGAACATCGTTAGAATACATAAAATAGTATGACAGATACATTCCCGTCAAATATTGAAAATTTTGAGAATCATTTTCTCAGTGGATTATTTTTTGATGATTTTTTTATTTGCATGTTTATGAGTAAATAACAATATTATTTCACAAGCTGAAAGTATTGAAACTAAACAAACAATAACTACTAATTGAAATTAGCGATTTGGTTGGAGTTATTCTAAGCATTTAATAGAGTTTATTAGATGGGACTGAGTTTTTATTTCTTGCATACATGTAAATGTTGATGGTTTACTCGAATGGCATGTCACTGCGAAATCTTTCAGGGAAGGTCTAGCCATTTGACAGAAGATAAGCTGTCTTACACTGATTGTAACTGGAAGAATCAATGCAACCTTCCGCAAATGTACTGGATTTTCATTAGCCTATTCGTTTTAGTTGTAGAAGATCATCTCCACATTTTTCAGCCAGGTCGCTACAGTTCTCCGGAAGCGGCTGGTAGAGGTTTCTGGATTCCTTGCATTCAAAAACGTGTGATTTTTTCTGAAAATTGCGTTTAGGAATCATGACAAATTGGTTTTGTTAGCTTGCTGGAACAAAATTGCACAAATAATCTGGTAGGTGCATTATTCTCAATTCTTAGGTCGTAGTACTTTTCCAGTCAAGCAATCTAATTATCATTGGTGATTAGAAACGCTTTGCCAGTGTACGTTTTATTCTCTGGAAGTTCAACAGAAATGTTCACGTTCAAAGAATGTATATCTATGGTTTCTATTTTAAATAGTTCGTCACTTTGACAAGCGCCTGAAATGGGAGCCACCTGAAACAATAATAAATAGTACAGTTTTCTTCATTTCTACTTACCTATTACGTCATGCTTCGGCTTTTCGCTCCTTTATGTCGCCGTTACTGACGAATCAATATTTATGGTTAGATTTTTGATACGACAAATTGACTAAAACAGACACAGAAACTAAGCATAAAAAGACAGTGTTGGCCTAGAATTTGCTTCTTGTTTACTTTTGGCGTTTGGCTTAACCAATTGTGGTGTTAGAAAATCGAGAATTCCGTTTTCATTTCGAATCAAACATTTATACAAAATGAAGTACATGGTTCCATTTTGCGAAATAGAAATGACCATGTGAATAAAATATAGTATATAAAACAATACAATTCAAATTTGTAAATGATATATGATTTATGAGATACTAAGGCACTTCAATTTTATTTTTTTAGGATCACTCTTCGGAGGCACGACTCTTGGATGAGAGCCTTGGGAAAGAATTCCACTAAAGAGCAATTGAGTGACAAAAATTGTGTCCACAGTGTGCACTTCAGGGAGGATGATCAGTTTGTGGTAAAGAATAAATTCAGATCGAGACCTGATGCTATCCCTCGATTGAGTTTACGAAAACCCTATTTACCGTTAATACAAACAATTCAGAGGAGTTTCAGGTTAGTTGATAGAGAGGAACATATAGCGAGTAAAGAACATATATTGAAACAATTACACGTATTCCTATTGCAATGACCAAGCTATTTGTGTTTTGTCTTGTCTGTTTGTAAGGCCATTATATTGAACAATAAATGAACTTCCAACTGTAATTCAAAATATGTCAATGTCATATATCAAAATGTTCAAAAAAACAGTAAGAAATATATAACTGCCAAACTTCAAAATAGCCTAAATAAATGTGAACTCCTCTCCACAATCCTTCGGGATTCTGAATTCGAAAGGCGAAAAATAATTCAGTGAGAAAATCAAATAATATGTTCTGTGATAAACGTATAACAAATCTAGAAAAAATCACCCTATCGAAACTTTACTATCCTATCGAAACACAACTAGATACATTTGTGGCTTATATTTCACTTGACACAGAGTGGAATTAATTATTCTTGAAGCTTTCAGGTCAAACTTTGCATATGAAATAAAATTTAGTATGTCTAGGCAAAATTCAGTATTCAGTGTCCTGCTCTGTTGGTGGATGAAGAAAAGCCAATACGTCCTTGACAACACAGAATCATTTGGGGAATATATTGTCATACACTCTAAGGTGATAATTATAGTTGTAGAGAGGTTCTCAGCATGACTGATTTTTACCACGTTTATATTTGCTCTCTTTCGTGACTGTTCGATACAAATCTTGCAATCGATTTTAAACTAACTTCCTGATAAGACTTAAAACTTCAGACATAGCTCAGAACTGGATGACAATGAGTTACGTTGCTTTCTTGTCAGTCTGTTTGTTTGTCTGTAGAACATTTATAGAACAAAAAGTGAGGTTAGGAGGACACAATACCCCCATAGCACCAACAGAATGATATCAATGTGCATTGAATTTAACTGATTTCCAAATAGTAAATCAGTGTAACAACGAAATTAATTACAAATGAATTGATAAATAACCTACTGAACATCGTTAGAATACATAAAATAGTATGACAGATACATTCCCGTCAAATTGAAAACAAGCAAATTAATGGGTTCATTTTATTAATTTTACCATGTTTCTATTTACTCGCTTTCGTTGTCTGTTTGTCTGTTCCGTACAAATCTTGTTGTTATAATAATAATAATAATAATAATAATAATAATAATAATAATAATAATAATAATAATAATAATAATAATAATAATAATAATAATAATAATAAATAAGCAGGGTAGGTCAAACAACACCAGCAATGACCTTGGTGAGTGGCGCCACCACTTAACCCAGCCTAGGATGCAAAATCGGACCGGCAGCTTAAGCGCATCCGGGAGGAAAAAAGCAAACACTTCCTCTGGTGTCGGCCGTGTTCCTGCTAGGCTAACCCCCTCGCAGGATCATACTCTGGTTCCCAGAAGGAGGAGACAGGGCCCCCACAACCGACCTCATCCGGATGGAGGTCAACGGCAGGTGGTGGGGCCCAAATCGATGGACAGCCTAATGACGACCTACGCAATGGACAACGTTCTGAGTGGACAGACGGAATGAGAGACGGCCTTCTGCGTTGCTATGAGAGTAGCGAGCCCGGCCGAAGGGGATACATGGCGCGAATGCATGCTCTGTGGTGCGTGGCACACCCAGAGTATGCCGCATTTTCCGCACAAAATCTGCGGGATTATGTATCTCACCTTCGTAGCCGTGGCTACGTGAGACCGCCTCCTAGGCAGGTTAACGAAGTGGCCGAAGTGGCAGATGTGCCACGAGTCGAACCAGCCGAAGAGGTGGCGGTATCAATATTCC